>CM067368.1:54970817-55226990 GCA_034401795.1 Chaetoderma sp. LZ-2023a
GTTAAATGATGGTGGTATCCTAATTTCTCAATCCGAAAGAAAATCTCATTTTAGTATGATGACGTTGAATTAATTAGCTACCTACCTTTAAAATCTCCTCGAGTCCTTTCTTTATCTCCAAGTTTTGAAAGAATTAGGATACATTTGTCTCCATCCATTCATCATGCTATCTCCTCCCAAACAGTTGGGTGGAATTCAACCAAATTTGGTATGTGGGTTATCCATATGATTGTGGATTGGCTGACAACATTTATTTTATGTGGTCAAAGATCGGGGTCTACCAGATTTATCTAGATTTCCCATAGTCCTGCCCACACTCTCGCACATCATTTGACACCCTCTCAATAGTTTTAAATTAAGCCAGATGAGCCACTACATTTCGATAGGACTAGTGATTACTAGATTCTACTATAGCCCTTCAAATCTTTGCAGACCAAGGGAAGACTATTTTTTAAGTTTTACCACTGAAATGACTAGCTCAATTATCGAGCCACTCATTCTACTGGTAAATTTCCAAAAATAGTTGTCTTGCTCTGCTCACAGCAGAGGAATTTTTTTGACCACCTTGACCATTAAAGGGTTGACATGTCAAATTGTTACCATTGGGTTGGTCAGTTACAAGTTGTACTAGCCCTGGTCAATTTCTGCTAACCTCGCGCTCATGTTAATTTTAACCCCTGCTCTCAGATCATTTCCCCTTATGACCTCCAGATTTTTCACAGCGATCCACGCCAGTCTCTGTGTAATGCAACTCCTCCTAAAGCGGTGGATGGAATTCAAACAAATGTTGTAGGTTACTATGGAGTGCAAGAGGCCATTTTAATCTCAACTACGAAGTAAAATGAGCTACTGTGATACCATGCTCGTCGCCCAGCGGCGTCTAATTTGCGTTTAGCTCAACTTTTCTGTTTATATCTCATGTTTGGTTGATCATACTGGTCCTAAACTTGGACACATGCCTCCTTATAATGACACGGCATCACACAATGATGTTCTGGCCAAAAGGTCAAAATCACTGATATGCATGGCAACCATTTGCTGTCCGCCATCCATCCGTCAACTTATGTTTAAAAACATAAGTTGACAGATGGACGGCGGACAGCAGATGGTTGCCATGCGTATCAGTGATTTTGACCCTTTGGCAAGAACATCATTGTGTGATGCCGTGTCTCATACATACATTAACAGCTTGGCGGATTTCAAACTAATTTGGCTGGAAGGACCCTAATGCTTTCTGCTTCCGAACATGCATACAGAATTTTGATTAGTTAATTTTTGTGTGAAAATCATTGACTTTATGAAAAATTTAGCAGAAATTGTCAAAACGCTACTCCTCATTAACCGCTTGACAGATTGCAACCCTATAGTTGGCTGGACATAAATTGCCAAAATGCATATTCTCCATGACCGCTTGGTGGATTATATCCAAATTTGGCAGAATGATTCTGTGGTAGTTGGCTCTAGAACTTCTATTCAGAATTTTATTTTTTTAATTCTGTGCTTAGCAACAACCATCATCAGATGAGATATTTTGACAGGTCGCCTCTATGTCTGCCTCATCTGAAAAGTAAAATAGAAAGTGGAAATTAGATAAGGGTATACAGGCAACCTGCTGAATATTTTGAAGTTTTGATAGATAGATAGATAGATAGATAGATAGATAGATAGATAGGTGCGTACATACTCAGTACATTTATATTTTATAGGCAGCCTTTTTTGACATAGTAGCAGCCTTCTCTGCTGGCAGCCCTTATTGCCATACACCGTCCAGGATACCGTTACAGGCCCTTAGCCCCCTTGTTGATAAGCCTTCTAAATTTATTTTATGTTTGAAGTCAATCATCAGAGTTCATTGCTGTCATGAAGTCGAGATTCATGGTTGCATTGCAGCCACATTTTTGGTATTACATTTGGCTCCTCCCCTGGGGTGGGGTAGGCTAAAGAGGTCAAAGTAGTGAACGTGGTCGATTGCTATGACACGGCATCGACCAAGCAATCTAGTTATCACTTACTTTCCATCGTCAGATAGATCCAAGTTATCAGAGATTGTAACCCACAGCCTAAAATTTTTCTTTTGATGGCTTCCAGGGTTGTTAAATCTTAATCACACAACCTCCTTTATTAAAATTTGAGCAAAATGTGACCTGTTTGTTTCCGATATATCCATATATTAAAATTTGTACCCAATCTGGACCCAACTTGGTTTTTGTCCAGATCACAGCCAAAGTGTGGAAATCCTTGTTTAGGTTATGTTGCTTTTTTACTGTCATCTAATAGTACACAACTGTCAAAGCGTCATGAGATTAGTTCAACCAATCAGATTTGCCATTGATGGCTTTTCCAACAATATCTCTGCCAATCAAAGATAACGAGGTTAAATATATACGCGATGACATCATCAGAATGGAATGGTGTTCCAGTTCAAGACGATTGTCCATTCGGCATTAGATATATCAAGATTTTCACTGTAAAAACGCAGAAATTAGACGAATCCCGCGAAGAAACACTAAGTTAAATACATCTTCTGATAAATCCAGCCACAAATTGACGTAAATAAGTTAAAATCTGCTGTACAAATCGATCAATGTTTGCTAAGCACACGAGATACATGTACGGAGAAAACATGTACTGGTAAGCGGGTCTCCATAGACTAGGAACCGAGTGCCCGTTTGCAGCCATAGGACTTGTCGAAAGAACTGGAGAACCGCGGTTGGAATTGATGGCGCGTTTAATTTATCGTAAAATTTTCAAACGTTACCAAACGCATAGGGCAAAAAGTTAAATCCGTCATTCAAAATGTCAAACCCGTAGTGTCAAAATTTCAACCCGTCAAGATAAAATTCAAGATGCGTATTGAGATTTTACCAAATGCGCTATGTCTAAGTAAATCACTACGAGAAAATAACGCCATATAGACGCGTTTTAAACAAGCTTTAGGATGCGTTTAAGTAAAGCTAACTAAGATCTGTAGTGTACAACACAATATGGTATTTAATAAAGGTATAACACAATATTTAGACAGTAGTAAGACATTTCAACGATCCAGTTGAGGTTATTCCTGACTGATTCCAGATCGATAAAATCACATTTTCAGCTCTGAATTTTGCGATTCTGATGAAAAATTCTGAGGAAAAACATGTGACAAATATTTATTCTTGTATAAAGTGCACAGTAGATTTTTATAACATGTAATTTGAGCAAAAAGGTGCGCAATATCTACAAAACGGTATCTGCTATTTAACAAACATTCTGTTGAATAGTTTGAAACTAATTTGACTGGACGCTGTTACTGCCATACGCAGCAACAGCGCCAAGCCAAATTAGTTCCAAAATATTCAATAGCTTATATAGTTTTTTTTAAATTGATGGTCAGAGAGTTCAGAGATCGATCGATCCCAACACGAGAGGTGCGTGTGGCGCTTAGCTACAGATGGGCAGGGCAAAGCTAAAAATGGAACGGTCCATTCTATTTCGCTTTGACTTATTTACATTGTTTTGATTTTCATAATCAGCACTTAAGCCCAGAAGTAGAGGACAAGCTAAACTCGGCGCTGGCCCAGACAGAGGTGGAACTGAGACGGACGATGGAGATTGCAGGTGTCACACCGCCGCCTACAATTCCTGATGAGGTCAGTTACGCGTATAGGTTAACCATTTAACACTCAAATTTGTTCACGGTAATTTCAATTTTCTCATGGCAAATGTCCATTTACAGACTAAGAGAAGACTATTTTTGAAAATTTACCACTGTAATGACTGACTCGCTTATCGATCCAGTCATTCCAGTGGTAAATTTTCAAAAATAGTTTTCTCTTGGTCTGAAAATTGATATTACTCGGGGCTACTGTAGAAGCCATTTTTTGTTGATATGAGTGTTAAAGGGTTGACACTCAGATTTGTTCAAGATAATTTCAATTTCCTCAGAAAATGTCGATTTGCGAACCAAGAAATTACTTTTGAAAATTTATCACTGGAATGACTGGCTTAGTTAATCTCTTAACCTGTAAATGGGCATTTCTCAAGACCAATCCAGACGCTGTTTTGGGATGGCTGACCATTAACTGTCTTGCTGCTGCAAGCCACCAGACAATAATTTCAATGAGCAAACACTCTTGACTTCACTTGACAGTCAAGCTGTTTTCAAAATATTTAAAAACTCAGCAGTTAGATGGGTAAGCTGTTAGTTAATAACACGAGGTCAAGAATATCCATTGACAGTTCCGTATCAAGCATAGGCTTTGACCCGTAGACGAGTGAAATCAACCAGTGGTCAAGTTGGCCAAAGCTAGCCTTTGTAGTTGTCTTGAGAAATGTCCATTTGTATGATAAGTGATTTTTAAAAATTTACCACTGCAAGCTAATCACCGAAGAACTAAAATTTAAAATGCAGCAGAAGCAATGTTGCTGTAAGCTGACTCTGACTACAGGTTTCAACAAAATTATTTTCGAAATGTACACCAATCTTTCTCGTAAGCCTGGGCCGTAACAAATAACATGTTGACATCACTAAGGTAATGATTAACTGTCTCACTGTTGCAAGCCAGCAGACAATAATTTCAATGAGCAAAAACTCTTGACTTGCTAAATATTTTGAAAACAATTTGACTGAAAGTTGTTGGTGTCTTAGCCACCAACAACTTTCAGTCAAATTGTTTTCAAAATACTTAGCCGCTCCAATGATTTATAACCCTAGGAATATGTTGTCTGCTGATACTTAGCAGTCAGACGGTTTAAAATGTTTGTGTTCTTCGTTACACAGCCTGTGATAATAGAAGCCAAGCACCACAGAAAACCTGGCCGTTTAAAACAAGTGTTCGTTAAAATTAAAGGAGGTGGGAAGAGCAGCAAGGACAAAGACAAAGATTCTGACAGCAAATCATCCTCAGGAATACCAGCAGGTGAGCCCTGACTGCTTAGAGTACCACCCATAAATAACAGAAACATGTTTCAAAAACAAAAAGAGAAACATAGAAAATGTCCATTTGCAAACCAAGAGACGAGTATTTTTGATAATTTTACCACTGAAATGACTGGCTCGGTTATCGAACCAGTCATTCCAGTGGTAAATTTTCGAAAATAGTCTTCTCTTGGTCTGCGAATGGACATTTCTCAAGACCACTGCTGAAGCCATTTTTGGTTGATATAACTGTTAAAGGTGCATATTCACACCAAAATGCTTCCAAACTAAATTATGTGCCTATACGTAGTGAAACGAAATCAATCTTAACATATGATGTAAGTTTTGAAATTGAATTAGGGACACGAGTCCCTGATTCAAATTCACAACTAAACAAATTATATTAAGTTATACAGATTGAAACCATCATATGTTAAGATTTATTTCGTTTCATTAGATATGTATGATTACTGTATTCTGCAGCTGTAGTAGTAGAAACATCCTACAGCTGCAATCAGTCCTTCTTCGCTTTTGCCCACTGTGTCTTGTCCTCAGCCGAAATCCTTAGCTTCCTCAGGTCCATTCTTGACTTGAGTGTACCGAGTCCTGCTTTCTTGAGGTCACCTCGTAGCACACTTAGCAGATTTATACAATGACATCCTCTCCTGGCTTTGTATTTGCTTGCTCCGAGTAGGGCGAATTCCAAGGCTCTCTCTCTGTGCTGGTGTCTCTTCTGGCATCCTTAGCACATGGCCAAACATGGACCATCTTTGCTGGGCGACTTTTACAGACAGCGGCGACGTATTACACATCTTGTATAGTGCATCATTGGAAATTATACTGTCTGGCCATCGGTGTCTAGTCATGGTGCATAGGTGTTTGCGGTGGCAGGCATCGAGTTTGTCTAGAGATTCCTTTGGAGCTGCCCAGCTGTTACGGTTATACAGCATAAAGGATATGCATCTTGCATTATATAAACGTAGCCTCTTTATCAAGGGCATCTTTGATCTACGAATCCATAGCTTCCAGAAGGACTGGAAAGCTCTGTTCCCCATGACGCAGCGTGCAGAAATGTCAGCAGTACTGCAAAGCAGTGAGCCAAGGATTGTACTTTTCCTCCATGGTTCGCCGCCACGAAGTGGGTCATCATTTTCTATAGTTTCATGCTTTGTCGATAGGTATCTGTGGGTGAACTCTATTTTGGATTCATTCATAAATAGATTCTCAATTTTTAGTTTGTTTGCAGCTATTGGGAGAAGTTCGTCAAGGATTTTCTTTTCCTCGTCTATGAAGTCCACATCGTCGGCATATTCCATCTCTAGCGGCATGCCAAGTATTGACACTGTGTTTTTTTTTGTTCTTGTGGAACTTTCCCGCACAGATTTCAATACGGCAGCAAGGTAGCAGGTGAAAAGCACCGGAGATAGACCATCTCCTTGTGGGGAGCCGATTGATCTCTCAAACTCTACAGACTTCACTGGCTTGACTCTCAGCTTGGTGTCTGCAAGCAGTAGTCTCACTAGTCGTAGCTCATCTTCATTGCAACTGGCCTGGCATAGTACATCTAGGATCTTTGAGCGTTTAATTGTGTCGAATGCCCATTTTGTGGAAGTACCAGTGTTTGGACATGATTACCGACACAAGCATGCATTGAGCCCATACAATGTCTGCGCAGCTGCGTCAACATTTGAAGCCACTTTGACATGATCCGGTGAAGTAATCGATCTTGTCTCGGATGCGGCATAGAGTAACATTGGATAGGATTTTCTGTATGCTGTTAAGGAGCACAATGGGCTGCAGATTGGCTGGGTGGGGGGGGGGGGGGTGGCGGGCAGGTGGCTTCTTAGGCTTGGGTAGCGCGATAAGGATGCCTTGGCCTACAGCGTCGATGGGAAGGTGGTGCATAAAAGCTGAATTGATTATGTGCGTGATCGGTTTTGAGATAATGTCACTTGCATGTTTGAATAGTTCATTACTCATGCCATCAGGTCCAGATGCACGTCGTTTTTTCAGGGCTTTAAGTGCCTTCTCAACTTCTGCTGTTTTAATTGGTGTTAGTAATGGCCGGGGGTCTCCTGAGAATGGGTGCAAGGGCTCATCATCATTGTCAGTGAACTGTTCCTTGAACCATTCTCGGATCGCCTCGACTTTTCTCTGGTCAGTCCTGATAAAGTGTCCTTCAGAGTTGTGTACAGTGAGTGGTGGTGTGTAGTCAGTAACTCTCAGGGCTCGGGCTGCCCAAAACATTTTGTGACAGTCATTCGTGGCAGTGATTTCATCTGCTAGGGAGTCTGCCTGTTGAATTGCAAGATCTTTTAAGCGTTCGCTAATGTGACGCAGAATAATATTGCGCTCCCGGTGTAGTTTGGTGCAGTCTTCACTTTGGCCACTGATAGATGCTCAGCCGTAACGCTTTCTGCTCTGCTGACAGTTTTACTACTAGATGGTCAGCAGTATATCTAGTTTGGTTGTTTTTAAGAACACCTATGGTGCTGGTAGTGGATGATTCCATAGATTTCAGTATTTTGGTTAGGGCTACGTTTGGATCGATGTTAGCTATCTGCTCCCCGAGGGCTTTTTTGTATGACATTTGAGTGTCGGTGTCGCTGATGAGCTTGTGTAGGTTGTAGGTGACTGCCCTCTTGCCTGGTATGGTGTTTATATATTAGGTAGAGATCGTTCATCTGAAGGCGTGTAATGACTGGCTTATGGGCAGAATTGAGGTCTGTGCCTCCATACGAACGAGCGTTCCGGATTACGGGTTTTTGCTTCTGTCTTGCATAGTATGAAGTCTATTTGGTTGAAGACAGCTGTTTTAGCCTTAGAACCTTTGGGGCTTTGCGATCAGTAATGTGTCCAGTCCATGTTGTCCGGTGACGGCATGGGTGTTTGAAAGCCGTATTTGTGGCAAATAGGCCATTGGAACTAAGGAATGCCACCAGTGCATCTCCATTGCTGTTGCGTGTGTCCTCTCCATAGGATCCCATGCATAAGCCAAGTCCTGAACTTTTGTCCGCAATTCCGAGTTTACCCAGCTTGGAGTTGAAATCTCCACACACGAACAGTTGGGATTGTAATGGCAGAGCTCAGTTCTGCATAGAAGGAATCTAATATTGCTGGATTCTCTGGCTTTTTTGGTCGTTGGGCCGTATGCGTTGACAATTCGACACTTAGTGGTGGTGTGTTTTCGCGTAGGTATAGCCAGGTCGATGAATGCAACGTGATCATTGATGTGTGTTTAGCTACTTTAGTGTCTTGAATGCATGCAATATCGATTGTATAGTGTTCACAGTCTGCACCTAAGGTTTGCCTCTGATGTTGCACTCAGACCACGTACATTCCACATAGCTATGGTAAGCTCCTGGGAAGATTGCGTCATTAGATATAGGTACCCAATTTAAGCCTCTAAAAGTATGTAATTTTAACAATTTTATTTTAAATCATTTTGGTGTGAATATGCACCTTTAATTTGTATAATTGTAAACACAATGTAAGAAATGTCCTGTTGACTATTTTGAACATAATTGGTTTGGAAGACATTGCTGCCTAAGGAATTGTGTGCAAAATAATTAACAGTAGGTTTTCCTTTGTTTGAAAATGTTAAACACTAAAGGTTTCTGCTCAAAACAATGTCCATTTGCAGTTCATTATTTGAGAAAAATATTTTCAAAACATACAGCTAGAATGCTGAGCCAGCAAATGTACCTTTGTCAAGACCGGAATCTAAGCCATTTTGAGCTAGGTTGATTACTAAATAGTTACGGCAGCCAAAAACTGTCTCTGCAGTGGTCTTAAGGAATGTACATTTGCAGGCCAGGAGAAGGCTATTGGCTATTTTAGGATAATTGGTCATAGTTCATGCAAAAGCATGCTCTATGCAGTCATTCCAGTTGTAAATTTTCAAAAATATTCTTATTGTGGCCTACAAATAGATATACCTAAGGACCACTGTAGAGGCCGGTTTTGGCCGGCGTGACCAGTAAAGAGTTAAAGTAAACTGACAAAATAATAGCAGAGGTCAAATAGAAAGGGCACAGTGACCTTGACCTTTGACCTAGTGACCTGACTATCATTATGCTTTCTCCTTATGGTATAGGCAATCATGTGTCCAAGTTTGGTTCCAATTGGATTAAGCAATTCTAAAATATAGGCAAAAATGATTTGCTAAGCGAAAAAACTACATCAACGCATCATCATCGTCTATGCCTGAACAATGCTTTCTATGTCTCGGTTTCTACTTGCAGGCAGTACAAAAAATGAACTATTTTATTGATTTAACCGATTTATTAATGCCATTCTTGTCTTCTTTTAACAGCATACAACATTTATTTATGGTCAAAGGAGGACATTGGTCAGTGGCTAGTGAGTCTGTCACTCGGTGAATACGTTGATGCCTTCTCGTCACATGACATTACTGGTCCTGAATTACTCGCCTTGGAACGGAGAGATCTTAAAGTTAGTTGTAATACAAATAGTTAAATTTGCAAATTTAACAGGTATTATTATGTATAGTAGGATGGTTATCTTTCACATGTTAGTCATGTTTTGTTATGCAAATATTGATGGGGTGCAGAACAGGTATATTTATGCCATTCATGCTGCTTTTATTATAGTCTATATTGTTTAGTTATGTAAAATTTTATAATAGTAATAATAATAATAACTAGATTGATCGGTCGATGACGCGTCATCGCAAATCCCCACATTCACAGCTTCAAACTTTTGACACACCCCACAACCCACTCCTGGGGCGGAGCCAAATGAAACGTTCTTTCGAACTCTGCAATCATATACGTAACTCGCATACCAAATTTGTTTGAATTTCGTCCAGTCGTGTCAGAGGATTTGGATTACAATCAATTTCATGACCTTTTGACCGCATCCCACAACCCCTGGGGACGGTGCCAAATGTACATGTGCTCATCCACTCCACATTAATATGGGTAACTGACATACTAAATTTGGTTGAATTCTGTCCAACAGTGTCAGAGGAGTTGCATTACAATCAATTTCATGATCTTTTGGCCCCCACCCACCACCTCTATGGGCAGGGCCAAATGTACATGTGCTCATCCATTCTACATTGATACAGGTATCTCACATACCAAATTGGGTTGAATTCTGTCCAATGGTTTAGGAGGAGTTGCATTACAATCAATTTCCGCCGGTTAAAATTTGAGCTTTTGACCCCTCTCCCGCCCCCCTGGGCGGAGCCAAATCTAAATGACCTCTTGCACTCCACAAGCTGAGTAGTAACTCAGATATCAAAATTGGTTGAGTTCCATTCAGAGTAGTTACATTACAACTGATTTGACATTTTGACCCCTGCCTCTTGGGCATGGAGCCAAATGTAAATATTGTCGTGCAAAGCGGAATCATATGGGTAACCACATACCAAATTTGATTTAATTCCACCCAATGGTTTGGGAGGAGATAGTGTGACGGACAGATGGACGGAGGCGATTACAATATCCCCGACTTTTTATAAAACTTGGGGATAATAATATTTATTTTGTGCAAAATTCCACACAAAAACAGGCTCTATGCACTTAGAATATTAGTACCAGTTTGTAGTGGAATTAATTTTATAAATATTTCTTTCCTCTAGGGCTTCTATGAGATTGGGATTTGCGTGATAGATCTGATAATATTTGAAATATGAATAATTGTGTGTAAGCGTACGTGTGTGCATGCGTTCATGCATGAGTGTGTGTGTGCACGTACGTGCGTGTGTTTGTGTGTGTGTGTGTGTGTTCATGTGGGTGTGTGTGTTCGTGTGTGCATACCTACCTGTGTTCAATATAGTTGCTATTATACAACTGTCTTGTATTTCAGGACTTGGGCATCACAAAAGTCGGCCACTTGAAGCGTATACAGCATGGTATTAAAGACTTGACCAATCGAATGATAGCTTTTGAAAAAGCGGACTACACATGACAACGAATAAGTTGATAGTCTATTGGTTAATTTCACTGTCACCTGATGTGGTTCACTAGCAACTAGCACAGATTGGCGGCCGTAGTCCTAAGCGACGATAAGATTGGATGCGCGTTCTACCAAGAGGGAGTAATTGTACGCTTGTGGAGCCAGTACATAAGTGGTATGTGTATGTGAAAATGGCACATCTGTTGGACTCTGTGTTGAAGAGAGAAATGAAAGCAGATGTTTGCAAGGTGGAAGTCGACATATAGTGCTTAAACAAACTTGGTATCGTCGTCCATTGATAAAGTCTATCTTGCTATTAGATAAAAGATATGTCGATCATTACTGAGACGATGAATGGAAAGTGAATCTCGTGCATATTGCCAGTTAATCTGACATGGATTGTCCGACTGCTGCAAGCCACCAGACAATAATTTCAATGGGCAGTAACTCTGGATCTGCTGAATAGTTTGAAAACTATTTGACTGAAAGATGTTGGTGGCTTAGCCACCAACAACTTTCAGTCAAATTGTTTTCAAAATATTCCGCAGATCCTGGGTTATTCCCCATAGAAAATGTAGTCTGCATATATTCAGCAGACAGGCAGTTAAAGCTGAACTGGTGTAAGATAATAGGTGAGAAAAGTAAGACATATGTTTTCACTTCTGGTAGATGAATCTGAAACTCTAGCCATGACACTCATTCATCGCTATCTTTATGAACAGGCTGTCACAGAATACATTTTCGAAACATGTGCCGAGCACTGTCATTTGAAAAGCAATTAATATGCACTTAATATTGTTATTCTTGTCTTTGCATCTTTTAAGATGTGGTTCCAGCTTTAATGGTGTGTGTGCGTGTAGATGAGAAACTAATGATGTTTAGTTAACTCTAACACTCAAATTTGTCCAAGAAATTCTTAATTTTCTCATGGAAACTGTCCATTGGCAAACCATGAGAAAATTATTTTTGAAAATACTCTGACTAGTGGGTGAGGATGGCGGGAAATTTTGACAGTAGTCAATGATACACTGTACTGAGGACATGATTTAGTTTCCACAAATTAGCCATGCCTGTTGAAAGTTATTTTTATCGGAGCGTCGGTTTTGGGGTGATGACTGCGTTAATGTAGCATAATTTACAAATCAACTGAGGGGAATATGCATAATTATAGACACCCAAATCCATGATATATAAAACCAGGTAAATTTTGCAAATGTCAGGTGTTATTAAGTTGCGGTTAACCGCCTGCCTGGTGAATTTCTGCAGGCAACATTTTCTAAGGGGCTTAACTCTAGATATTCTGAATATTTTGAGAACATATTGACTGAAAAATATTTTTGCAGACATATTGCAAGGGTTATATTGTTGGAACTGCTAAGTATTTTTAAAACAATCTGATTGAAAGTTGTTGGTGGCTAAATCACCAACAACTTTCAGTCAAATTGTTTTCAAAATATTAAGCTGGTCCAGAGTTATTGCGCATTGAAATTATTGAGTTTTGGCTGGCAGGAGTTAGGCAGTTAAGTTGCGGGTAAGGTGTGTGTGTACGTCTGTAACTATAATCTTGTAGTCTTGCATGGTAATGATCGACATCGCCTGGGCAATTGTATAAAGTTGTACGGTAGTAAAAAAAAACGAGTTTTGTGAATCCGTTTCACCTCGTTTCTGTTTAGAATGTCTAGCAGAGGACCGTCTACGCACCTTGGTCACTCGTCTTTGGGACGAAGCATCACAGAACTGGTCAACATACAGTGGAGCTCAGAAATAACTTAGAATCTTTCCGTAGCGAAATAAAATGTGCAGGTGAATATTTTGAACATAATTGGATTGGAAGACATTGCTGCTTTTGCGTTACGTCCTAAGGCAGGAATGTCTTCCAATCGAAATACCTTCAAAATATTCTGCATAACATTTCTTCCAGCGTGTTCACAATGAAGAAAGCCAGTTTTAGCTATGCCCTGCCCATCTCTAGCTAAGCTCCACCCACACTTTTCCCGTGTTGGGATCAATTGATCCTTGCACTGAATCTCAATTTCCAGAAAACTATACAGGTAAGCTGTTGAATATTTTGATACAAATTTGACTGGATGCTGTTGCTGCCTATGGCTGCGCCCAGTCAAATTAGTTTCAAATTATTCTGCAAAATGTTTATTAAATAAATAAAGACATAAGAAAGTGTTTAAGACGGACTAAATCGAGTCAATCATGACGTAATAGATTATGACATCAGGCTACATGTGACAACGTTGATTATGATGTCATATGATTGATAAAAAAAATGGTTTCCTGTATTGTGCCACCAGTAAATATGTTTCTGAGTATTTTTGGAAACATGTTAGGTTATTTCTGAGCCATACTGTATTTTTGATCAGTCAATATTATTTCACTTGATACCGATAAACTTAATTTACATATGGCAACATTTTATTCCGATTTCAACAGAACCAGACATAAAGGCTACAGAATATTTTGAAAACAATTTGTCTGGAAGCCATTGCTAATGTATAATTATTAAGTTTCGGGAATTTATCATATTCAGCAGAAGGCTGATTGCATGGCATAAGTCACTGGAGTGTGAAGGAACAATATAACACCTGACGATTATTTTGAAAATAATTTACCTGATTGTTATTGCTGCTCTAAGCGACTAATTAATACGGTTAAATTGTTTTCAAAATAATCATAGATAAAATCTATCTTATGGTTGTATAAACAGCATACGTGATGAGGGTTACCAGCGTTGATGTTGAAAAAAATATTGACGGACAAGTAAGTTCCAACAATTTCACATTACTTGAAATGAGCAGCCCGGAAAATTAAATATAGTCATTTAGCCAATGACATAGTTTGTAAGGGTGATATTTCCGATCAAGCTGATAAAGCATTCATCCATCAGAAATCAAAGAGTGATTGATAACCATGATTAAATGAAGTAGCTATAATCAAAAGAAAATAAATCATCGAATGAAAGTATTGTTTATCAAAGGGAGATAAATATGGCTGAGCAATGAGAGAGTAGTGTGAGGAAGAAGCCTTGATTTATTAACCTTTCAAGTCGGCCAAAATGTCTTCTACAGTGGCCTTGAGAAATGCCCATTTCCAGAACAAGAGAAGCCTATTTTTCAAAATTTACCACTGTTTTGACTGGCTGAATAACCGAGTCGGTCATTCCAGTGGTAAAACTTCAAAAATAGCAGTGTTCTGTAAATTGACATTTTCTATGAAAAAGTTTAAATTTTCTTGAACAAATTTACAATTTAAAATGTTACTATCTATTGTATTCTGTGAATATATTAGAGAATGAATCGCCTCCATGTGTTCAACGACAAACTCTACTATATATAGCATATTCTGTTGAATATTTTGAAATTAATATGAATGGAAGCCATTGCTGCCATAGGCAGCAATGGCTGCCAGTCAGATTAATTTTTAAATATTCAACGGTGTTCATATATGCTTGCCTTGAAAATAAGATATGGAGTATTTTTTCAGTGAAAGGGTTAAAGCTGAACAGTCATAATATAATGTAAAAAATGGGAGAAGTGCGTAAGAAATAAGAATTCCGTTATCTAACTCTGGGTTTTACCAGATGTTATTGGAATTGCAATAATATACATGCTTTTATCCCAGCACTCCTTACTTCATTTATATCAACGATAACATTGTGATGGAAAACCAAATTATACCATTTGAGTGTGACGATGTAATTCACACCAAAGTTACCCCCCCCAACCCTAGTTCTCGTTTGAATTGCCGCGCTGTATGAATATAAAGCGTAGATGATGGGAGATAAATCGTCTAACTAATACTAGTGTATATACTGATAATGTTATTAATATAACTAAACTAATTATTACAAAAAAAATGTTTTATTATTATTATCTTTTTGATACTTTTTCCCAAGATACCTGGGCTTTCAAGTGACTATTATAGAAATCTTAACTAATGTTGCACCACCACTTTACACACCCCTGCAATCTTGTTGTGCACCGATCCCTCTATCGGTTCGGATCATACCAAATATACCTTTAAGGGGTCACAGGGTTCATTCATTCATGTATATTCATACATTCATTCTTTCAGTCATTTCACGAGGAGTGAGATTTTCAGAAAATCATAGTTGTAACCTTGTATATGTGGGTTTTTTAAAATTAATCTTTAATTAACAATATTAAACAATATTAAGATGAATTTACTGTCAAATAATTTACTTTATTTACATGTATGTGTAGTGGAGGGATCCATTTCTATCGAATGCACCACCCATTTCTAGCTTAGCTCCGCCCACTTTTTTTACGAATTGGAATCGATTTAAAACTTTGAAACCTGACTTCCGGGAACTAAATTTCAGGGTAACTATACATGTAAGCTGTTGAATATTTTGAAAATAGTTTAATTGGGGGATGTTGATAGGCAGCATTAATTAAATTGTAAATTCATGGATGACATACAATTCATTCACAAGTGACTGACTTCAATTTTAGTGTCAGCTAACTAGTGTTGTAATTATGACGTCAGATAGTTGAGTGACAGATTGGATCCCACCATTCAGCCATGTTGTAAATTAATAGTATGTTATATTTCATTACGAGATCCATTGATTCTGTTCTGTGTGTGTGTGCGAGGTATGTTTTCTCTCCACATCTAAATATTCGTGTTACTGTGGGCGTTGTAGTGATAATTTATGCATCTGTGTGTAACTATTTCGGAAGAAATTTGAACAATTAATTATCTATCTGTGATTCACAAAGTCAGGGGCAAAGCTGTTGCTAAAGGTATCACAACATTTGCTTATGGCTGTTACTAAGCTTCCTTAGGATGCAGTATTCTCAGTTTTTACGCTCACTTTTAGAGACAAATTCAGTGCTGAAAAAGGCCAATGATGTGTGTGTGTGGGCACATGCTAGAATGCGTGTGGGTCTACGTGCGTTTTCCTACATGTATACCTGTATGTTTGTGCACGCATGCTTCTGTGTGTATGTTTGTGTGTGTGTGTGCTTGCGTGATTGTATGCATGCACATTCTTACATATGTGTATGTTTGTGTGCATGTGCGAGAGGTGTGTGTGTGCGTGCATGCGTGTGTGTGTGTTCAGCTATCCACTGTACAGGACTGATAATTGTGTATACAGACAAGTCTGCCTATAATGACCGCACCCCCACCCCGTTATGGCACCTATAGATTGTGTCAAATGACCACCAGTCCTTGACATGCATGTCCTTCAACACTAACGGTCAAGGTCGGTCAGCAAAGTTGACACTTGTGCTTAGTCTATGTCCATTTGCAGGCCAAGAGAAGACTATTTTTGAAAATTTACCACTGGAATGACTGGCTCGGTTACCGAGCCAGTCATTCCAGTGATAAATTTTCCAAAAATAGTCTTCTCTTGGCCTGCTAATGGACATTCTAAAAAGCATATTGCAGAGGCCGGCTTGACTATTAACCTGCGAATATTGTCAGTGTAGGCCGAATTCATGGTATGCATAATCGCTCATGCGTGTCATTGATTAGCTGACCTTGATTAGTTATTCATAGAACCGTCGTTGTTCTCGTTGTTAATTATCACATTAGCCTGATAGATAATTCTAGGTTATGACACAAAATAACAAATAAACTGCATTAAATATATATATATATATATATATATATGTTTATCTACAGCAATGATTGTTATTATTTCTATTATTGATAGATAGTTAAAAGTTTTTATTATTTTGCAATATTAATATTAATAATTATAATACTGATGTTATTATGTTAAAATTTGTAACCATTACTTTTTTTCATGGAGGATAACGAAATTTTCTTTCCTCTGCTTTTTCTTTATTATTAGTGGTTTTTATTTAACTATTTCATACAGCTGGTCTGTACATCATTGTGTGTACATTGTGTGTGTGTGTGTGTGTGTGCGTGCGTGCGTGCATGTAATTTCGAGGGTATACAATCTCAATATTCCTGGTAACCATTTAAACATTGAAGTACCGGAATCGCAATGGACCTTTCCAAGTTTATCCATCGATCATCTGACGTCATGATTAACTAAATGACATGTATGATGACATCATGAATGACTCGATATAGTCCGTCTTTAATGCTTAGTAGTCCGACATGTACGAATTGTATGTTTTTGCTATTTAATAAACATGTTGAATATTTTGAAACTAATTTGACTGGGCGCAGTTGCCATAGGCAGCAACAGCACCCAGTCAAATTAGTTTCAAAATATTCAATAGCTTACCTGTATAGTTTTCTGGAAATTGATAGTCAGGTAGTTCAGGGATCGATCGATCGATCCCAACACGAGCATGATGTGGGTGGAGCTTAGCTGGAGATGGGAGTGGAATCGTTAAAAGTGGAAAGGTCCGTTACAAGGCGAACATGCAGATGGGAAATTTTGAAACGTAAATTAACTGGAATCTCGAATATTCAACATCGTATACTTAGTAAGTTGTAAATGAGTCCATATTTGGTCTGTGCGGTTGACTGGCTTAAAAGTCAGTATGATGATATTAGTTTGAAAATTTCATTTTCCATTACCGTAAGTGGTTAGTGTTAAATCATACTTGGAGGAGTTATCGTTCTTGATCAATAAGTGCCTACACTAGTCATGGTAGCGTTATATTCGAGTAAATAACCCGTCCCACTCTGATGGGATAATCCTGATTTTTATGGCGAAGTAAAAGACAGATCGCAACACCATGATGTAACATTCTTACACCAGTGCTGTTCAGAAAGCTTTTTTACATTGGTGTAGTAAGTGTCAATTAAATGCTGTTGGTTCAAATTTATTAAGTAATATAATAACGATAATTTAAATTCGAAAATTAAATTCATTTTGAGGATAAAAAAACCTAGATTTTCTATAGTTGACGCAGAAGCAGTAGAACAAGTGTGGCACTTAAGGAGATTTGTCAGAAAAACTTTGACAAACAGACAGACTGACAAACAGAGTTATACGTAGTATCGAGTCACAACTAAACAAGTGTGACACTCTATAGTGGTGATTTAGGCAGTTTTGATAGAAATGACAAAAAAATGTACACACAGACAGACAAACAAAGTAACGTGTACTAGTTTCGAGTCAGAATTAAAAATGTTTATGATGAAAACGTCTATAACTATATGGCAATGACTCGCTATAAAGTCAAAAACATTTGTATCCAGATTCCAGAATTGGTCAACTTTCACTTCATAATTGATTCAAACTCATCGCAAAGTGTAGGCAGCGTGTGCACAGCGTTACTATGGAAACGTGGAACATGAGGTGATATATTATCATTTTTGATTCCCGTTTATTTTACATTTTCAGTTTCAGTTTATGGTCTATTACCGTAAATACCAATAACATGTATCTTGTCACTGTGTTATTTCAACCCCATCATCGCAAAATTCATCAGTCATTAACTACCATCATGTGATATACATTACGACCTAATCACATCATCTGCCTTATATATACATTAAACCTTTGCCAGTACAGGCCTGAAACGACAGATTATTTATGATCTATCGAATATGCTGTAGAATATTTTGAAACTAACTTGACTGGGAACTGGTTCTTCCTATGGCAGCAACAGTTCCCAGTCAAATTAGTTTCAAAATATTCAACAGCTTTCCTGTATAGTTACAGTGACATTAAAACACTGGAATTTCAATGGTTACATTAGTTGAGCACCGTGAGTCTGTATTTTTAAATAATAATAATATTAATAATAATAATAATAATAATAACAAATTATTTTACTTTTTCACTTTTAATAAATTTTCATATTCAATAACCAAAATTTCATGTTATTTGAATATGTTTAATTAATTAATTTAATTAATTAATTATTTTAATGTAACCATCATCTGTTTATTATTTATATTATTAGACTAGCCAACCACATAGAAATCCATGGTAACTTGAAATTATTCGTTATACTGGAAAAGTTTTCAGTTAAATATGTTAAGTAATTAGAATGGAATCGTTTGCTGTGGAAACAACTCTTCCAGGGACCGACCTAGCCATCTGAAATCATTAGCCAGTAAATTAGCATATTTTGAGATTTTACTGCCCACATTTTAAATGGGGTACCAATCTTTTCTCAGATGTACTGATAAATTACAGTACATAAATTCCATATAATTCATTTCCTGCCTATGACAGCAACAGCTTCCAGACAAATTAATTTCGAAATATTCAACAGTATGTGTATCGTTGCATGAGGTTACGTTGCATTTAAATCTCTTAACCAGTAACTTCGCCTATTTAGGGATTTTATTAGCCAACCATGAGAATTATTCTCAAAAAACGAAATAGGCGAGTGGGTAACGCTGTCCCTGAGCTTCCATTCAAATTGCCATTATACTTAATCGTCTGAATTTCATCAACTTTTTTAATTACTTTTTCTAAATATTACAAACAGTTATTTAATTTATTAATTCTATAATTTATTGATTAATGATTTATTACTTTATTGCATTATGTATTTCTTTCCGAAGATATTATCGAACAACATTTGTATATAGGTGATATTTTTGTTGAATTAATCCACTATGTGGCATGAATGTAGCGAGGAGAATAACTCACAGGACTGTATAATACACAGTGTTCATGGTGCCCCTAAAGTCATGGAATCCGCAAATTTATATTCAATTGCAAGAAATAGTGGAGAATCAGCATATTTCCTCAAGAGTTCATGGAAAGGTCATGAAATGGTAATCAAATTTCTAACCGTAAAGGTCAATAATATCATGTTTCAATTAATCATACATGTAAGCTGTTGGATAAATTTAAAAATAATTTAACTGGCAGCTGGTATTGTCTCAGTCAATTATTTTCAAAGTATTTAACAGTATATTTATTATTGGCAAACATTTGAATTTTCGCCAATATATCGATGGTTTCTGTTATGCCATGTAACCTTATATCAAGGCGATAGAGCACAATGATACTGAGGTCATGAGGTCAATGGACAAGGTCACTGTGATCTTGGTATAATAATCTAAGCATTGGTTCAGCCTATTGTAACTAAACTTGGATACATGGCTACACATATCAACCAGATGCAGCATAATCCTATTGAGGTAAAAACTCAAGTTCACTGTGACCTTGGTATAAAATTCTATTCTATTTGTTTAAATTTTTAGTTTTGCTCAACATATTATCTTATATCTCAGGATTGGTTCACCCTACATGAATTTCACATGGTCACATGTGTATCTATATCAAGTGGATGAAGTACAACGATATTGAGGTCAAGGTCATTGTAACATTTATATAAAATGCAGTCTTTAACAGTTTGGTTCTGTTTAGCTCATCTGGCCTTGATTTTAGAATTGGCCAAATTATTGGATCTAAGCTAAAGCATAGCCATACAGTTACCTCAACCAGTAGGAGCAGCACAGAAGACTTTCAGACTTGAGTTTTTCTTGATACAAATCTAGATTTGTATTTGGAGATGTATAATGGCAAGATTTTCACCAATATCCAGTCGGTGTAACACTGATGTCTTGTTGAATTGGCATTGATATTTTATATTTGATTTTGCGGGTTCAAAACTGAAATTGTTTTTGGTCCAGAATTGTGTCTTTTGCACTGCATCATACTGTGAATATATGTATGAGAACGTATTTAGTATTGGCGGTCATGAAGCTTTGGAATTTTGTTCGTGTAAACACCATTGAATTATGACCTGAAATGTGCACGAACTGTCAATCAACCATACGTATGTTCCGTATCCAACTCGCATCAGAAGTGAATCTTTTATATAACCCTTTAATGGGCTATTTTGGGTTTTTTAAATCTGAATATTTTCTTATTGAATATCCATTTACAGGCCAAGAGAATACAATTTTTGAAAATTTACCACTGGAATGACTGGCTCGATTATCGAGCCAGTCATTCCAGTGGTAAATTTTCAAAAATTATATTCTCGGCCTGTAAATGGACATTCCACAAGACTATAGCAGAGGCCGGTTTTGGCCGGTATGATCATTAAAGGGTTAACAGGATTTACCGTTAACCAAACTGACCAAGAGCGACTTCTGTAGTGGTCGTGAGGAATATCCTTGTGAAGGCCAAGAGATTATTTTTGAAAATTTAATGACTGCCTCGGTTACCGAGTCATTCCAGCGATAAATTTTCAAGAATCTTTTCTTGGTCTGTAAATGGATATTTTAAAATTGGAAATTGAAATGTTCTGGATTAAATTTCAGTGTTAAAAGTTTCAGCGTTTGTTCCTCTCAAACCTGTCTATTGCAGACTCTTTGTTTAAGAGCTAAAAGATGTTACTTTAAGATGGGTGGTTATACGACCACCAGTCTCAAACCAGAATTTGCAATGGTCTTGAGAAATGTCCCTTTGGCCGGCTATGAGAAGACTATTTTTAACTGTTCTGGTTAAATTTTGTCAAGAATGTCAAATTATTTCTTACTCGGTGCCCATTTACTGACCACTGGAGTGTCTGGCTTGATTATTGAGCCAGTCACTCCAGTGGGACATTTTTAAAAATAGTCCTCTTGGTCTGCAATAAGACATTTTCCAAGGTCACAGAAGCCTATAATACGGAAAATTAGTTAACTCTCCGGGATGTAGAAATTGTTTGAGTGTAGCTTTCGTGACCATCTCGGTCACTTCTTCAGCACTAACTGAGAGTCGCTGGCAATGTCACTCTGGTCAGTTCTTGTGGAGTCACGTGTCTCGATGTTGATGACCAAGGCACTGCTGGCGGGGATGACGTGGCCAGTGGATATATATATAGGCGAAACGAAAAGGCCTCTCGGCACCAGAGTCAAAGAACATCTTAAAATCAATTCCAACTCCGCTGTGGCAGAGCACACAGAATCCACTGGCCACGTCATCCCCGCCGGCAGTGCCGCGGTCATCAACATCGAGACCAACTTATTTAAAAGGAAAGTTAGAGGCCATAGAAATCTACAAGAATCAATCAATCATGAACCGAGACGAGGGCTACCGTATACCAGCAGTCTACCAGTCCATGCTGTCACGTGACTCCAAAAGAACTGACCAGAGTGACATTGCCAGCGACCGTCAGTTAGTGCTGAAGAAGTGACCGAGATGGTCACGAAAGCTATACTCAAACAATTTCTACATCCCGGAGAGGTAACTAATTTTCCTTATTATTAATCATCCTAGGATCGGGACCAATTTTTTTGGAAATGTCACAGAAGCCGTTGTGGCCAGCCTGAGTATAGTGTGACAAGCAACTACGAATTCATTCTGATGTAATGAATATTTTGTTGAATATTTTGAAACTAATTTGACTGGGAGATGTTCAACAGCTTTCCTGTGTATCTATCTTGAAATTGAGACACTGGACAATTTTTAGTGTTAATAGACCTTTTCATTTTTAGCTATGCCCGCCCATCTCTAGCTAAGCTCCACCCATACCTTGCTCGTGTTGGGATCGATCGATCTCTGAACTCCCTGACTATCAATTTCCAGAAAACTATACATGTAAGCTGTTGAATATTTTGAAACTAATTTGACTTGCCCAGTCAAATTAGTTTCAAAATATTCAATAGGATATTTATTAAATAGTAAAGACATCAATTCATACAATAACGCATAGTCCGTCTTAAACTATGCGTTCGTAACGTACTTACCTACGTTATTCAAGATGTCATAATGATGTCATTGACTGTGAAGTCAATCTACACGTCACGTAGTTGATTATGACGTCATATGGCGGATGAAATACAGTGGAAAGGTCTGTTGGTGATGAGCATCAAACTTCCTGATTATTGAATGCACATATATTAGCAAACCAAGAGAAGAGTATTGGTGGCAATTTACCTCGTGAAAATTTACCATTGGAATGTCACTGGCTAGATCTGCAAATATGGACATTTCTCATAAACACTGCAAACAAGAATTAAGCGTTTTTGCTCATTGAAATTAGTTATTCTCTGGTAGTTTTGCAGCAGAAAGACAGCTAGGTGAACAGGGTTTCGATCTCAAGCGTGAATCCATGCATTTATACTATTGTGCAGATTTTCAGCAAACTTTGTATCCTTTGCTCATGGAAGTCTATTGACTTTGGTATCAATAATTACACCAATATCGTGCTTAAAAGCAGGCCACAACTATCATAGAGATTACCTCGGGGCAGATACTTTAAACACAGAATAATATGCACAATGTTGGGTCCTTGAGCCACCACTCATGAGGGCTTATAAATTGTGGGCACAAACCCAATGCCAAGCATCAGACTTTGGTCCTCAAAACGAGAACATGTGTCAAGTTCAAATCGCAAGTAGCCGTGCCCCTACACGATATACTCGCGATCATATGGTTTACCCTTTGACTGATGAAATCTCTTCTGGTGTATCTCAATAGAAATTTCCAGTTTATCCATCAATCATATGACGTCAATTCAACTATGTGATGTGTACGATGTCATAATCAATGTCATGAATGATGTAGATAAATTCGTCATGAATGCTTAATTGATAACGGACTAATTTTTAAACTAATTTAACTAGACGCTGTTGCTGCCATTGGCAGCAACAGCGGCCAGTTAAATTAGTTTCGAAATATTCAACCGCTTACCTGTATAGTTTTCTGGAATTTGATAGTCGGGCAGTTCAAAGATCGATTGATCCCAACATGGCAAAGTGTGGGTGGAGCTTAGCTAATGATGGGCGGGGCATAACTAAAACTGGATTCCTCCATTTCAAGGCCATTTTACAGGAAAACTGTTAAATATTTTGAAACTTATTCGACATATTTTCAAAATATTCAACAGATTAGTTACGAGTTCGCTGTCCAGGATTATGGTCCAGGATAAATCATTTCTGGCTATTTAGTTCAAGTAACCTCCAGTGGAACAAACATTTCATGCAACTCAAATGTTTGTGGCATGGAAAAGTATTAACATCAGGATAGGGCTGCGCGGTTTGGCTTACAGCCATATCGGTTTCGATATGACTTTTCATATCGGTTTTAACCGAATATCGGTTTTATGGACATGAAACAAAAAATTTAAATGATAAAAATTAGCACGAAAACAGAACGTATTTTCACGCCTTGATACATTCGTAACGTTTTACGCCTTTAAAGCTTAATATACCTTATAATATCCATCATCGCGGGAGTGAAATTATTAATTAGACCGCCTAAATATTACGCACAGTTAAATAAACATCGTTTATTTTGTCAAAATTAATCATAAATCAGCAAAACAGGTTGCGAAGACGTAAATCACGCGATTGTAATTAATTATGATGTAATTATCTCCCTTTCTTCTTTCATTTCCAATTCGGCCCGAGGACGAAAACATGCCTTGAAGAAAATATTAACTGTAATATTGCGATCGCGAATTTCATAAGTTAATATGATATGGTGTATAGAAGATAACGTTTTAAAAATGGTTTGAGTAATAATTTTGTTTAAAATTATATCCTAATCAGCAAAATGTATTCAGCATTATATTTATTGCCGAGATTATGATGTAATCGGGCGATTTAGTGTTGGGACGACTTTGCATTATGTTAATTAGCCGGTGAAGTAAATAAAATGGATGCCGTTGTTTAGAAATATTTTCCCCGATACAAATTTTAATGACAAATTCCCACATTAGTATTGTGTTTTATATTGCAAATTTATCTGAGACTACCAGAGAAAAGGCGAGTGGATATTTATTTAATTAATTCGCTGCTTGATTTCTCTCGGCGTACAGCGAGTTACATGGAGTTACACAATATGCGCAATTGGGGCCACGTTAAATTATTAGTTACCCCGAACATAGCTTAATGGAAAGTATGGCCATTATTGTTCATTACGATTTTCATGCTCGTTAGTATCTTTTATTTTTAACAATCCTGATACGAAAAACCGAAAATATGTTCATATTCGGTTTTTCGATATTTATTTTTTATAATCGGTTATGAAACCGTCAGTGCAGGATATCGGTTTTAAATATGGTATCGGTATATCGCGCAGCCCTACATCAGGATGTATTTACTTTCGTTGAGCTCATTGGAGAAATTATTTTGTCCCGGTAGTTTAAAGTGTTGCTATCTATGATCTAAGCAACATCATTTATTTGCTGAAATACACCAATTAGCCACTAGTAGCCGGGAATTACCTGAATTAATATCTTACGTTGACAATTTGGGATTCTGTATTAAAACATATGATAACTGAGCCGGTAAATCCCAGGGTAAAATTTTCTAACATATTCTCTTGGGCTGTAAGTAAATCTTTAATTTTCGTGACAAATTTTGACCACTAAACACTTTAATTAAAAATTAATGGAGGGATTGATTTCTCGCTATGCGCCGCCAATTGCTAGCTATGTCCCACCAATTTCTAGCTATGCCCCGCCCATTTCTAGCTATGCCCCGCCCATTTCTAGCTAACCTCTAACTCTAATAATTATCCGGTAAGCTGTTGAATATTTTGAAACTGATTTGACTGGATGATGTTGCTGCCAGCAACATGCCCAGTCAAATTAGTTTCAAAATAGTCAACAGAATGTTTATTAACTGTCGGATTGCTACAAGCCATCAAACAATAATTTCAATAGGCAACAACTCTGGATATACTGAATATTTTGTAAACAGTTTTACTGAAAGTTGTTGGTGGCTAAGCCACCAACAACTTTAAGTCAAATTGTTTTCAAAATAGTAAACATATCCATAATTAAACCCCCATGGAAAATGCAGTCTGCGGCTATTCAGTAAATCAACCAATGGCATACAATCCGTACACTCGATGGACTGTTCCATGTTCATGACGGCACTAAATACGTCACTGTATTGTGACGTCGGCCTACATGTGAGGTAATTGAGTATGAC
Organism: Chaetoderma sp. LZ-2023a; assembly: GCA_034401795.1. Classification (NCBI taxonomy): domain Eukaryota; kingdom Metazoa; phylum Mollusca; class Caudofoveata; order Chaetodermatida; family Chaetodermatidae; genus Chaetoderma; species Chaetoderma sp. LZ-2023a. The sequence continues at coordinate 54,996,445 of CM067368.1, forward strand.
ATCATATATTTGATTGACAGATCAGATCCCTCAAATATATAGATGACCAACATTGGCTAAATGTTATAGTTCATCTCAAGCTGATTATTATTATCTGATTAAAAGTTGTTGCTGCTATAGTTAGAATGGAGGGTGTTGATGCCTTAGGCAGCAACAACTTTCAGTCAAATTGATCTCAATATATTTCTCATAGTTAATATCTATGATTATTTCCCGCAATCAAAGTCTTATGAATGAATCATAATACTAAAATTTATTAATAATAAAAATTTAATAATAAATTTAATTTTATTAGAACGCCAATACTGTATCATTGAACACCTAACCATCTATTGTTGACATGATGATGTAGAGCGAGTATTATCGCTACTATTGTGTGATGATTGGGAGAATTTTTCTTACTCTTTATTACTTCACAAACATGTCTTTAAATGTTGATTAAAGTTTATTTATTTATACTATATTTGAAATTGTTGTATTCTCTTTGTTTTTATCTCACCTGGTCTGAAAAACCAGGTGAGCTTTGTGCCATGGTGATCATCTGTCGTTCCATTTATCAACTGTTGCTTTAAAACTTTCAACAACAAATCCCTGAAAAAGTAAATTCTTTACAATATAAAACTTAATCTGTTATATATATTGAAATTAATTTGACTGGAAGCTGTTGCTGGCTGATGCAACAACGGTGTCCAGTCAAATTAATTTTAAAATATTCAACAGTTTTCCTGTATGGAAATGAGATATGGGGAATTCATCAGCGGAAGGGTATTAAAGACTAGTCATTAACTGCTAGCCAGATTTCAACCAAACGTGGTTTGAAACTTACCATATGGTAGGAAACTTCCAAACTTGCATAATACACAAACCAGATTGGTTTAGTTTTATCAGCAGCCATATTGGGTTCCCCCAAAATAATGGGAAATCCCTAAAGAGCTGACACTTTATTCACCAAGCTTTGAAGGAAAGAGCATATGGACATAGGCTTCCAAGCTTATATAGAGAAACGTGATTGGTAAAAAAAAATTGGCGGCCATCATTTTTAATTCAACTGGCCAGAATCCTCCTTAATCAATTACTATGCGGGTGAGGACAGAGATGACACCTCCACGCCGGTCTCCCTCGTAAGTACCAACTTTGTGGGGTAACTAAGTCATCAAGGATGGCGGGCTGACATCCGCATATAGAGGCAACTTTGATTATGTCTAACCTTCTTCAAACAAGAAACACTGCTCAATATCCTCGGGCGACGCAATCTTCCAAGGAGCTTAGCATAGCTACATGGAATGTACATGGTCTGAGTGCAACATCGGAGGCAAACCTTAGGTGCAGACTGTAAACAATAGACTAAAGTAGCTGAACACTTCAAACAGCAACTAGATAAGCTAGTACTAATGGAGCAAAAACAGGTCACATAAAGAGGTTTAGGCTTCGTAATCGGATCATGTCATTAGTTCTGGATACGTCAGTGATTGCATTGCATTCATCGACCTGGCTAAACCTACATGAAAACACACCACCACTAAGTGTCGCATTGTCAATGCATATGGCCCAACTACCGAAAAAGCCAAAGAGAATCCAATCCACCAATATTAGATTCCTTGTATACAGAACTGAGCTCCGCCATTACAATCCCAGCAACTGTTCATATGTGGAGATTTCAACTCCCAAGCTGGGTAAACGCAGAATTGCGGACAAAAGTTCAGGACTTGACTTATGCATGGGATCGTATGGTGAGGGCACACGCAACAGCAATGGAAATGCACTGGTGGGATTCTTTAGTTCCAATGGCCACAAATACGGCTTTCAAACACCCATGCCGTCAACAGACCCATTGCTGATCACAAAGCCTCAAAAGGTTCTAAGGCTACAACAGCTGTCTTCAACAATACTATGCAATACAGATGCAAAACTCCCTACTTCGAAATGCTCGTTCCTATGAAGGCACAGACCTCAATTCTGACCACAAATCAGTCATTACATGCCTTCAGATGAACGATCTCTACCTAATGTATAAACGCCATACCAGGCAAGAGGGTCGAGTCAGCTACAACCTACCCAAGCCCATCAGCAACACTGACACTCAAATGTTGTACAAAAAGGCCCTAGGAGAGCAGATAGCTAACATCGACGTCAGCTCCGATCCAAACGAAGCCCTGACCAAAATACTGAAATCTATGGAATCATACCCCACCCATTTCTAGCTATGCCCCTCCCATTTCTAACTATGCCCCTCCCATTTCTAGCTATGCCCCTCCCATTTCTTACTATTCCCCCACCCATTTCTAGCTATGCCCTGCCAATTTCTAGCTATTCTCTGCCCGTTTCTATCTATACCCCACCCATTTTAGCTATACCCTCACCATTCCTATCTATGCCCTCTCATTTCTAGCTATACCCTCTCATTTCTATCTATGACCCTCCCATCTCTAGCTATTCCACCAATTTCTAGCTATGCCCCACCCATTTCTAGCTATGCCCACCAATTTATAGCTAAATTGTCAAAAATAGTCTTCTCTTAGCCAGCAGATGGACTCTTCTCATGACCATTGCAAAGACATTATGAGCGGCTGGACCATTAAAGGGTTAACAAAGCTACAGAGAACAGATTTAACGAAAATTCTGAGGAATTCCGAGTGATAAAGATTTGGCTGCGAAAAATTGCTAGATGGAAAGATTGAATATTTTGAATATAATTGGATTGGAAGACATTTGGCAGCAATGACTTCCAATCCGATCATGTTCAAAATATTCCACATTGTTTCCCTCCAATAATTAGGACCGCAACGCGACAGGTTGCTGCTAATCTTAAAATATGCTCTGCCACCCGGGTCACCCCCCCCCCCCCACTCACACACAACCCTGGGCCAGCCACTGTATACATCGTTGACTATTTACTTGCTTGATATAGTTATTAGCATTGCCAATATGGTTTGTCAAAATTGAAACTACACATACAGCAGTGCTCCTTCGTAGGGTGCTTATTCCTAAGACGAGAATTACGTTATTATCCGGGAAATACCTTTTCAGCCTGACTAATCAGCTGTTGGATGTCTGCGAATGTCATAAGTCCTGTATCTCCGCCACAGAGACGGCCATGCCTGTGAGTCTAGCCCCTAATAACATGTAGACATTGGGCCAACGTTTGCTTGCTACCAGGGGTGCCACACTGAACTAAATTTCCCTGTAATGTTGCGCGAACTATTAAATTGTCATACTTATTTTTAGCCTAAGATGTTCCCCTAACTCGTCATGTCAGAGTTTTGAGAATACAGCCAGACCTACACTTCACAGGTCACACATGACAGAGGCTGAGAGACACTGGCCAAAAAGGACTGATTGCAGTTTTTCTTGTATATTGGCATAGCATCCTCTACATGTTTCATAGATGTTGGCACATACAATGGGTCTGTATGGCACGTAAAACACGTCGTCAGATTACTGTCTGGCCAGCGATGTTAGGTGTCTTCAGTGACAGGCATGAAGCTTATCTAGAACTGCCCTGTTGAACAGCTTCAGTGATACACAGTTCAAGTCCTACAAGTGTTGTTTTTGGACAGAGGGATCCATGATCCAGAGTTTTCAAAAGGACTGAAAGGCAATATTTCCCATGATGCAATGTGCAGCAATGTCAGATGTACATTAGTGAACCAAGGACTTTGCCCTTCCTCCATTCCGTTCCCCCCACACAGCGAGATACCGTTATCAAGTAGCTTCCTTTCCTCAGCTATGAACTCTACACTGTCTACGTACTCCATCTCTCATTAGAGGCTCGGGGTACATACTAGTGGGTTTGGTCTTGTAGAGTTCTTTCATGCAGATGAGAGGGCTGGGGCAAGGTAGCATGCAAACAACACCACTGAGAGGCCACCAATGGAGGTCTAGAATGCTGGAGACACTGAATTTTTTACTTTCACTTTCAAATTGGTATCTTGCCTATAGCAGTCGTACTAGACGCATCCAATCATCATTACAACAAGCTTGATGTAGTACATACTGAATCTGTGATCATTTGATGGTGTCAAAGGCATGTGACATGTCAATGCCCATGATGTGAAGTCCCAGTATTTGGACATGTCTATTGACATGAGTATTCGCAGCACCCACAAAATGTCCTTGGAGCTGTGTCCTTGTTTAAAGCCTCACTGTTAGGCTCCAGTGAAACCATCAGTCTTTTCTCGCTCATGTCGGATATGGCAGTGTCACATTGAAAAGATCTTCCGGATGCTGTTGAGGAGCACTAAGGCCACAGTTTGCTGGTGGTCCGAGGCTTCTTGGGTTTGGGAAGCGTGATAAAGGTACCTTAGCCAACAGCGTGGGGGTGGGGGGGGGGGGGGCAATGCACAAAGGTATAGTTTATTGTACGTGATTGGTTTGGAGATGCTATCAACTGCGCACTTAAAGGGGCATTGCTGATGCTGTCGGATTCAGATGCACATCCAGTTCTCAGGGCCTAAAAAGCCTTCTCAATATCTTTTATTTTGATTGGTGCTTTTAGTGGCCTTGGACCGCCTACAAATGGGCGTAATGTTTCATGCTTTTCCTCGGTTAGTCCTGATGAAGTTTCCTTCAGTGTTATGCATGGAAAACCATTCTGGTGGACCAGCAACTCTCCGAGGCCGCGCTGCCCTAAACGTTTTACAACAATCATCAGTGGCTGATGTCACGTGCTAAAAAATCTGCTTGTAGGGTGATTTAGTCATTCACTGGATATGTACGACACTGCAGCCTCGCCTAGCTTTGTGTGGCATGCTCTGGTCAGTGACCTACTTTTGATAGATGAAATCTAAAGCCCGAGACTTATTGCGTGACCGCTCCAGCGGGCACGCTTCTATTTATTGCTGCCTAGAATTGCCTATAGGCGCGGCCATTTCGCATAGGGGATTGTGGGTCTGTGTCTCGCGAGATCTCCATTGATACGAGATCTAATAATTCTCGGCGCGAAGACACGGCTCTATTTTTAGATTGCTGGATATCTCATAATTATGATCTTCATGCGCGTGATTCATGGCGAGTTCTCTTATCTGTTCTGGTCTGACTGTAATAGAGTTTGCGCGGCGATGACCGCTTAATTATTGTAATAAACAGCCAACGGAACTCCAAATAACTACTCTAAATAAGCTTCTTTTGCTGGAGGACTGCGTACAAAACATGTTTATCATTCCTTCTGCAGATCAAAGTACTCAAGCACACGCCCACTCGCGGCATCTCTTATATGTCCACTTTAGCACTCTATCAAACTGACCACAAATGGCTTCTTGCGGTGATCGTGAGAAATGTCCATTTGCATTAGCTACTCGCCGGAGAACTTTTTTGAAAGTTTACCACTGGAATGACTGGTTGGATAACCGATCCTATAATTCCAGTAGTAAATTGCAAAAAAACAACCCCATTATGGTCTCTTGGACGGCAATTAGACATAGGACATTTTCTATGATAATGGATTTTTCTGTATATGACGTCATTATTATTTAGGTCAGATGTAGCTGGACCTCACAATCAAAATGTGTAATGAATGCCGTATCTAGCTCCACCAGGAACATTGAATAGCCAGTCAAGTATGCGAATTGCACGTCTTTACTATTTAATCAACATGCTGTTGAATATTTTGAAACTAATTGAACTAAACGCTGTTCGAATTGTATGTCTGCTATTTATTCAACAGTCATTTTCCATGATAATGGCTGCGTTCGATCTGTAACTGAAGGATATGACGTCATAATCAATTGCTTCATATACAGGCTGACGTCACAATCCAAAATGTGTGAATGAATGGCGTATCGAGCTCAGTCATGAACATTGAATAGTCTGGCAAGTGTACGAATTGTATGTCTTTACTGTTTAATCAACATCGTGTTGAATATTTTGAAACTAATTTGACCTGGCGTTGTTGCGGAGGCAGCAAACCTTTAAAAGCACCCCGTCAAATTAGTTTCAAAATAGTCATCAGCTTACCTGTATAGTTACCTTGAAATTGGAAGTCGGGAATTCATTCTTCAGCGTATATATATACATCGATTCCAACAAGCAAAACGGGGTGGAGCTTAGCTAGAAACAGGCGTGGCACACCTAGAAATGGATCTCTCTATTGAAATTGTCATGAGCAAATTGAGCATTACATGGCTAATACCACTTGGTAATGTGTGGCCCACACAATATGGACCACTTGTATTAAGAGACCACCCATATTTATAGGTCACATATTTTAACAAGGCCAATCATAGATTGTGGCCCTGAATACAATGTACTCTTGCACGTCTTTACTATTTAATCAACATGCTGTTGAATATTTTGAAACTAATTGAACTAAACGCTGTTCGAATTGTATGTCTGCTATTTATTCAACAGTCATTTTCCATGATAATTGCTGCGTTCGATCTGTAACTGAAGGATATGACGTCATAATCAATTGCTTCATATACAGGCTGACGTCACAATCCAAAATGTGTGAATGAATGGCGTATCGAGCTCAGTCATGAACATTGAATAGTCTGGCAAGTGTACGAATTGTATGTCTTTACTGTTTAATCAACATCGTGTTGAATATTTTGAAACTAATTTGACCTGGCGTTGTTGCGGAGGCAGCAAACCTTTAAAAGCACCCCGTCAAATTAGTTTCAAAATAGTCATCAGCTTACCTGTATAGTTACCTTGAAATTGGAAGTCGGGAATTCATTCTTCAGCGTATATATATACATCGATTCCAACAAGCAAAACGGGGTGGAGCTTAGCTAGAAACAGGCGTGGCACACCTAGAAATGGATCTCTCTATTGAAATTGTCATGAGCAAATTGAGCATTACATGGCTAATACCACTTGGTAATGTGTGGCCCACACAATATGGACCACTTGTATTAAGAGACCACCCATATTTATAGGTCACATATTTTAACAAGGCCAATCATAGATTGTGGCCCTGAATACAATGTACTCGTCCTCTGACGGAGGGAGAATAATTAATGCCACTTGCTAATTGGCATTTTCATGGTGTCTATCCGTCATAATACGTCATATGATGTCATAATCAACGACGTGAGGTATAGGATGACGTCATGACTGACTCAATTTAGCCCGTCTTAAATGCTTAATAGTCCAACACGTTGTACGAATTGTATGCCTTTGCTATTTACAAAACATGCTGGTGACTATTTTGAAACTAATTTGACTGGGCGATGTTACTGCCACAAGCAGCAACAGCACCTAGACAAATTGGTTTCAAAATAGTCAACACCTTACCCGTATAGTTTTCTGGAAATTGATAGTCAAGAAGTTCAAAGATCCATCGATACCAACACCAGCGCGGTATTAATGTATTAATATACCATCCGGATTCCGTGACCGATTGAGTAACGTTAGGCCTATGGAAGTCATTTCAAGCAACCGCCACCAAGATGTGACTTACTTGGGCACAATTGTGTGTTTTTCTAACAAAATCCTTTAGAATGTTTAACACAGAAATTTCAATATCTCAGATAAAGACAACTATACGAATATCTTTTTAATACTTTGACTGGTAGCCCACCACACCATACCCACCTACTTGTTGCTATCATAGACCTGTATTAAGTATTGCAACGACAACGATTGCCCATGTAAGCCTATCATCTTCTCTTAATGTATTTTAACACTTTCATGAGGAGGCCGCCAAAACCGGCCTCTGCAGTGATCTTGAGGACGTTAATTTGCAGGTCAAGAGAAGATCGTCTTTGAAAATTCACTACTGAAATGACTGGCTCGATAATTGAGCCAGTCATTCCAATAGTAACTCTTCAAAACAGTCGTCTATTGGCCTGCAAATAGGCACTCAATAACCAAATATTTTTTTTATATTCTTGACTCAATTTAGGTAACACAGGGTTAACAAATTATGAGGACGACGATGATGTACCATGTCTGTTTAACCTTTCCCGTATTGTATTATAGTATGATTCACATTTGTTGCATTCGAGATAGGGTAAAAATTACAGACTTGTTACAGACAGTCTTGAGGCGTACTCAAGTGTGTGATAAATTTCAAAAGAAAAACATGCGTAATAATATTGTAGAGGGCGAAAAAGTAGACAGAGTTCGCTAACAATAATGGATCCATCTCAAAATAAAGGCCTGACTTCTTCGAAACTACACCTCTAATGTAATGACCGGTCATCCTCTTACGTTATCACAACGACTAGACTGTTACACAGACTCAACTTCGGATATCAGACAGACCAGGACCCAGTCTATCTCCGTGGCACTGTAGAAGCAACACTGTGGATCGTGAAATCGCTCCGCCAATGGCTACTCAATAGGCCCCTACATAAGAGATACATTTCTCGATCTCGTATCGAAAGAGATCTCGCGGGATACGAATGAATAATGGATGTGTGATTATCAGTAGTATCCTTTTGTCTTTAATCCATCCATGGGAATAAATCCATGAAGGGCCAATGCAATTATGTAGCAGTATTGATAGACTACCAATGTTCCAAATTTCCAGTCAAAACTGCTGTCAATAATATTGCAGCAGATTGTTGAATACAGAAATCAACCGAAAGTGTAGGCCTATGCATGTGCTAAGTTAAGAACGTCTACAGGAAATTCGGCCACAGAATTTCAACCATATAGTTAGATAAGTATATCAATACGCTAGTGAAGTAATGGATTGAGGTTAAACAAATTTTTACCATGAAGTAATATCGTAGTGCACAATTTCATACCGAAAATTTGCTAAATCTCCGGTGATTCACAGTTTTCAGTGCCCTATTGTCTGTAGTATGTTTAGCCTCATAATTTCGCCTACATAGACTTGAGCCTAAATATACTAGGTATATTCCGAATCTAACAAATTATAGATGAAATAATTTTATTAGGCAAAAATTGGCTTAAATGTTGGGTTTTTCGTGCTTTTCGGTGCCCTACTGTCTGTATGTAATATGGTCGACTCCAGAAATTCGCTCACATAGACGTAGAGGGATTTGAATACGATAGTTATATTGGGAATTAAAAAAAATTCGACCATGAAGTAATTTCGTAGTATACGATTTCATCGCATAAATTCGTTTCAATTTTGGCATATCTGCGGGTTTTCAATGCCCTACTATTTATTACCTGTCTGCAATAGGTTTGGCCACATAATTTCACACATATGGTTAGATAGGGATATGAACACGCTAATGAATCTTGAGATTTCTACCACGTAGTAATTTCGTAATACTCAATTTAGTAGCCACGGACAGTTGTCAAATGTCAACAATTTACTATATTCAGTAGAAGAATCTCAGTTTTCGGTTTGTAATCATTTTTTTACATATAGCAGTATATAACTGAATATGTACTACTGCTTTTGCACGATTCTACCATCAAGTAATTTGGTAATATGTAGTTACATATTCGCCATATGGCCCCATTGCAATATGGTTGGTTCACATTCTCCACATTCAGATAGGTGTCGATATGTCCTGACATATCGCTCATAATGGGTTCGGCCCAGAATATCATCCATATGTTTAGATAGGTATAGGCATAAGCTTACAACGTAGTGAGATTAAAAAATTTCAAACGTAAATAAGCTCAAGCTTAGGATAATTCATGGTTTTCATTGCAATACGTTCACCCCCAGAATTTCACCCACAAATACCTATAGGAAATATGCTAGTTGTATTCCGAATTTAGAAAAATTCTACAGAAACGTATTTTCATAGCACACAATTCCATACCGAAAATTGGCGCAAATTCTGTCAGATCAACGATTTTCTGTACTACACTGTTTGCAATAGGTTCGACCCCAGAAGTTCACCCATATGGTTAGATACGTATATGAATATGCTAATAAAGTATCAAAGGTTTTAAAAATGTTTACTATACAGTAATTTCGTCATATGTAATTTAGTAGTTGCACACCATTGTCAAATTCCAATAATGTACTATATTCGGTACCAGATTATCTCTACATGCCTTGTAGCCAGTTTTCGAACATAAGGCCATGTAGAACTCACTATGTTCTCGTCCTGTGCGAAATATTGTAATAATTCTACCACCAAATATTTATTATAGTAATGTGAAAATATTTCTATATATCCCATATTATTAGCCGCGTGTACTGGTAGAACCTGACTTATCAGGCTAATACCCTAACATATGCGCATATGGTCAACAAGATCGTCATCATTACAACAGTTGAGGCCGATTTTGGCCTTTTTGTCGAGCAAAAATTTTTGATTTAATAGTTTGTCACTGTTTCCAGTAAAGATATCGTTTAATAGATATGATTGCTAAATGAAACAGATCACGATTGTGGCTGTTTCCCACTGGGTCTTGTCAGAATGTTTTCTACTATATCATTTTCGTTGGAGAAAACTAGGTTCACGGTATTGGTTCTATCCTGGCCACTTAACTTTGTTGAAAAGGTTATCTGTCGGTACAGATCGGGGTCCTGTATTGCATCAAAAATATACTTGCTTTGTGCATTTCACTAGCATTGCAGTGTATATTTCACCAATATATTTCCGGGTAATAAGCTCTTCACGTCTGTTTAGGAAGGTATCAAGATTTAGGTTTAAAATATTCTTTACAGTTTTTCTTTAATATGTTTGAATGAGTGTCAGGATTTGTACTGCTTCTTGCGCTGATTTTCTACTGATTGGGTTGCCAGTTCTGTTGATTTCTTTATCTTTACAAGTTGTTGATACCTAATGACCCAAATTTGATCTGTTACGATCTGTTGATGCAGTAGTGCAATTTTCTCATCACTGGCTGCTCTTAATTTTGTCTGTTCCTCCCTCCCTCCCTCCCTCCCTCCCTCCCTCCCTCCCTCCCTCCCTCCCTCCCTCTCTCTCTCTCTCTCTCTCTCCTCTCTCTCTCTCTCTCTCTCTCTCTCTCTTTGTTAAGGAGTTTGGCCTGGAGAAAAAGGATGGATTGAAAAATTGTTGGACTGACCAAAAATATAAGCTGCTTTTCCTAGGCCATAGCTAATACTGCCTATATCTTTTTGCAAGAAATATTCCTTCTTTTGTGTTTATTGTCCGCGTATATTTTTGTCATAAGTGGCTTGTATGCCATTATATAACTTCAATTTTTTCATGAAACAGTTGAGTTTATTCTCAGAATTATAATAAGCTCCGGCCACGCTATTTACCATTGATGCCTTGCATCAATATGTGTACTTGTTCGTACAGTATTGTTACTGTATACGACTAGTCTTAAAGCGAAAGCTCAGATAAGAATAGATGTCATAATCAATTACGTCGCATATAGGTTGACATCATTATCATAATTGAGACATTGAACCTGGAATAGTCTGTCAGTTGCATGAATTGTGTGTCTTTACTATATAACAAACACTCAATTGAATATTTTGAAACTAATTTGACTGGGTGCAGTTGCTGAATATCCAGGCAAATTAGTTTCAAAATATTCAACAGGGTAGCTGTAGTTACTATGAAATCAGGATTCTGTGAATTCTGGATTCGCAGTATATAAATCGATCCCAACACGCGCAAACATGGGCGGAGCTTAGCTAGAGATGGGCCTGGCACAGCTAAAAGTGGATTGATTTCAATGGGGGTGGGGGTGGGGGAGGGGGGGGGGGGCTACCAATAATACCACTCAGGAAATTCTTGCAAGTGCAAGAATACTTCTATAGCGGTATCTGCCTTAAAACTGAACATAACAACCACCAAATTCATATGGAAGCAGTCTGCTTCTCACTCACACGGTTACATCATCAGTCAAGCTTGGGAGAGAAATGTCGTTTCTTCAGGGTATTGTCTGGAGCCATAGAGCAATGGGCCTTTCCTGTTTTAGCTATGCCCCGCCCATCTCTATCTAAGCTCCACCCACACCTCGCTCGTGTTGGGATCACTGCCTATCAATTTCCAAAAAAACTACACAGGTAGGCTGCTGAATATTTTGAAACTAATTTGACTGATTGCTGTTGTTTAGTCAAATTAGTTTCAAAATATTCAACAGCATGTTTATTAAAAAGCAAAGAATTACAAAGACGTATAATTCATACACCGTGTCAGACTATTTGAGATCTGATGAAGAACTATATGGAACCCTTTGTGACATAATGATTGCGACGTCATCATACACACGCTGAGCTGATTACGTCATACGAAGTCAGATGATGGATGGATACTCTGGAAAGTTGAATTGCTTAGGCCGCCATTGGCCACATTGCGTCTCTTAGTCCCTCGTGAAGCCAACAGGTCTGGTCTGCAAGATGTGTTCAGGTATTTGGCCACAATGAGTCTCGGCCTTTAGGCTTCATCTATCAAAAGGTCGCCGACCAGAGTACAGCACGCCAAGCGTAACCGAGGACATGGCGTCGTACATATCCAGTGAATGACTTCTCCATTGTTCAAGCTCTTGATTTGCCATCTTGCCCAATCATGCAGTGTAACTAGTAGATATTCTCATGTGCCGTACAGGTTTACGCAGAGGTATTGGGTGTCGCTGAACCTAAGCTTTCACTGGTGCCACTGAATGGAAGCCTCGACTGGGAGGTGGCGTCATTTTAACTTTCACACACTCCTTGCTGATACAGCATAGGCAACAATGAAGGATTGCAGCTTCTCAGTCAATCGTATCATAATCACCTACATGACATGTAGGATGACGTCATAATCAATTATGTAGCTAAGTTCGTCAGTTACGCTTAATTGATGACGGACTAAGCGCTGTTGTACGACTTGTATGTCTACTATTTAATCCCTTAATGGTTAAGTTTGGTCAAGAAAATTTAAATATCTACCTATTGAATGCCCATTTACAGCCGAAGAGAATATAATTTTTGAAAATTTATCACTGGAATGACTGGCTCGATTATCGAGCCAGTCATTCAAGTGGTAAATTTTCAAAAAACATATTCACTTGACCTGTAAATGAGCATTCCGCAAGACCATAACAGAGGCCGGTTTTATCCGGCTTGATCATTAAAGGATTAATAAACATGCTGTTGACTATTTTGCAACTAATTTGACTGAGAACTGTTGCTGCCATAGGCAACAACACAGTCAAATTAGTTGCAAAATATTCAACAGGAGTCATTCCATGTCAACTCAAACAGGTGTTAGACCTTGTCGACACCGATTTACTTGAAATTTGGTGCAATGATTAGACTCCGTGAGAGAACCATTCAAGCACAATTTCAGGTGTCTCGGCTAATTAGCTTCTGAGATATGGCTTAACGAACTTTTGACTAATTAGTGCGACGCTGACATTTCAAACGACCATAACTCCGATACTATTGCATCTTGAGGGGTTCGTGTATCATTTTAAAGCTCTCTTCAAGACGAATCATTTAAGCCCATACAAATAATCATTGATGAATTAGGAGAAATATTTCGATAAAATCTTACCTTTGACCTTGAACCCACAAAATGTCAGAAATTTTTTCAAAATGTATCCAATGTTAGGTCACCATATAAGTGATATTCCTTGTAAGTTTGGTGATGGGCACCCTAGCATGTTCAGAGTAATATCCAATTGAACATGCCAGGGTCATGTGACATCGGTTGAATTCACCGACTTAATGACTCATAAATAAGATAAGGTGTGCATAAACAACTATATGTATTACTACTTTTGCCATAGCTGTAATTCGTAGAGAATTCTGAGACAGTAATGCATGTATGTATGTTTACATACTCACGGTACTCGCCTATAATTTAATAATTCTCTCAGCTAAAGCCTTATTAGCTAGCGTGACCTCACTTGGTAAAATACTCTAAGTCCTCCCTGTTGCAGTGACAGCCTCAACAGAAATGAGTACATCCTGATAATCTATACCAAGAGGCCGAAGGCGCTCACCTGGACCATTAGCATTTGAACCATTTGCATTTAAAGACATGATGGATAATTTTCAGAAAATCCAAGATGGCCACCAAAAGAATTGACCAATCAAAATTATGTGTATCCATTTTGAAGCCTACCCACCTAGGGTTCTTCCAGCTGAGATTGATTGAAATCTTCCAAGCGGGTAATGAGGTGGAGTTTTAACTGATTTACCAAAACTTTTGGAAAATCCAAGATGGTCACCCAAAAACTAACCAATCAAAATTCTACATACTAGATCTGAAGCATGCCACCATAGAGGGTTCTTCCATCTAAGTCCTTCCCTTAGATAAAGGTAGCGTTTCAAAAAAGCATCCACTTTTGTTTCTACGAGAATTCTTAATACTTACCAGATGTACTATTATGATAATGCCTATTATCTAGTCTAGCTCAAAATAAACAAGTAAAAACTCTGCACCCTCCTGGTCCTGCCCATACTGTGTCTGGGAATTACCATAGCCCCAGGTACCGAGTCAATTCCCACTCACAGTCAGATTCGTCTTATATTTGTCTTGACAAACAGCGAAAGCAGCTCAACCTCACCTCAGCGGGGCGGCTGAGGTAGGGCCATAGTACATCTGGTAAGTATTAAGAATTCTCGAAGAAACAAAAGCGGATGCTTTTTTTATTCTACTTCGAATAATACTTACCAGATGTACTATTATGATAAACTCCGGATTTCGACAGCCGAGAAATACCGGTGGGAGGTGAGGCTCGAACCAGCACTCATCTACCATCCAACAGAGAAGGTTGTGAAGAGACTAGAACCCTGGCATATGCTTGGGTTCTGCCATCCGACTCATAGAGTGCTAAACTTCCATGGTCTAGACCGTGCTCCCCCCCCCCCCCCATCAGTATATCGATTAGATTTTCAAATTGGAATGAGTCTAATGTCTGTTTAAAAGAATAAGATGTTCTTGACCAGAATATTTACTTAGATAGTAAATGATGGTATTTCGACTATAAGTAAACTTAATTAAGGCAAACACTCAGTGCTTGGTCTTTCTTCTTCATCACAGGAGCTCGGCCGAATCCACGGTCTTTCTCAGGCCATGTGCATGGCCATTGTTCAGTGCAAGTGGAAGACACTTGTGATCTGTGCGAAATAGTGGTCGGATGTGGCTTTAGTTCAGATTCGATAAATTGGTGAAGGCTACCGGATTAAGTGCACTGGCGATGTCGCGAAGGTAGAAATCAGTGAATGATGACTCGGCATGCCGTTGTGCTACAGACATCACCTCCTCTAATGAGACACCCTTATAAAGGGCCGATGATGCTGCTAGTGCTCGGACCTGATGGGCATTCACACGATCAATCTGCTTTCCTGTAGCGATTTTGTGCAACATCTGAATAGCATCGACTATCCAACGAGAAATGGTATCTTTCAAGGTGCGCAAATGAGGAGCTTTGAGACATAACCACAGAGATTTCGGGTCATCTCTTGACTCCTCAGTAGTACGTTTCTTATACATTTTTAGACATCTGAAAGGACACCAAGCAGAAGAGTTTGGGTCATGTCTAATTAAACTTGGCAATTGATCGGCTGTCCTGGATATTTAAGTGACTGGTTCTTTGCCAGGAAACAAAGATGTGGAATTAGTCTTAAACCTTCACCCGTGATGACAAAATGGTCTCGTTCAGCAAAAAGCGCATGTATTTCGCTTCTCCTTCTCGCCGACGCTGCTGCAACCAAGAAAACTGATTTAATAGTTAACAGTTTAATATCTATAAATCTAATCGGTTCAAAGGGATCATGCCCTAAAACCTGTAGAACAAGAGATAAATTCCATGGTGGGATAGGAATTGGCTGTCTAGGTCGCAGATTGCTCAATCGTTTAATAACTTCATTTAAAGTGTCATTCTCCACTCCTTCAATGGCCAGACTGGGAATGACTGAAGCCAATGCAGACTTATATGCTGCTAGGGTTGAAGGTACAAGTTTGTCAACTTCGTATAAATGACAGATAAAATCTGCTATGTGTTGAACAAATGCAGAAAAGGGATCGATGTCTCTTTCCTTACACCACCCTGCAAATTTGTTGATTCTATAATTATATGTTCTTGTGGTTGACCCTCTTCTGGCTGAAGCAACAAACTTCGCTGCTTGCTCAGAAAAGCCACCCTTAATTGGACACTGCTTGATAACATCCATACAGTCAATTTGAACATTTCCGGTCTGTCGTGGAGATACAGACCCTTGTTCTGAGAGATTAGATCTCTTCTGTCTGGAAGAGGGATTGGATTGAAGACCAGAAGGTCCAGCAGATCTGTAAACCATGATCGACCTGGCCAATGAGGGGCGATTACACATTGTGCAGTCCTAGTTCTAAATTTTGCATATGTAATGCTTGTTTCGGTTATTGAATCAATCGAACCAGTCATTACACTGAGACAATATAAAGAATAATCTTTTCTTGGCCGGGAGATGGAGATTCCACAAGACCATTGCAGAAGCCAACTTTGAATGGCTTTATAATTAAGGGATTGAAGGTGTTAGGCTTTGCTATCTGAGACAGTTTTGTTTCCTTTAAGAATGGAGCGACAGCATTGCACTTAGCAGTGCAGAATGGACATAGACAGCTCGTTCAGGAGTTGCTTAAATCTGGAGCATCTCCTGATATTCAAAGACAAGTAAGGAAAAACACGCATGAAGATTACCCCTTTACTGGTCATATATACATCAAGAGACACAACTCAATAACATAAATTATAAGTTCACAGTTTCATTTTTAAATACACCAATTTTATTATATCTACTTTATAATTAAATACATTGTCTGAAGATTTAACTTATGTATATTGCTTGGACTGTTTTATTTATGAATTTACTATTTCAAACATCTTATATTAACCATTTACTGATCAAGAATTATTTGCATAGTAGATGTCTATAGAACGAGGAGACGGTGAATGTATTGGTGGTCCAGAGCTATAGTATGTGTCTTTGCGACCAGGAGGATGTGGATTTGTATGTGATCCAGAGATATAGTAGGTGCCATTAGGACCGGAAGATGGTGGTTCTATAAGTGGTCCAAAGATATGGTAGGTTATTTTAAGACTAGGAATCGGCGGTTCTATAAGTGGTCCAGAGCTATAGTAGGTGTCTTTAGGACCAGGAGATGGTGGTTCTATAAGGGGTCCAGAAATATAGTAGGTGTCTTTAGGACCAGGAGGCGGTGGTTCTATAAATGGTCAAGTTATATGGTATGTGTCTTTAGGACCAGGAGACGGTGGTTCAATAAGTGATCAAGAGATAACATATCTATGGAAGGCCATCACCGCCAAAAATACAAAACGCAAATGGAACAGGCTAATTCCAAATGGACCAGAAAGAAATACCAAACAATTCAAGGCAACGCCGTCAAACAGAACAGACTAATGCCAAACAAAACAGACTAATGTGTCAAACAGAACAGGCTATTGTCAAACAGAACAGACTATTGTTAAACAGAACAGACAACTACGACAAACAGAACAGACATCAATGACAAACAGAACAGACAACTACGACAAACAGAACAGACATCAATGACACACAGAACAGACATCAATGAGAAACAAAACAGACAACTACGATGAACAGAAAAGACAACTACGACAAACGCAACAGACAACTACGACAAACAGAACTGACATCCATGATAAACAGAACACACAACTACGACAAACAGAACGGACAATAATGAAAAACAGAACAGACATCAATGTCAAACAGAACAGACGTCAATGACAAACAAAACAGACAACTACGCCAAATGAAATAAGATAAAGTCGAATAAGCTATTTAGTCAAACAAGCAGGGCGTCACTCTCGTCTCTATCCAAGAGAAGATAACTCTTCAGTCTCACTTGGTACCCCATAGAGGTATTGACTAGAGAAAGCGCGCCCTATACTCCACTATTACGCTAGACTTCTAGCGCTCAGCTGGTTTTGCTGTTAGTATGGCAAAAGAGCGACTAGCGGCTATATGTATACAAACAAACCCTTGTTGCGTAAAAACTACTCAAGATTTTAAAATAAAATTTGGAACATATGTATAAGGGTGCATGTTTTAAATAATCCCCGATTTTCAGACATATCGGTTAAGTATTTCAACGAAATCCCTTTCAAAATAGTCAGTTACTATATTGCTATATGCCGTGTCTAAAACCACTGTTGTGTCAAAATCACTTGAGATTTTAAAATAAAATTTGGAACATATATAGAAGGGTCTTTTTAAAAAAATAAGCCCCGATTTTCAGGCATCTTAACAGTAAATTTTGTCAAGTAGACCCCTCATTTCAACGAAATCCCTTTCAAAATAGTCAGCAATATTCATTGCTGTGGTTGCTCTATACCCTGTGTAAGTAGTCAACAAACAAACCACTGTTGAGTAAAAACTAGTTACGAGTTTTAAAAATTAAAATTGGAACAATTTAAATTATTTAGATGGACGTATGTTTTAAATAATCCCCGATTGTCAGTGATATTTGTACCTGAATCAGCTAAATCATTTTCAAAATGGTTAACAATCTTCGTATTTACCGTACCTCCCATTATATAGGCATATTATCAACATAAGCAAACATGTGTTAAATGGTAGAGAAATCAGCTTACTTTAAAACTGAGATTGGAAACTTTAGATGTCTGAGAGAGTCAAAGTTTTCAAAAATATTCTACCAGTTCTATATTTAGCCACCTTGAGATGTTAACGAGCATTATAACGTTTGCTAAAAAGTAACTTTTAGTCAAATTATTTACAAAATGACTTCAGATATTTTTTAATATAATCGGCGGAACAGTCACCCCCAACAAGTGTGATAAATTTATTAGGCCCTATTCCTATTGTGGCCACGCCCCTTACCATGTCCATTCCATTCACCACCACCAACCCCCTCCAGAAAGCAACAATCATGGGCAAATGTGAGAAATGGCTGCCCGGTCTTCTGCGTCCAGGCTAAGCTGATCAGTAAAATTCTCAAGCTTTCAGGGGGTCTTGGAAGGGAATAATGAGTATTCATGAATAAAGCTATGGTTAAAGACAGCATGATTGAGGACTGGATACATCATCATGCTTGCCAAACCAAGATATTATGCATTCTCCTGATATAGGTATTAACATGTGTCCAAATTTGATTGTAATAGGGTGAAGAAATCCTGAGGTAAAGACAGACGCAAAGTAGTTAATTTACAGAAAAATTAACGGAAAACCTAACTTGAAAAACTTGAATATTGCTCAAGGTCACAAGGACATTGACCCTGTGACCTCACTTTCATTGCACTACCTTTGGGTAACCATGTGTCCAAATTTAGTTTCAATAAGGTAACCATGTGTTCGAATTTAGTTTCAATAGGATTAACTGATATAAGACAATATATGCATAGCTTAAACCATTACCAAGAACTTAACCAAGGCTGGAAGCCGATAGCCAAACATACAGATTAACCAAGGCAATCACTGTATTGGTGAAAATTCTAATTTTCCCCAATAACTATGGAACGTTTTGTTTTCATCATTTAAATTTCAAAATATTTAGCATAATAAAGTGGTAAAATGGTGCTTAATCTTGGTATGCATGGCTGCTATGGGTAAATATATCTTAGGAACAAACAAATAGATCAGAAAAATTTAGAGATTTATTAAAAATAATAACCTGATAAACGAGAGAAATCAGATTGCAGACCCTCGCCCTCCCATTTTTTGTCACAAAGTTTTCAGATTTTCCAGATTTTTTATTTTTTCAGACCATGCCAAAAGTTGTAGAATCCTAAGTGCTAAACTGTGAATCAAATTGGACCAGCAGTTTACAAGATATCCATAGATTCCGATTTTGATCTGATCTGGACCCATTTTTTACTCGGCTCCACATGCCTGGAGATCCTCATGCACGGCAAGTTCCTTCGCTGTGTTAATGAGCATGCCTTGAATGCAAAACTGACCCATTTCAAAAATTGCAAAAACCAATTTTATTCACTATCAATTTGTGTCATAATTTTTAACCACAAAACAGAGATTTCATTGAGCGTTCAGTCAAATCATAACAAACATACAGCACGTCATTTGATCACAGATTAACTGCATTAATAATATGTGTATCCAGCATTTCGCTGTAACACATTACGACACCCAGCTCTCATAGTGTTGATGAGTCGAGTGACACGATGTTGCGGGATAGCCACCCACTCCTCTTGTAACACATGATGCATGCCACCAAGCAGTGCCATCGCTTACTCTACTGTAAACAGCTCGCTTCAACTGATCTCACAAATGCTCTATGGAATTGAGATCTGGAGAGTTAGTTCACAAAATTTTCTCAATACCATGGGTAGTCAAAAACTCATTAACGACTCTTCCCCGGTGTGGACGTGCATTGTCATCAATGAAGAGAATTGATTATGGCACTGGATTGTGACGTCAAGCTATATGTGACATAGTTGATTATGACGTCACGTGATTGATCCATAAACTGGATTCCTCCATTTCGATAGGTCTGTTCCCCAGAGTAGTCCAAACAGCCTATGAAGAGTTTCAAAGCAATCCGATAAATAGTAACCAGAGTTATCATTCAGAAACCACTCTGCCACCCGCCCGGATGGCGCCATCACAAAATACTTGGCGGGGTATAAAAATGATACTTAATCTTGGTGTGAAATTGGTAAATATATCTTAGTAAGAAACAAATGAATCAGATAAATTAATCTAGATTTAATAGAAATAATAACATGATAAATTAGATGCATATTTACAAAAATACACAGTAGCTTCATTGTGACATAGAGATACTGACATACTACAGGATAATGATAACAAATATTATTTTAACCCTTTAATCGTCATGCCAGACAAAAATCGGTCTCTACAGTGGTCTGGAGGAATGTCAATTTGAAGGACAAGAAACAAATATATTTGAAATTTTATCACTGGAATGACGGCTCAATTACAAAGCCAGTCGTTCCCATGGTAAAAGTAAAAAAACAGCCAACGAATAGGCAATCACTACTTAAGCAAAACTTTAATAAAAACTTTTTGGACAAATCTTTACCATCAAAGCATTAACTGCTGTTGTCTATGGCGGCTTCAAGTCAGATTGATTTCAAAATATCCAACAGCCTACCTGTATGCTTGTTTTGAAATTGAATTATGAAGCATAGATCTTTATCATCATTGTCACTCTATTGTTATATCATCATATCATTATAATCATACCATTTGTACAATTACAATCAGAGGTTGCAGACCGTTTGTCCACTCGATTTTCTCACCATGCACAAAGTTTTCTGATTATCAGGATGTTATGAGATTTTCTGTATTTTTTCAGATTATGCTGGACGTTGTGGAATCCTAGTGTATGGTCACACGCTTTCTTGTGTTGAAACGTGGGCCATACTGGACCAGTAGCTTCTGAGATATTCATAGATCCATAATTAGATCCGATCCATTCCAGATTCTTTTAACAGGATCACGGCCGAATTCTGGAAATCATCGTGTACGGCAGGTTTTTTTTAGATACAGACGTGTGCGCACAAAAGTACCCTCTTCCCCTTACAGGGAAATGGTAGCAAATTCAATTTATTTACAAATCCAGGTCACATTTTACACAAATGTACAATATTTACAAATAACTATGTACATATATATTATTACAAATATTATTATCATCATTATTACACTCGCTAGTACCGTCACCAGCACTGGTTACCTTGATTATTATTATTATCATTTTGATTATTATCGTCATCATCATCAGTATTACCGTCATATCATTGCCAACATTATGGCATTATAAAAATATGTTATTATGATTATTATAACTTTAACATTATACAACTTATTTCATTTTAACACCAATATTATTCTTATTACAAACATATTATCTTTATATCATTGTCATTTTGTAGAATTGAGCCATCATAGATTATAGCAATATAATATAAATAATTGCATTATCAATTATATCATTCTGTCACTATATCATTATCATTGCGGGTGTCCTTAATTTGGCAATAATTTCAGCACTATTGTGGAATAATCTACAAGTATTACACAGACATTATACAAAGTAAATTCAATTAACGGTAAGATAGATCTATACAGAACTGAAAGATAGTTTTTGGGCATTTATATTAGCACAAAACTATGGCGTCCAGTCCAAAACAGTTTCAAAATATTCCGCAGCTTATCTGCATGATTTGAAATTGAATCACCCAGCTTGAAAGTGATAATTACTCCACAATCAAGTTGATTTATTTTCACATTGGGAGATATATTACAGAGGTACCAGAAAGCTGTTGCTATCGAGAACAGCAACACATTTTAGCATAACCAATTCAAAAAGCAAAACAGTTTCACATGTGGAAGATTTATAAGACCTAAGAGCAATGAAAGCCAATAATCATTTTGACCATTAAATGGTCAAAAAAGCAAGTTTTGCTGAATCAGTGTCCATTCGCCGGACAAGACTATTTTTGAAAATTTAGAACTGGAATGACTGATTCTGTTACCGAGCCAGTCCTCCGAGTGGTACATTTTAAAAAATGGCCTCTTGACCTGCGAATGGACATTGTCCAAGACCACTGCAGAGCCTGTCGGTGGCTCAGTTGACCACTAAATGGCCAAAGGTGACCGTACATCATTATCATGCCATATTACTGACCTTGAAACAGAATTGATTTGGTCAATTTGCTTCTGACATTACGACCGTTGATACCTTCTGTGTATAGCCGGCCAACATGAAAGTGCTTCACTATAGTGTATTCCTTTATGATTAATTTAATTAGCGACATTACATGACTTTCAGGAAACTCAGAATCATATATATGCTCACTAAGGGAGGGAAATAACTGTCCCAATGGAAGACATGACAATACCTTGCATTGTACTTGTAGTAACAGATTTCGTGAGCTATCCGGCCTACCATTGACAATGAACCCTCTTATATGCACTTTTCAGTTATGTTGCAAATTTTAACAACGTCCGGTGACGGCACTGTTAATCCACCATTGTTTTTAAACCAAAAATTCAGAAAAGTTAACTGCATCAGCTGCAGCTGTTAAGGCTGCTGAACATGTGCTACAAGTAAGGCTCCTCAACAATTTTCGAACAATAAATCCCGCAATATACACAACAGTAGTCTGTGCATATACAGACAGACTGCAACACTGCAAAACTATAACAAGCTGGGAATAATCATGCTCATTTGATACAACATCTACATCAGCTGTATTGTCATTACCTGGAGGCAAAACTTCAAACCTACGATTTAAAGAACACTGTCTGTGTCATTGTACGTTTCTAATTCTGCTTCCTGCTGGAGAGGTGTACTAACTATTATTACCCCTGAGTAATGTCACATGACCAAATGCTGTTATTTAATTGGTTAAGATCAGGGATAGATTATCTTGTATTTCCCTCATGCGAGGGCAATACCACACGGTATACACCGCGTGAAAAACATGTTTTAGTTTTACTGCGCAGCTAACCATAAAGCTCTTTATAATAATATGCATGTTGCTAAAATGGCGGATACGCGCCCGCTTCGGAATTGTTGAATTTCAAGATTTCAAGTGACTCAATTTCAAGACAACTATACGTGAACGTTGTTGCATATTTTGAAACTAATTTGACGGGAGCTGTTGTTGCAGCAAGGTTTTATATCCCGGAAAATACTTGTATTCGAATAGCGAATGCGTTACTCGACAAATTAATTATAGCCATAAAAACGGCGAGTTAATTATCGATCGCAAACTCTCTAGTGCGACCACAACCATAGACGGCGTTTTTGGCGTACAGCCAAGGCAAAACGTGTCAATTCTACTCTTGCAGAACTAGCCTAGAGATGTCTAATTCAAGAAGTGCTTATCTAATTATATTGTCACGTTATGATCAAATCTATATCTTCGACGTCTGAGGGGTAATAGATTCGTTACACCAGTGTTTTGACGCGGGTAAAGGCTGTGTTACCTCACGCGCAAACAATTCTATTTGTTTGCGCGTGTGGTAACAGCCTGTACCCGCGTCAAAACACTGGTGTAACTAATAATATATCTATATCATCCTGCGGGGTAAAATTGCTACGTACGCTGATAGGCTGCACGAAACTGCTGAGATGATGGGTTGTTGTTCCAACCACGTCTACCGCGTATCAAACTAAAAAACCATCAAGCATAACAGGAAGAGCCATACATGCTGCTACAAACCCAATTATTGGTGTACGATGTCATTTAGTAATCATTGGTACCCCCATTTAGTTGAAGACAACAGAGGTACTGAAGGGAATTGTGGAGAAAGGATCCCCGGAACGGACTTTTAGATTCACGTAGGACAGCTTTATACCCTTTAGCATAAGCATGTCTTGAATTTAGCATGTCAAACAGACGATCAAAGAAAACCCAGAACTCAGCAGTCGGTCCACATTCAATGAACTCGGGCAATTCTAAGACATTCTCCACAAAATCCAAAGCCTTAGATACAGATGAACTTAAAGCTTGCACTGCAAGCTTCACTTTCATCTTTTGCTGATACCATTCGATGTGATTCCTTCGCAATCGGTTTGCCAGCCGGAACCCTTCACTTGTTTGCAGATCATACACTTTCTTAATATAAGACCGCTGAACTTGCTTACCATCCATGTTTACTAAAATACCATTATGGGCAAATGAATTTCTGATAAGCTTAATCATGTGGCAGGGATCTAGAAATACAAATACCTTTGTGGTGGGATCGACCGGATTGGCAAAATAGGGCTGGATGGTAGTAATATCTGGTCCCAGCACTGCACCTAGATGATTGGCCATGGATATGTTAACAGTTGATCCATCAGAAGTCAAAGATACAATAGAATCCCCGCAATCATGAACTTTCAAGATCACCTGTTTGACAAGATTAGCCTTATCAATGGCACACATACCATCAATAAGGAAATATGCGATTGGAATTTTCCAGGAGCTATTTATAGCTACAACCATAAATACAAGCGCCTCTTTGGCCACAGGAACTGAATCTACGACGGCACCAATACCAAGATCAAAATAACCAACAAAGTTTTAGCCATCCCACTCTACCACTTGCTTAAGTGCCATTTCATCAAAGATGAGGGCACACGAAAGTGGCACACTTGCAGAACTAGCCTGATGTTTAATTGCATTGAATGCCACCTCTGTAAAACCTGGTGAACCATCAACCGTCGAATACCATGTTCTAAGAGTGCTTGGGTGTGGAAGGCAGAATTTCAATGCATAACTTACATAGCTGTATGCTTTGGGTGAATAAAAGTTCAACATTAAGCCAAATGATTTCAGTGTTTTGCTATAGTGACCTTTGTCATCCAGACGCTGTTTCTTAAACAAATCAAGGCTTACACTAGAAAAATAATTTATTACCAATCCATTTTCATTTAGAAGGTTTTTCTCTTTAAGTTCTGTGAAAACCTCCTTCATAATATTAATAGTGTTTTTTGCCTCTTAATTCGCTTTCTGGATGTCGCTAATGTATTTTGATAGCGCTTTAAGGATTTTTCATTTTCATCGAGAATGTCGTTATATTTGCGCTTTAACTTACGGGGACTTAAATCACTAAAATAATTATGGTCAATAGAAACATCCTGGTTTCACTTGGTGGATCTTCAGCCTTTGATGTGCTTTTGAATTATTAAGGGGTCAAACCTGTTTAAGATGAGCTGGAAAGTCAAACAGAGTCGGAACTGCATCACAAGTCAGTCTTCTACATTCCCTAGCTCCGCCTTCAAAGCATGCAGATGTGAAATGCTGGCTGCAAATCTGCTGGTCGTCTCAAGAGCCCTCCCTAGGTAAATGGACCCTGAAAATTGGTTGGTAGATTAGATTATATATCAAACAAACTGAATAAAAGAATTTAACCGCTGCCGTGACTATTCACGGCCATGTTGGCATTGTTCCCCTGCCCACATCACACCCCACCCCCACCCCACCAACTTTATCATGGAGGTTTCTGCCAAAATTGTTTTATAGCTGTTTGGTTTTTTTTCGGTGGGGACGCCCCACTAGTCCAACAGCCCAATAGTCCGACAACACAATAGTCCGACAATTGTACACACTAGTTCGACAACCGATTAGTCCGACACTCCAATAGTTTGACAAATTTACTCACTAGTCCAATAGCTCACTAGTCCGACATCCCAATAGTCCAATAATTATACCCAGTAGTCAGACAGCCCAACAGTCCGACAAACAGAAAATTTACAAATCCAGTAGTCCGACAACCCAGTAGTCCGACAATAGTAATTTTATCAGACGGTGCA
Organism: Chaetoderma sp. LZ-2023a; assembly: GCA_034401795.1. Taxonomy (NCBI): domain Eukaryota; kingdom Metazoa; phylum Mollusca; class Caudofoveata; order Chaetodermatida; family Chaetodermatidae; genus Chaetoderma; species Chaetoderma sp. LZ-2023a. The sequence continues at coordinate 55,022,511 of CM067368.1, forward strand.
ATTGTCTTAAAACCGTGCAGATGTTGAAGTAGGATAAGAATGGCACGTCATCATCGGAAATATCTAAATGTTTTATATTATAGACCTATATATTACTGCAGCCTATATCAAACAAAACAGTCTTGGTCACTATACAAATGAGTGAAGCGCATGCAAACAACAATAACAGCAATAGATCCAGCATTTGATCCGATCATGATCTGTTTTTATCGGGATGGATAAATGGATGGAGGGTTTGGGTTGGAGCAAGGGCGGACTACAGCTTACAAGAGCAATCGGAGATTTCAGACCCCCGCCCCCTCCATCCACCCCCACCCCCCAATTTTTTGGTTAGATTGTAAGAAGTGTTTTTGAATTATCCAGATTTTTGTCTGATTTCTCTGATTTTTACAGAACACACCAAAAGTTGTAGAATCCTAGTGTCTGGTCTCACACTTTGTTGCATTAAAATTTGAGCAAAATCGTATCAGTAATTTTCAAGATATGTATCTATCCAGAATTTGATCTGATATGGCTCCGGGCTTTTAATCTGGATCACGGCCAAAGTCTGGGAATCCTGCTGCACGGTAATGTCCTTCCTCGTGTTAAAGATGAGCCGAACCGGACCTGCAGTTTTTTTATACAGATGTGGACTGACACACACACACACGCAAGAGCGCGTGTGCATGCACGCGCCAAGGAGTGGTGTGGTTATCATGCTTGGGCAGAAATAGAGACAACTAATATTTTGTGTGGATCATTTCAAACAATTAAAGATGCAGGTGTCAGATGGTCGGTTATGGAGAAATAAATATAAAGATTATTTTAAGATTTCGAAAACGGGAAACAACATCCTAAATTGAATAATTTTCCGCCATTATCATTGCAGCCTCCCAATTATAACATAAACAAGAGGCCCAAGGGGCCTGTGTTGCTCACCTGGAGCACTGTGCATTTTTGTTAAAATTGTTGGTGGGTGGTTTATGAGTAGTCTTTTAAACGAGTTTGTGGACATTTTTGCGAGTCCAATATGGCCGCCAAACAGGCTACATTTTGATTGGTCCATTCTGTCATGTTTCTGACTAAGCTCCTTTCCTTGAACAAACTTTAATGGCACTCAGTGCCTAATCATATCTCCCAAATTTCGGCACAATCCGCTCAGTGGTTCTGGAGTTGTTTTGGCAAAAAATAGGTCATCCAAGATGGCCGCCAATCCATTTGGCTAATCCAGTTCCCTTGAACAAACTTGGTGCAGCTCTTGTCCTAGATGATATTTCATGCGTTTTGAATTGATCCCACAAACGATTTTGGAGAAGAGCTTTAAAGACATTTCTAAAAATCGACCAAAATCCAAGATGTCACGAAAATACATTTTAAATTTCCCATTGCTTGAGTATGGGAGATTTTGGCGGGTAAATGATCCAAGATGGTCGCTAAACCGTTTATCCGACAGTCTCGAAAATGGCAATTTTGAAATCACAATACGCACAAACATAGACAAAACCAATTTCGGCCTCAAAATCAATCAAATAAAAAAATCCAATATGGCCACCAACCCCGCTATATATTGATAGGCCCATAGTGGCCAGCTTTTTTTGATGGATCGACTTCTCTTGAACAAATTTTAATGGTCCTTAGTCCCTAATCATATATCACAAATTTCCGGGGAAGTTCTGGGGAAGAAATTGTTTTTGCGAAAACGAGGGCATCCAAGATGGCCGCTGAACCATTTGGTCAATCAAGTTCCGTTGAACAAACTTGAGTGAGCTCTTGCCCTAGATCATATTACATGAGGTTTGAAGAAGATTTTTAAGGACATTTCTAAAAATCGGCCGAAATCTAAGATGGCCACCGGCCAAATTGGACGATGGGCTTCGTTTGAACAAAATGAAATCTCTATGCCATAGGGATGCTTCCTGCCAAATATAATTCAAATCGGCCCAGTAGTTCTAAGATGGCTGCCAAACCGTTTATCCAACAGTTTCGAAAATTGCAAATTTTAGATCAGAATACCCAAAAACCTTTTTAAACCGAATTTCGGCCTCAAAATCCATCAAATAAAAAAATCCAATATGGCTGCCAAACACGCTATCTTCTGATTGGTCCACCGCGGCCATGTTTTTTGACGAATCAACTTCTCTTGAACAAAGGTTAATGGCCCTTAGTCGCTAATTATATATCACAAATTTCGGCCTGATCGCTTCCGCGGTTCTGGGGAAGAAGTCGTTTGTGCGAAAACTAGGTCATCCAAAATGTCCGCTGAACCATCTGGTCAATCAAGTTCGCTTGAACAAACTTGGTTCAGCTCTTGGCCTAGATCATATTTCGTGAGTTCTGAATCGATCTCTCAAACGGTTTTGGAGAAGAAGATTTTTAAAGACATTTCTAAAAATTGGCCGAAATCCAAGATGGTCGCCGGCCAAATTGGCTGATCGGGTTCATTTGAACAAACTTGAATCTCTACGTCTTAAGGATGCTTCATGCCAAATATAATAGATATTTGAAATTTCCCATTGCTTTAGTATGGGAGCTTTTGGCGGGAAAATGATCCAGGATGGCCGCCAAACCATTCATCCGACAGTTTCGAATTTTAGATCAGAATACCCAAAAACCTATATAAAACCAATTACGGCCTCAAAATCCATCAAATAAAAAGATCCAATATGGCCGCCAAACATCCTATATTTTTATTAGCCCACGGCGGCCATGTTTTTTGACTGATCAACTTCTCTTGAACAAACTTTACTGGGCCTTAGTCCCTAATAATATCTGCCAAATTTCGGCCTGATCCCTTCAGCGGTTCTGGAGAATAAGTTATTTTCACTAAAACTAGATCACCCAAAGTGGCCGTCGAACCATTTGACCAATTAAGTTCCCTTGAACAAATTTGGTTGAGCTCTTGCCTTTCCTGAGGGTTCCTTCAATTCCTCAAGCGGTTTCAGAGAAGATTTTTAAAGACGTTTCTAAAAATCGGCCAAAATCCAAGATGGTCGCCAACCTAATTGGCCGATCGGCTTCATTTGAACAAACTTGGATCTCTATGCCCTAAGGATGCTTCATGCCAAATATAATTGAAATTGGCCCATCGTTTCTTGAGAAGTCGTTTAAAGGAAAAGTTGATGGACGGACGACGGACATTCGACACGACATAAGCACACTTGGCTTTTCAGGCCAGGCGAGCTAAAAATCGTCATCATCATCATCGTCATCATTATCATCACTACCAGCGCCAGGACTGCCACCACCACCACCATCCTCCTCCCCTTCCTCACCCTCTTCGACCTCTCCATCATCATCATCCACAGCACCATCATCATCATCATCATCTCGCCATCATTTCGGCCACTACAACCACCACAATCACAACTACCCTCACCACTACCGCAAACAATACAACCACCACCGCCACCACCACGACTGCCGCCGCCACCACCACCACCACCAACAACAACAACAACCGCCACCACCACCAACACACACAGCCACCACCACCAAGAGAAATACCGCTAACACCGTCAGCGTCACCGCCAGCAGCAGCAAGTAGTAGTAGTAGTAGTAGTAGTAGTAGTAGTAGTAGTAATCGGACAATTTTTAATTGCAATTCCGCAGCAGGTATACATCTACCGGTCAGTCAGTCTGTCTGTCTGTCGGTTGGTCGACCTGTTAAATTTGTGACATTTTACCAAGGCTGCATGTGTCGCATCTATACCGCTTTTGCATTTGAAAGCCTGTAACTTAGTAGATACTCATTATATCGGCTATTAACTAGCTTATGGGCATAACTTAAAACATTTCCCAACGTGTTTGTTCTAAGCTTTTCTAGGAGCATATTATTAGCTCAGCTGACCTGAAAGATTATGGCATGGCGACCGCCTATCTAACGTTCTTCGTCCATCCGTCGGTAGGCTTTAACATATCAAACGAGAATTTTGATTGATCAATTTTTTTGGTGGTCATGTTTGATTTTCCGACAATTTCCCGGAGCTCTTAAAACGTACCTCCTAAATCGCGAGTTCGTATTGCGGTAGGCTCTATAACAGGAAATCCTTAAAAACATATCGCGTCCTAAAACACTCCACAAATTTTAATCAAATTTTGGCGGAAGGATCTTATTGCGGTAGGATCTATATTAATAATTTTGATTGATCGATGTTTTTTGGATTTTCCCAAGTTTTCAGGAAATCCTTTAAATAAAATAAAATACTACGCCTCCTTTATCTATCCCCTAATTTCAATGAGACTTGTGTGTAACGATCATAGTGTGGGATATTTCAATCAACACCCCTAAAGAGAAATTGGATTGCTCAATTTATTTCGCGACCATCTTGGATTTCCAAATATGTCCTGGAAATTGCTTAAATATTACTCCTAAAATTGGAGTATAATAGGCACAATATGTACTTTGAAAATTACCGTAGGCTAAATTTTTATTCCTGGCCATAACTGTTGAATTTCTTAGAATTCTAGAGTGTTTTGTAGAACCTGTCTTTTCTAATTTGAAATGTCGATATAGGCCCCTTGGCCATCTTGTTAGAAGTCATTTATTATTGGCGAAAATTAGAAGTTTTGCCAATATATCGACGGGTCCCATTATGCCGTCTGTCTGTCTGTCTGTTTGTCAGAGTCTAATCTCGATTAAGTGTATATCTCCAGATCGGTTCACCCGAGTGGGACTAAACTTGGACACATGCTTCCTTATATCAGGTGTATAGAGCACAATGAGGTCAAAGTTCAAGGTCACTGTGACTTTGGTATAAAACTCAATTTTTTTATGTTCAAGTTTTTGCTTTAGCTCAACATATTGTCTTATATTTCCGGATTGGTTCACTCTACTTGAATTTAACTTGGGAACATGGTTACCTATGTCAAGTGGAATGCTATTGAGGTCAGAGGTCACGGACATTGTAATATTTTTATAAAATTCAGACTTTAACAGCTTGGCTCTGCCTTTTTTCTTTTTTTCTCTATTTTTGTGTAAGGAATCAGCAGCGCATCTGGCCTTTGTTTCAGAATTGGCAAAAGTACTGGAACTAAGCATCGTCATATAGTTACCTCAACCCGCAGGAACATCACAGTCATTCAGACTTGAGGTCAAAGTCATTGTGATCTTGATACAAAGCTAGATTTGAATTTCGAAGCACACGATGGCAAGATTTTAGCCAATATCCCGTCAGTGTAATACTGATGTCTTGGTTTTTTTAAATCATTTTTCAATACGTTGATCGGTCCATCTTCCATAACTTATTTTCTTTGATTATATTAACAAAACTTCATCTCCGTATGTTGACTATGAGATTTGGAAGAAACCTATTATTTATTTGGTCACTCCGCCTATGCTTTAGTATAACATAACGTACAATAACATTAGCCCTACATATTTCGTGTGCGGGCGTTAGTGAGTGCGTGCGTGCGTACGTATACATTTGCCAGTGTGTGCGCATGAACACGCACCATTATTATGCACTGCATTGCATACCCTGTCACAGTAATAGGCCTAGTCTGGATCAGTTGAACCACTTTATCGACTATTAAATTTCTATTGACGGACTGTTGGGCTATCAGACTACTGGTTGTCGGACTACTAGGCTGTCGGACTGTTGGGCTATCGGACTACTAGGCTGTCGGACTACTGAGCTGTCGGACTACTGACGTTAACCCTGTTTAGGCAACAATGCTAATTATAACCAGTAATGTGGTTGCAATGCAACCATGAAGCTGGACTTTACGATTTTGCAATGAACTATAAAGCTTGCAATGAACCACGAATCTTGACTTCAAACATAAAATAAATATAGAAGGCTTATCAATACTCTTATCAACCGGAGGACAAGGGTATGTAATGCTCACATGGGCATTTGAACCATTTGCATTTAGGCTAAATACGGGTAGACATGATGGATGATTTTCGAAAAATCAAAGATGCCCACCAAAAAATTCTCGTTTGATATGTTGATAAGATCATTCCACCCAAGTTTCGTTGAAATCGGGCCACTCAATCAATCAAGGAGTTTTCAATGGTTCTTGAAAATTAAAAAAAATCCAAATGCCCACCCAAAAAATCGACCAACCAAGATTATGAATATTTCTTCTAGAGCCTACCGCTATAGAATGCTTCCAGCCAAATTTGGATAGAATCGACTAAGCAGTTATGGAGATGCATTTTTACAATTTCCGGTACATTTTTCAAAAAACTTGATTTTCGCAAAAAAAATCCACCTGTTACAATACAGATGTTCTGGAGCCTACCACGATAGGGTATGTCCAGCCAACTAGGGTTGAAATCTGTCAAACTATTAATGATGAATAGCGCTTTGACAATTTCCGGTAAATTTTTCATAAAATCTAGGATTTTCAGCACAAAAATTGAACAATCTAAATTCTGTATACACATTCTAAAGCCCGGTTAATGAGGAGTAGCGTTTGTAAACAAAGGTAGACGGACGGACGACGAATGACAGATGGTCGACATGCTTATCAGTGACCATGACTTTTAACCCTTTGCCCCCAACATCATTGTGTGATGCCGTATTATAAGGAGGCAGATGTCTCAGTTTGGGTCCAGTATGAGTAACCAAATATGAGATAGGGACCTATAAATAGAAAGGTTGAGCTAAACGGAAAAATGTTAAAGTTGAAAAACCCCCAGATTTCTCCCAAGATCAGTGACATTGACCTTTAACCTTCTGACCTCAAGATCATTGTGTGGTGGCGTGTCATTATAAGGAAGCGTGTGCCCAAGTTTGGGTTCAGTATAATTAATCAAACATGAGATATATAAAGAAAAGTTGAGCTCGTAAAGTCGAGCTAAAAATTCACAAAATAAAATTTTACAGCAAACGGGAGCTCCATATTTCACACCAGAACTGCATTCTCCGTCTCAGTGCATTTGGATTTCATTTCAAAGCTTTTCTGAGGGACGACCCCAGTCCCACCTCCCCCACCCCTACTAATTCTTTGTCCATGGTCCCCACAAATCTAAATACGGCTTTATTATCTAATGTAAAACTTTATTTGTGGGCTAATGTTTTGCTAATTCCGTTTATAAACATGACCCAGATCAGGCACTTATCAACAAAACTAGTACGCACCTCAGCCCCCACCCCGCCATACTGTGGATGATCATGTGTACAAACGTTAAAACCCTGTCTTATTATTGTACACCTAAACCTGCGTATATAACGTCCACAATATACATGTAGGCCATAAAAACGTCCAAAAGGAATTTATTAAAACAAGTTCCTTGCTAAATAGCTTTAGGGATCAAAAGATGGTAGTTTTCTTTTAGCGTTATGCCCATCCATCTTAAAGAGCCACACTCCTTTGACGCCAACCCACCCACCCCTTACTCAAAACAGGTGGTCGCTATAGAGGTCTGACCGCATTTTACTTCACACTCGATGAAACATCGCCTAACCCCCCAACACCCTCCCCACCCTCTACTAACCGACGCCTGTGAAAAGTGTCTTGTATGGTTGCTCTGAAATTGTGTTGCGTTTTAGGGTTGGAAGGCGACAGATGACCTAAAACGTCCCGAGGTCATCAAGTACGCTGATGCAACGAATAACAATAATACGGTACTCGCCGCATGTATTACATTTGTACTTACTCTTCTGAATAATCGGCATCGACTGTCGCCACTGTCACAGGTGTTGCTACGCTGTTGTGCCTTGTAACAGACACAGTTCCAAACCCCATCGCTGGCAATTGATCTATTTAGCAGAGACACAGCATGGTTTAACAATTGTACTGCATTATTGAGTGTATTTGTGTTTGTATTTGTCGCCATAATTGTAACGGCGTTGTAACGCTCGATAGTGAAGAGTTATCTTCCCTTGGATAGAGGCGAGTGGCGCCCTCTGTTTGTTTGACTAAATAGCTTATTCGACTTTAGCCGTCATTTGGCGTAGTTGTCTGTTCCATTTGCCATTGATGTCTGTTCTGTTTGCCATTGATGTCTGTTCTGTTTGTCATTGATGTATGTTCTGTTTGTCATTGATGTCTGTTCTGTTTGCCATTGATGTCTGTTCTGTTTGTCATTGATGTATGGTCTGTTTGTCATTGATGTCTGTTCTGTTTGCTGTAGTTGTCTGTTTTATTTATCATTGGTGTCTGTTCTGTTTGTTGTAGTTGTCTGTTTTATTTATCATTGGTGTCTGTTCTGTTTGCTGTAGTTGTCTGTTTTATTTGTCATTGGTGTCTGTTCTGTTTGTTGTAGTTGTCTGATCTGTTTGTCGTAGTTGTCTGTTCTGTTTGTCGTAGTTGTCTGTTCTCTTTGTCGTAGTTGTCTGTTCTGTTTGTCGTAGTTGTCCATTCTGTTTGTCGAAGTTGTCTGTTCTGTTTGTCGTAGTTGTCTGTTCTCTTTGTCGTAGTTGTCTGTTATGTTTGTCGTAGTTGTCTGTTCTGTTTGTCGAAGTTGTCTGTTCTGTTGGTCGTAGTTGTCTGTTCTGTTTGACAGTAATCTATTCTGTTTGCCAATAGCCTGTTCTGTTTGACATATTAGTCTGTTCTGTTTGATAATAGCCTGTTCTGTTTAACATTAGTCTGTTCTGTTTGACATTAGTCTGTTCTGTTTGGCATTAGTCTGTTCTGTTTAACATTAGTCTGTTCTGTTTAACATTAGTCTGTTCTGTTTGGCATTAGTCTGTTCTGTTTGACGGCGTTGCCTGGATTGTTTGGCATTTCTTTCTGGTTCATTTGGAATTAACCTGTTCCGTTTGAGTTTTGTATTTTTGGCGGTGATGGCCTTCCATACATATCTCAACCCCTTAAGCCTCAAATATGTTTTTAAAAATGTAAGTTTTCTAATAGAATTAATGTCTATTTGCAGAACAAGAGGATATTAAAAAATAATCCACCACCACTGCCATGTTCAAACAGTCTACACCTGTGAATTTCATCTCACAACTGTCCTGTGTTATGTCTTTGAGCCTTGTAATGTCAGCGCCTCAATTTCAGGATGACTACTCAGGAAAACTGCTGAATATTTTGAAGCTAATTCTACTGGGATCTAATGGTAGCAACCTGCTCAATGTCAGATTGGTTTCAAAATATTCAACAGAATATTACTTACATCAGTGTTTCTGGTCTGTGATCGATACCATGTTAAGTCAACCACCTGACTTGCTCTTTTGTGGCCACTTCTCCCGTTTTCAAAGGTGGTTACATAAGAGAGGTTTACTGCATTCCAAAATATTAAACAATTTGCTTTAACCCTTGAATTTGTTCAAGAAATTTTCAATTTTCTTTAAAAATGTCTATTTGCAGAGCAAGAGAAGACGATTTTTGACAAGTTACCACATGGAATGACTGGCTTGGTTATCGAGCCAGTCATTCCATTGGTAAATTTTCAAAAATAGTCTACTTGGTCTGCAAATGGACATTTCTCAAGACCATTGCAGAGGCAGTTTTTGGCTGATATGAGTGTTAAAGGGTTAAAGAGAATGTCTATCATCGGGAGGCCAGGAGAATGTGTTATTTGTCAAGCCCCATGTGAAGCGAAGGATGGCTAGAGATAAGCTTATCTGATCTATGTCATATGATGCCATGAGCTATCGGATACAATTCCATAGGAATGTTTCATGACACCGCAATATATCTGATATGCAGCAAAACATAAGGGCTTAACACACATTGCGCAGTCCTAGTTTTAGATTTTGCATATGTAATGCTTGTTTCGGTTATTGAATCAATCGAACCAGTCATTACACATATAAAGAATAATATTTTCTTGGCCGGGAGATGGAGATTCCACAAGACCATTGCAGAAGCCAACTTTGAATGGCTTTATCCTTAACCGATTGAAGGTGTTAGGCTTTGCTATCCGAGACTGTTTTGTTTCATTTCAGAATGGATGGACAGCATTGCACTATGCAGCACAGAATGGACACAGACAGATCGTTCAGGTGTTGATTAAATCTGGAGCATCTCTTGATATTCAAACACAAGTAAGGAAAGACACTCCTCTGAAGATTAGCCCTTTATTGGTCATATATACATCAAGAGCCACAAATCAATAACATAAAATATAAGTTCACAGTTTCATTTTTAAATACACCAATTTTATCATATCTACTTTATAATTAAATACATTGTCTGAAGATTTCACGTATTTACATTGCTTGGCCTGTTTTATTTATGAATTTACTATTTCAATCATCTTATATTAACCATTTACTGATAAAAAATGGTCAGAAAAATAAAAATATTTGCATAGTAGATGTCTATAGAATGAGGAGACGGTGAATGATTTGGTGGTCCAGAGCTATAGTATGTGTCTTTACGACCAGGAGGATGTGGATCTGTATGTGATCCAGAGATATAGTAGGTGCCATTAGGACCAGGAGACGGTGGTTCTATAAGGGGGCCAAAGATATAGTAGGTGATTTTAAGACTGGGATACGTTGGTTCTTTAAGTGGTCCAGAGCTATAGTAGGTGTCTTTAGGACCAGGAGGCTGTGGGTCTATAAATGGTCAAGAGATATGGTATGTGCCTATAGGACAAGGACACAGTGGTTCAATAAGTGATCAAGAGATAATATATCTTAACCCGTTAAGCCTCAAAACTGGTTTTTTTAAATGTAAATTTTCTAATAGAATTAATGTCTATTTGCAGAACAAGAGGATACTTAAAAATAATCCACCACCACTGCCATGTTCAAACAGTCTACACCTGTACATTTCATCTCACAACTAACCTGTATTATTATGTCTTTGTGCTTTGTAATGTCAGCTCCTCAATTTCCAGACAACTATTCAGGAAAACTGCTGAATATTTTGAAACTAATTCTCCTGGGATCTAATGGTAGCAACCTGCTCCATGTCAGATTTGTTTCAAAATATTCAACAGAATATTGCTTACATCAGTGTTTCTGGTCTGTGATCGATAACATGTACTTGCACTTTTGTGGTCAATTCTCCCGTTTTCAAAGGTGGTTGGTTACATAACAGAGGTTTACTGCATTCCAAAATAATAAACAATTTGCTTTAACCCTTTAGATTTTGAATTTGTTCAAGAAATTGTCAATTCTCTCATATAAAATGTCCATTTGCAGGCCAAGATAAGACGATTTTTGAAAATTTACCAGATGGAATGACTGGCTCAGTTATCGAGCCTGTCATTCCATTCGTAAATTGATAAAATCTGGAGCATCTCATGATATTCAAGCACAAGTAAGGAAAGACACTCCTCTGAAGATTCATTTACTGGTCATATATACATCAAGAGACACAAACCAATAACATAAAATATAAGTTCACAGTTTCGTTTTTAAGTACACCAAATTTATCATATCTACTTTATAATTAAATACATTGTCTGAAGATTTCACGTATTTACATTGCTTGGACTGTTTTATTTATGAATTTACTATTTCAATCATCTTATATTAACCATTTACTGATCAAGACTGGTCAGAAATATGAAAATATTTGCATAGTAGATGTCTATAGAACGAGGAGACGGTGAATGTATTGGTGGTCCAGAGCTATAGTATGTGTCTTTACGACCAGGAGGGTGTGGATCTGTATGTGATCCAGAGATATAGTAGGTGCCATTAGGACCAGGAGACGGTGGTTCTATAAGTGGTCCAAATGTATAGTAGGTGATTTTAAGACTAGGATATGGTGGTTCTATAAGTGATCCAGAGCTATAGTAGGTTCTTTATGACCCGGAGATGGTGGTTCTATACATGATCCTGAGATATAGTAGTGTCTTTAGGACCAGGAGGTGGTGGTTCTATAAATGGTCAAGAGATATGGTATGTGTCAGTAGTATAGGGGGTATCTGGTCGCTATTGTTCATCACAGCAGGAGATCTTCGAGAACAATGGCGACCAGCCGGCACACAAAGGGATTTTTGGAGAACAATGGCGACCAGCCGGCACACAAAGGAAAACGTATTTCGAGAACAATGGCGACCAGCTACACAACTACTTGTGTCATTAGGACCAGGGGATGGTGATTCTAAAAGTGGTCCAGAAATAACAGGTCTTAGCCCTCTAAGCTTCAAATTTGTTTTAAAAAATGTAAATTCTCTAATAGAATTAATGTCTATTTGCAGAACAAGAGGAGATTTAAAAATAATCCACCACCACTGCCATGTGCAAACAGTCTACAATTAATTTATTAAAGTTCATCCGATATTAATAAAACTTTACAAACTACGTCATCATTGCGTCTTTTCTCCATCATAATGAAATCGGTTTTAACAATATTTTCTATGCTTTTACATCATTTGGAGTTATTTTACAAGAAGAATTATAAGCATTTTAAAGTTTTTTCAGCAGAGCTTAATGAAAAGTGATTCCGTCCCATAAGTTGCCACGCTATATAGGATACCATTCCATACCAATTTTTATGATACCACCATATATGCGATAGGTGGCAAATGCGATGGATGCAGTCCTAGTTTTTACATTTGCAAATGTAATGACTGGTTCTTTTACTGAGTCAATTGAACCAGTCATTGCAGTGATAATATTTAAAGAAGATTCCTTTTTTTACCTGCCGATGGACATTCCACAAGACCTGTGCAGAAGCTGATTTTAGCTGGCTTGTCCATTAATGGATTGAAGGAGCTAAGCTTTGTCATCTGAGGTTTTACTGTTTCATTTCTATAAAAAGGACAGCGTTGCTTTATACTGCACTGTCGGGAAGCGAACGAATAGTTCAAGAGCTACTTAGCGCTGGAGCATCAGTCGATGTTAAAGCACAAGTAAGAAGACACGCTCCTCTGATGATTAATCAAGTGAGAGAACTAAAGAAATTAAACAACCCTACAGTTACAACCCTACAGTTTTACAGGCATGTAATTGTTTTCATATTCAGTCACATCTGTCTATAAAGATTGCAATAAGGATTTAACAAAAGTGATATTTTCAAGCAGTTAATGTTTCTGTCTGTCTGTGTCATGTGCGTGTTCGTATGTTCAGAACTTTATCTAAAAAAAACCTACAGCACCGATTTGACCCAAAATCAAACACAATGAAAGATCTTCCTGTGAAAGACTATTTTCAGACTTTAGTCATGATCTGAATAAAAGATATAACACAAGCAAATGTGTATCTATGAACTAGAAGTCCGCATCTTTGATCCAGATCTGCAAAATCCAAAGCCCCTTTAAAATCTGACAAAAATGTGAAAGTGATGGTATGCAATCTCTGATTGCTGTTGTTTGTTTTGTGTTCATTTGAGTGATTTTTGTCTCGCATGAGAAGCAGAAAAAGCGAGACATATGTATCACTTTTCCGACGGCGACGGTGGCAGCGTTAACATTAAGGTTCTGCGGTTAGCAAAACTGCTCAGCTTACATTTCAGGATTGGTTAAGCATATTGCAACTGAACTTGGATACATGGTTACCTTTAATGATAGGAAGCAGCATGATGAAGTTGGGTGTCACAAGGTAAAAGGTCAAGATCACTGTGACCGTGATACAGAACTCTGTTATCTCAACATATAAGTTTTTCCATTTAGAAAAAACTTCTCAGCATATATTTCAGGATTGGTTAAGCATATTGCAACTAAACTTGGATAGCTTGTTACCTATAATGTTAGGAAACAGTATGGTGATGTTGGGATCACAAAGTCAAAGGTCAAAGTCACTGTGATCCTGATACAGAACTGTTATTTCAACATTAAGTTTTTCCATTTAGCAAAACTTCTCAGCTTATATTTAATGATTGGTTAAGCCTATTGCAACTAAACTTAGCTATGTGGTTGCCGATGCTGTTAGGAAGTAGCATGATGATACTGAGTTCACAAGGTCAAAGGACAAGGTACCTGTGACATTGATACCAAACATTTTTCAATGTTAAGTTTTTGCATTTAGCAAAACTTCTGTCTTATATTTTACGATTACCGGTAGTTAATCCTATTGGAACTAAACTTAGAGACATTGTTACCTATAATGTTAGGAAGCAGCATGCTGACACTGAAGTCACAATATCGAACGTCAAGGGCATTCTGACCTCTACAAAACTTTGTCATTTTTCCATGTTAAGTTTTTAGGCTTAGCAAATCTTATCATGTTGTGTCTCAGAATTGCTTAACCCTAATGGAACACAAATTGGGACATGGTTGCTTATACCAAGAGGAGATAGGAGGTTACCAGGTCAAAGAACATGCCCATTCTAATATTGCTATTTGACCTCTGCGTTTTCAACTGTAAGTAATTCCATTCAGCAAATCATTTACATTTCAGGATTTGCTAATCCCTATTGGAAATAAACTTGAATGCATGGTTACATATGTCTTTATGACCAGAAGATGGTTGTTCCATAAGGGCTCCAGAGATATAGTAGGTGTCTTTAGGACCAGGAGACAGTGTTTCTCTAAGTGGTCCAGATATATAGTAGGTGTCTCTATAACCAGAAGATAGTTGTTCTATAATTGGTCCAGAGATATAGTATGGGTCTTTACGACCATGAGACGGTGGGTCTAAAAGTGATCCAGAGATATAGTAGGTGTCTTTTGGACCCGGAGACGGTGGTTGTATAAGTGGTCTAGTGATATAGTAGCTGTCTTTAGGACCAGGAGGTGATGGTTCTATAAGTGATCTATACACCTGTGCAAAAGTTAAGCACCAGCAAAAACAATAGAACGTAGAAACATGATGGTACAACTAGGCTGCCATACTTTTTGTCCCCGCGTTAGCTGACATAATTCCAAGTACGAAATGCACATGCATGCATGACTTCACGCCGCTTGATGTCCGTGCGTGGCGGGAAACAGCACACGTGTTCAGTTATGTAAAAGTCCAGTTTGAGGTGTAGAACATTACATACAGATTTAGGCGACAAGATTAGGAATTTTGTGTTCATGACCGTGGTTTATTTGTACAGAGAGAATTAGCTCTTGATTGTGAACCGCTATGGCAAGACGAAGGTTAAGTGATCGTGTGAAATGGCAAATCATAGGCATGCATACCACTGGTATGTCATGCAGAGAGATTGGCAGACAGCTGAACATTAACCATACTGTAATCAGTCGTTTGATTGCAAAACATGGGCAAACTAACGAGGTGAAGGACAGGCCTAGATCTGGAAGACCGAAGAAGACTACTGGTCGTGATGATCGAGCCCTAGTACGCCTTGTTAGGAGATCTCCATTCACCAACAGCAGAGTGCTCAGCCAGCAATGGGAAACGCGCAATAGAGTGTCAATGTCTACCGTCAAAAGGAGACCGTATGCTGCTGGCATGAAAGCTAGGAGACCTGTCAGACGTCCTCTCCTCACTGCACACCACAAAGAGGAGCGTCTGAGGTGGTGCAACGAAAGAAGACACTGGAACATGAGATCCTGGAGACGGGTACACTGGTCCGATGAAAGTCGGTTCCTGCTTCATGCCACAGATGGTCGAACTCGTGTATGGAGGTCCAGACGCACGGCGTACGACCAACGTAACATCATGGAAGAAGTTCCATTTGGTGGAGGTTCCGTTATGATATGGGGGTGCATCTCATTTGATTGTAAGCTGGATCTGTTGACTGTACCTGGAACACTAAATGGACAAAGATATCAAGATTCCATACTGGATAGAGTTGTGGTCCCTCATTTTGTAAATCATGCACCTGGAACCCACCCTATATTCATGGATGACAACGCCCGACCACATCGTGCTAGAGCTGTGCATGAATACCTCCGCCAGAATGCCATCGAAACCCTACCATGGCCAGCAAGGAGCCCTGACATGAACCCTATTGAGCATATCTGGGACATTCTGGGAAACATGGTGAGAAGGAGGGATCCTCCTGTGCAGAACCTACAGGAATTAACAGACGCACTCCATCTTGAATGGCAACGAATACCACAATGGCGTATCAGTCGGTTGGTGACCAGCATGAGACGTCGTGTCCAGGCCGTCATCCAGGCACAAGGTGGATATACCCGGTATTAATAATGACAGTCTCAAACTCGTGCACAGATGTTAAACCACGTTTTCAGACACCATTAATGACAATCTAGCCACGTGTGTCAACTGTAGGGCAATAGTTGTCAGTTGTGTCAACGTAACCATATTCAGGCCTCGTTTTCAAGTTCAAACAAAAATATAGTGTTTCCCCACCATCATAATCAGCATTCCTCTAGTTGCATTATTACCTCTTGCACTAAGATGGATGGGTACATAAATGTTTATGCTATTGCTTTCTTCATAGCACATGAATATACCCTCGCATGTGCGTAAAAATAGGGTGGTGCTTAACTTTTGCACAGGTGTATAGTAATATAGTAGGTGTCTTTAGGACCAGGAGACGGCAATTCTAAAAGTGGTCCAGAGATATATTAGGTTCTTTAGGGCCAGATGGTGGTTCTATAAGTGGGCCAGATATATAGTAGGTGTCGTTATGACCAGGAGACGGTGGTTCTATAAGTGGTCCAGAGATATAGTAGGTGTCTTTATGACCAGACGATGATTGTTCTATAGGTGGTCCAGAGATATAATAGGTTTCTTTAGCACCAGGAGATGGTGGTTCTATAAGTGGTCCAGAGATATAGTAGGTGTCTTTAGGGCCAGAAGATGGTTGTTCTATAAGGGCTCCAGAGATATAGTAAGTGTCTTTAGGACCAGGAGACGGTGGTTCTATAAGTGGTCCAGAGATATAGTAGGTGTCTTTAGGACCAGAAGATGGTTGTTCTATAAGTGGTCCAGAGATATAGTAGGTGTCTTTAGGCCCAGGAGATGGTGGGTCTATAAGTGGTCCAGATATATAGTAGCTGTCTTGAGGAACAGGGGATGGTGGTTCTATAAGTCATCTAGTGATATAGTAGATGTCTTTCCGACCAGGAGACGGATGATTCTATACGTAATCTAGTGATATAATAGGAGTCTAGGACCAGAAAACAGTGGTTCTATATGTGGTCCAGAGATATAGTAGGTGTCTTTAGGACCAGGGGACGGTAGATCTATATGTGGTCCAGAGATATAATAGGTGTCTTTAGGACCGGGAGGCGGTGGTTCTATAAGAGTTCCAGATATACAGGTGTTTTAGGACCAGGAGGTGCTGGTTCTATAAATGGTCAAGAGATATGGTCTGTGTCTTTAGGACCAGGAGACGGTGGTTCAATAAGTGGTCAAGAAATAACATATCTTAACCCTTTTAGCCTCAAATGTGTTTTTTTAAATGTAACTTTTCTAACAGAATTAATGTCTATTTGTAGAACAAGAGGATATTTTGGCTGGGAGATGGAGATTCCACAAGACCATTGCAGAAGCCAACTTTGAATGTCTTTATAATTAAGCGATTGAAGGTGTTAGGCTTTGCTATCTGAGACTGTTTTGTTTCATTTCAGGATGGAGCGACAACATTGTACTTAGCAGCACAGAATGAACACAGAGAACTCGTTCAGGAGTTGATAAAATCTGGAGCATCTCATGATACTCAAGCACAAGTAAGGAAAGACACTCCTCTGAAGATTAACCATTTACTGGTAATATATACATCAAGAGACACAACTCAATAACATAAAATATAAGTTCACAGTTTCGTTTTTAAGTACACCAAATTTAGCATATCTACTTTATAATTAAATACATTGTCTGAAGATTTCACGTATTTACATTGCTTGGACTGTTTTATTTATGAATTTACTATTTCAATCATCTTATATTAACCATTTACTGATCAAGACTGGTCAGAAATATAAAAATATTTGAATGTAGTATCGTGCACAAATACATTCCCCATAAAACTAAGTACACCTATCCTGAACCTGTGGTAACATGAGATGGCCCACCTAATTACCAGCCACTGTATCAGTATCTCCCAGAGACATCAGTTAGTTGGTGACTGTCGTACCGTACATACCTACTGGCCTCTGCTCTACTCAATTGTACTATTAAGCATATGTCACAGTCGTACCTTTATATTATGCACAAGTATCAATAGTCATAATTCAGTGTAGTAGTTGATCTATTAAAGTATCAGTATTAAGTAGGTTCTAGTTGTGTCTACCTCGTTGAAGTTACATACCGTTACTTCTAATTAAGTACTAGCCAAGTACTGGCTAGAACACTACAATTTGCATAGTAGATGTCTATAGAACGAGGAGACGGTGAATGTACTGGTGGTCCAGAGCTATAGTAGGTGTCTTTACGACCAGGAGGATGTGGATCTGTATGTGATCCAGAGATATAGTAGGTGCCATTAGGACCAGGATACGGTGGTTCTATAAGTGATCCAAAGGTATAGTAGGTGATTTAAAGACTAGGATATGGTGGTTCTATATGTGATCCAGAGCTATAGTAGGTTCTTTATGACCAGGAGATGGTGGTTCTATAAGTGATCCAGAGATATAGTAGTGTCTTTAGAACCAGGAGGTGGTGGTTCTATAAATGGTCAAGAGATATGGTATGTGTCTTTAGGACCAGGGGACGGTGATTCTATAAGTGGCCCAGAGATAACATGTTTTAGCCCTTTAAGCTTCAAATTTGTTTTAAATAATGTAAATTCTCTAATAGAATTAATGTCTATTTGCAGAACAAGAGGCGATTTAAAAATAATACACCACCACTGCCATGTGCAAACAGTCTACACCTGTGAATTTCATCTCACAACTGACCTGTATTATATCTTTGAGCCTTGTAATGTCAGGACCTCAATTTTCAAGACAACTATTCAGGAAAATTGCTGAAGGAGTTAGGAAGTGATATGTGAGATTGTACTGTTTCATTTCAAAATGGAATGACAGCATTGCACTGTGCCACAATGCACACATAGAGATGGTGCAGGATTTGCTTAGTGCCGGAGCATACTGGTTATGTACACACAAAGAGGGACAACTCAATAACAGAAAATATAACTTCTCAGCTTAGTTTTTAAATACACCCATTTTATCTGTTTATCAAATCTACATAATAAATACATTTTTCTAAGCGTTTTATTTATTTACTTAATTTGGACTCCTTTATTTGTGAATTTTCTCTCAAACTTTGTATGTTACGCAATTACTTGTCAGGTTCGGTCAGCAAAATAAAGATATTTACATAGTAGCTGTTTTTAGTACCAGGAGACGGTGGTTCTACAAGTGATCTTGTGATATAGTAGGTGTCTATAGGACCATGAGGCTTTTCCGGCATCCGGCATGCACCAAGAATTTTAAAATGTTAACGTTTTTCTAATGGACAAATAATTTATGAAAGCTCATCCGATATTAATAAAACTTTACAAACTACGTCATCATTGCGTCTTTTCTCCATCATAATGAAAACGGTTTTAACAATATTTTCTATGCTTTTACATCATTTGGAGTTATTTTACAAGAAGAATTATAAGCATTTTAGTTTTTTCAGCAGAGCTTAACGAAAAGTGATTCCATGCCATAAGTTACCACGCTATATAGGATACCATTCCATACCAATTTTTATGATACCACCATATATGCGATAGGTGGAAAACACGATGGATGCAGTCCTAGTTTTCACATTTGCAAATGTAATGACTGGTTCTTTTACTGAGTCAATTGAACCAGTCATTGCAGTGATAATATTTAAAGAAGATTCCTTTTTTTACCTGCCGATGGACATTCCACAAAACCTGTGCAGAAGCTGATTTTAGCTGGCTTGTCCATTAATGGATTGAAGGAGCTAAGCTTTGTCATCTGAGGTTTTACTGTTTCATTTCTATAAAAAGGACAGCGTTGCTCTATACTGCACTGTCGGGAAGCGAACGAATAGTTCAAGGGCTACTTAGCGCTGGAGCATCAGTCGATGTTAAAGCACAAGTAAGAAGACACGCTCCTCTGATGATTAATCAAGTGAGAGAACTAAAGAAATTAAACAACCCTACAGTTTTACAGACATGTAATTGTTTTCATATTCAGTCACATGTGTCTATAAAGCTTGCAATAAGGATTTCACAAATGATATTTTCAAGCTGTTAATGTTTCTGTCTGTCTGTGTCATGTGCGTGTTCGTATGCCTAGAACTTTATCTTAAAAAAACCTACAGCACTGATTTGACTCAAAATCAAACACAATGAAAGATCTTCCAGTGAAAGACTATTTTCAGACTTTAGTCATGATCTGAATAAAAGATATAACACAAGCAAATGTGTATCTATGAACTAGAAGTCCGCATCTTTGATCCAGATCTGCAAAATCCAAAGCCCCTTTAAAATCTGACAAAAATGTGAAAGTGATGGTATGCAAACTCTGATTGCTGTTGTTTGTTTTGTGTTCATTTGAGTGATTTTTGTCTCGCATGCGAAGCAGAAAAAGCGAGACAGGTATCACTTTTCCGACGGCGACGGTGGCAGCGTTAACATTAAGGTTCTGCGGATAGCAAAACTGCTCAGCTTACATTTCAGGATTGGTTAAGCATATTGCAACTGAACTTGGATACATGGTTACCTTTAATGATAGGAAGCAGCATGATGATGTTGGGTGTCACAAGATCAAAGGGCAACGTCACTGTGACCGTGATACAGAACTCCATTTAGAAAAAACTTCTCAGCTTATATTTCAGGATTGGTTAAGCATATTGCAACTGAACTTGGCTACATGGTTACCTATGATGTTAGGAAGCAGCATGATGATGTTGGGTCACAAGGTAAAAAAAAGGTCACGGTCACTGTGATCTTGATACAGAACTCGTTTATTTCAACATTAAGTTTTTGCTTTTAGCAAAACTTCTCAGCTTATATTTAATGATTGGTTAAGCCTATTGCAACTAAACTTGGCTATGTGGTTGCCTATGCTGTTAGGAAGTAGCATGATGATACTGAGTTCACAAGGTCAAAGGACAAGGTGACTGTGACACAAAACTTTTCAATGTTAAGTTTTTGCATTTAGCAAAACCTTTGGCTTATATTTTAGGATTAGTTAATCCTATTGGAACTAAACTTAGACATTGTTACCTATAATGTTAGGAAGCAGCATGCTGACACTGAAGTCACAATATGGAATGTCAAGGTCATTCTGACCTCTACAAAACTTTTTTCCATGTTAAGTTTTTAGGCTTGGCAAATCTTATCATGTTGTGTCTCAGAATTGCTTAACCCTAATGGAACACAACTTGGGTACATGGTTGCTTATACCAAGAGGATATAGGAGGTTACCAGGTCAAAGATCATGCCCATTCTAATATTGCTATTTGACCTCTGCATTTTCAACCGTAAGTTTTTCCATTCAGCAAATCATTTACATTTCAGGATTGGTTAATCCCTATTGGAAATAAACTTGAATGCATGGTTATATATGTCTTTATGACCAGAAGATGGTTGTTCCATAAGGGCTCCAGAGATATAGTAGGTGTCTTTAGGACAAGGAGACGGTGTTTCTCTAAGTGGTCCAGATATATAGTAGGTGTCTCTATGACCAGAAGATGGTTGTTCTATAATTGGTCCAGAGATATAGTATGGGTCTCTAGGACCAGGAGACGGTGGTTCTATAAGTGGTCCAGAGATATAGTAGGTGTCTTTAGGACCAGAAGATGGTTGTTCTATAGGTGGTCCAGAGATATAGTACGTGTCTTTAGGCCCAGGAGATGGTGGGTCTATAAGTGGTCCAGATATATAGTAGCTGTCTTGAGGAACAGGAGATGGTGGTTCTATAAGTGATCTAGTAGATGTCTTTACGACCAGGAGACGGTGGTTCTGTAAGTGGGCTAGTGAAATATTAGGTGTCTAGGACCAGGAGATGGTGATTCTATACGTAATCTAATGATATAATATGAGTCTAGGACCAGAAAACAGTGGTTCTATATGTGGTCCAGAGATATAGTAGGTGTCTTTAGGACCAGTAGATCTATATGTGGTCCAGAGATATAGTAGGTGTCTTTAGGACCGGGAGGCGGTGGTTTGATGTGTTCCAGAGATACAGTAGGTGTTTTAGGACCAGGAGGTGGTGGTTCTATAAATGGTCAAGAGATATGGTCTGTCTTAGGACCAGGAGACGGTGGTTCAATAAGTGGTCAAGAGATAACATATCTTAACCCTTTAAGCCTCAGATGTGTTTTTAAAAATGTAAATTTTCTAACAGAATTAATGTCTATTTGCAGAAGAGGATATTTAAAAATAATCCACCCCACTGCCATGTGCACAGTCTACACTTGTGAATTTCATCTCACAACTGACCTGCATTATATCTTTGAGCCTTGTAATGTCAGGGCCTCAATTTCCAAGACAACTATTCAGGAAAATTGCTGAAGGAGTTAGGAATTGATGTGATTGTACCGTTTCATTTCAGAATGGAATGACAGCATTGCACTGTGCCACAATGGGAGGACACAGAGATGGTGCAGGATTTTCTTAGTGCCAGAGCATCAGTTGATGCTAAAACAGAGGTAAGAACACAATACTCTGATGATTACCTACCTACTGGTCACGTACACACAAAGCGGGACAACTCAATAACAGAAAATATAACTTCTCAGCTTTGTTTTTAAATACACCCATTTTATCTGTTTATCAAATCTACATAATAAATACCTTTTTCTAAGCGTTTTATTTATTTACTTAATTTGGACTCCTTTATTTGTGAATTTTCTCTCAAACTTTGTATATTACGCAATTACTTGTCAGGTTCGGTCAGCAAAATAAAGATATTTACATAGTAGCTGTTTTTAGTACCAGGAGACGGTGGTTCTATAAGTGATCTTGTGATATAGTAGGTGTCTATAGGACCATGAGGCTTTTCCGGCATCCGGCATGCACCAAGAATTTTAAAATGTTAACGTTTTTCTAATGGACAATTAATTTATGAAAGCTCATCCGATATTAATAAAACTTTACAAACTACGTCATCATTGCGTCTTTTCTCCATCATAATGAAAACGGTTTTAACAATATTTTCTATGCTTTTACATCATTTGGAGTTATTTTACAAGAAGAATTATAAGCATTTTAGTTTTTTCAGCAGAGCTTAACGAAAAGTGATTCCATGCCATAAGTTACCACGCTATATAGGATACCATTCCATACCAATTTTTATGATACCACCATATATGCGATAGGTGGAAAACACGATGGATGCAGTCCTAGTTTTCACATTTGCAAATGTAATGACTGGTTCTTTTACTGAGTCAATTGAACCAGTCATTGCAGTGATAATATTTAAAGAAGATTCCTTTTTTTACCTGCCGATGGACATTCCACTAAACCTGTGCAGAAGCTGATTTTAGCTGGCTTGTCCATTAATGGATTGAAGGAGCTAAGCTTTGTCATCTGAGGTTTTACTGTTTCATTTCTATAAAAAGGACAGCGTTGCTCTATACTGCACTGTCGGGAAGCGAACGAATAGTTCAAGGGCTACTTAGCGCTGGAGCATCAGTCGATGTTAAAGCACAAGTAAGAAGACACGCTCCTCTGATGATTAATCAAGTGAGAGAACTAAAGAAATTAAACAACCCTACAGTTTTACAGGCATGTAATTGTTTTCATATTCAGTCACATGTGTCTATAAAGCTTGCAATAAGGATTTCACAAATGATATTTTCAAGCTGTTAATGTTTCTGTCTGTCTGTGTCATGTGCGTGTTCGTATGCCTAGAACTTTATCTAAAAAAAACCTACAGCACTGATTTGACTCAAAATCAAACACAATGAAAGATCTTCCAGTGAAAGACTATTTTCAGACTTTAGTCATGATCTGAATAAAAGATATAACACAAGCAAATGTGTATCTATGAACTAGAAGTCCGCATCTTTGATCCAGATCTGCAAAATCCAAAGCCCCTTTAAAATCTGACAAAAATGTGAAAGTGATGGTATGCAAACTCTGATTGCTGTTGTTTGTTTTGTGTTCATTTGAGTGATTTTTGTCTCGCATGCGAAGCAGAAAAAGCGAGACAGGTATCACTTTTCCGACGGCGGCAGCGTTAACATTAAGGTTCTGCGGATAGCAAAACTGCTCAGCTTACATTTCAGGATTGGTTAAGCATATTGCAACTGAACTTGGATACATGGTTACCTTTAATGATAGGAAGCAGCATGATGATGTTGGGTGTCACAAGATCAAAGGGCAACGTCACTGTGACCGTGATACAGAACTCCATTTAGAAAAAACTTCTCAGCTTATATTTCAGGATTGGTTAAGCATATTGCAACTGAACTTGGCTACATGGTTACCTATGATGTTAGGAAGCAGCATGATGATGTTGGGTCACAAGGTAAAAAAAGGTCACGGTCACTGTGATCTTGATACAGAACTCGTTTATTTCAACATTAAGTTTTTGCTTTTAGCAAAACTTCTCAGCTTATATTTAATGATTGGTTAAGCCTATTGCAACTAAACTTGGCTATGTGGTTGCCTATGCTGTTAGGAAGTAGCATGATGATACTGAGTTCACAAGGTCAAAGGACAAGGTGACTGTGACACAAAACTTTTCAATGTTAAGTTTTTGCATTTAGCAAAACCTTTGGCTTATATTTTAGGATTAGTTAATCCTATTGGAACTAAACTTAGACATTGTTACCTATAATGTTAGGAAGCAGCATGCTGACACTGAAGTCACAATATGGAATGTCAAGGTCATTCTGACCTCTACAAAACTTTTTTCCATGTTAAGTTTTTAGGCTTGGCAAATCTTATCATGTTGTGTCTCAGAATTGCTTAACCCTAATGGAACACAACTTGGGTACATGGTTGCTTATACCAAGAGGATATAGGAGGTTACCAGGTCAAAGATCATGCCCATTCTAATATTGCTATTTGACCTCTGCATTTTCAACCGTAAGTTTTTCCATTCAGCAAATCATTTACATTTCAGGATTGGTTAATCCCTATTGGAAATAAACTTGAATGCATGGTTATATATGTCTTTATGACCAGAAGATGGTTGTTCCATAAGGGCTCCAGAGATATAGTAGGTGTCTTTAGGACAAGGAGACGGTGTTTCTCTAAGTAGTCCAGATATATAGTAGGTGTCTCTATGACCAGAAGATGGTTGTTCTATAATTGGTCCAGAGATATAGTATGGGTCTCTAGGACCAGGAGACGGTGGTTCTATAAGTGGTCCAGAGATATAGTAGGTGTCTTTAGGACCAGAAGATGGTTGTTCTATAGGTGGTCCAGAGATATAGTACGTGTCTTTAGGCCCAGGAGATGGTGGGTCTATAAGTGGTCCAGATATATAGTAGCTGTCTTGAGGAACAGGAGATGGTGGTTCTATAAGTGATCTAGTAGATGTCTTTACGACCAGGAGACGGTGGTTCTGTAAGTGGGCTAGTGAAATATTAGGTGTCTAGGACCAGGAGATGGTGATTCTATACGTAATCTAATGATATAATATGAGTCTAGGACCAGAAAACAGTGGTTCTATATGTGGTCCAGAGATATAGTAGGTGTCTTTAGGACCAGTAGATCTATATGTGGTCCAGAGATATAGTAGGTGTCTTTAGGACCGGGAGGCGGTGGTTTGATGTGTTCCAGAGATACAGTAGGTGTTTTAGGACCAGGAGGTGGTGGTTCTATAAATGGTCAAGAGATATGGTCTGTCTTAGGACCAGGAGACGGTGGTTCAATAAGTGGTCAAGAGATAACATATCTTAACCCTTTAAGCCTCAGATGTGTTTTTAAAAATGTAAATTTTCTAACAGAATTAATGTCTATTTGCAGAAGAGGATATTTAAAAATAATCCACCCCACTGCCATGTGCACAGTCTACACTTGTGAATTTCATCTCACAACTGACCTGCATTATATCTTTGAGCCTTGTAATGTCAGGGCCTCAATTTCCAAGACAACTATTCAGGAAAATTGCTGAAGGAGTTAGGAATTGATGTGATTGTACCGTTTCATTTCAGAATGGAATGACAGCATTGCACTGTGCCACAATGGGAGGACACAGAGATGGTGCAGGATTTTCTTAGTGCCAGAGCATCAGTTGATGCTAAAACAGAGGTAAGAACACAATACTCTGATGATTACCTACCTACTGGTCACGTACACACAAAGCGGGACAACTCAATAACAGAAAATATAACTTCTCAGCTTTGTTTTTAAATACACCCATTTTATCTGTTTATCAAATCTACATAATAAATACCTTTTTCTAAGCGTTTTATTTATTTACTTAATTTGGACTCCTTTATTTGTGAATTTTCTCTCAAACTTTGTATATTACGCAATTACTTGTCAGGTTCGGTCAGCAAAATAAAGATATTTACATAGTAGCTGTTTTTAGTACCAGGAGACGGTGGTTCTATAAGTGATCTTGTGATATAGTAGGTGTCTATAGGACCATGAGGCTTTTCCGGCATCCGGCATGCACCAAGAATTTTAAAATGTTAACGTTTTTCTAATGGACAATTAATTTATTAAAGCTCATCCGATATTAATAAAACTTTACAAACTACGTCATCATTGCGTCTTTTCTCCATCATAATGAAAACGGTTTTAACAATATTTTCTATGCTTTTACATCATTTGGAGTTATTTTACAAGAAGAATTATAAGCATTTTAGTTTTTTCAGCAGAGCTTAACGAAAAGTGATTCCATGCCATAAGTTACCACGCTATATAGGATACCATTCCATACCAATTTTTATGATACCACCATATATGCGATAGGTGGAAAACACGATGGATGCAGTCCTAGTTTTCACATTTGCAAATGTAATGACTGGTTCTTTTACTGAGTCAATTGAACCAGTCATTGCAGTGATAATATTTAAAGAAGATTCCTTTTTTTACCTGCCGATGGACATTCCACAAAACCTGTGCAGAAGCTGATTTTAGCTGGCTTGTCCATTAATGGATTGAAGGAGCTAAGCTTTGTCATCTGAGGTTTTACTGTTTCATTTCTATAAAAAGGACAGCGTTGCTCTATACTGCACTGTCGGGAAGCGAACGAATAGTTCAAGGGCTACTTAGCGCTGGAGCATCAGTCGATGTTAAAGCACAAGTAAGAAGACACGCTCCTCTGATGATTAATCAAGTGAGAGAACTAAAGAAATTAAACAACCCTACAGTTTTACAGGCATGTAATTGTTTTCATATTCAGTCACATGTGTCTATAAAGCTTGCAATAAGGATTTCACAAATGATATTTTCAAGCTGTTAATGTTTCTGTCTGTCTGTGTCATGTGCGTGTTCGTATGCCTAGAACTTTATCTAAAAAAAACCTACAGCACTGATTTGACTCAAAATCAAACACAATGAAAGATCTTCCAGTGAAAGACTATTTTCAGACTTTAGTCATGATCTGAATAAAAGATATAACACAAGCAAATGTGTATCTATGAACTAGAAGTCCGCATCTTTGATCCAGATCTGCAAAATCCAAAGCCCCTTTAAAATCTGACAAAAATGTGAAAGTGATGGTATGCAAACTCTGATTGCTGTTGTTTGTTTTGTGTTCATTTGAGTGATTTTTGTCTCGCATGCGAAGCAGAAAAAGCGAGACAGGTATCACTTTTCCGACGGCGGCAGCGTTAACATTAAGGTTCTGCGGATAGCAAAACTGCTCAGCTTACATTTCAGGATTGGTTAAGCATATTGCAACTGAACTTGGATACATGGTTACCTTTAATGATAGGAAGCAGCATGATGATGTTGGGTGTCACAAGATCAAAGGGCAATGTCACTGTGACCGTGATACAGAACTCCATTTAGAAAAAAATTCTCAGCTTATATTTCAGGATTGGTTAAGCATATTGCAACTGAACTTGGCTACATGGTTACCTATGATGTTAGGAAGCAGCATGATGATGTTGGGTCACAAGGTAAAAAAAGGTCACGGTCACTGTGATCTTGATACAGAACTCGTTTATTTCAACATTAAGTTTTTGCTTTTAGCAAAACTTCTCAGCTTATATTTAATGATTGGTTAAGCCTATTGCAACTAAACTTGCCTATGTGGTTGCCTATGCTGTTAGGAAGGTCAAAGGACAAGGTGACTGTGACACAAAACTTTTCAATGTTAAGTTTTTGCATTTAGCAAAACCTTTGGCTTATATTTTAGGATTAGTTAATCCTATTGGAACTAAACTTAGACATTGTTACCTATAATGTTAGGAAGCAGCATGCTGACACTGAAGTCACAATATGGAATGTCAAGGTCATTCTGACCTCTACAAAACTTTTTTCCATGTTAAGTTTTTAGGCTTGGCAAATCTTATCATGTTGTGTCTCAGAATTGCTTAACCCTAATGGAACACAACTTGGGTACATGGTTGCTTATACCAAGAGGATATAGGAGGTTACCAGGTCAAAGATCATGCCCATTCTAATATTGCTATTTGACCTCTGCATTTTCAACCGTAAGTTTTTCCATTCAGCAAATCATTTACATTTCAGGATTGGTTAATCCCTATTGGAAATAAACTTGAATGCATGGTTATATATGTCTTTATGACCAGAAGATGGTTGTTCCATAAGGGCTCCAGAGATATAGTAGGTGTCTTTAGGACAAGGAGACGGTGTTTCTCTAAGTAGTCCAGATATATAGTAGGTGTCTCTATGACCAGAAGATGGTTGTTCTATAATTGGTCCAGAGATATAGTATGGGTCTCTAGGACCAGGAGACGGTGGTTCTATAAGTGGTCCAGAGATATAGTAGGTGTCTTTAGGACCAGAAGATGGTTGTTCTATAGGTGGTCCAGAGATATAGTACGTGTCTTTAGGCCCAGGAGATGGTGGGTCTATAAGTGGTCCAGATATATAGTAGCTGTCTTGAGGAACAGGAGATGGTGGTTCTATAAGTGATCTAGTAGATGTCTTTACGACCAGGAGACGGTGGTTCTGTAAGTGGGCTAGTGAAATATTAGGTGTCTAGGACCAGGAGATGGTGATTCTATACGTAATCTAATGATATAATATGAGTCTAGGACCAGAAAACAGTGGTTCTATATGTGGTCCAGAGATATAGTAGGTGTCTTTAGGACCAGTAGATCTATATGTGGTCCAGAGATATAGTAGGTGTCTTTAGGACCGGGAGGCGGTGGTTTGATGTGTTCCAGAGATACAGTAGGTGTTTTAGGACCAGGAGGTGGTGGTTCTATAAATGGTCAAGAGATATGGTCTGTCTTAGGACCAGGAGACGGTGGTTCAATAAGTGGTCAAGAGATAACATATCTTAACCCTTTAAGCCTCAGATGTGTTTTTAAAAATGTAAATTTTCTAACAGAATTAATGTCTATTTGCAGAAGAGGATATTTAAAAATAATCCACCCCACTGCCATGTGCACAGTCTACACTTGTGAATTTCATCTCACAACTGACCTGCATTATATCTTTGAGCCTTGTAATGTCAGGGCCTCAATTTCCAAGACAACTATTCAGGAAAATTGCTGAAGGAGTTAGGAATTGATGTGATTGTACCGTTTCATTTCAGAATGGAATGACAGCATTGCACTGTGCCACAATGGGAGGACACAGAGATGGTGCAGGATTTTCTTAGTGCCAGAGCATCAGTTGATGCTAAAACAGAGGTAAGAACACAATACTCTGATGATTACCTACCTACTGGTCACGTACACACAAAGCGGGACAACTCAATAACAGAAAATATAACTTCTCAGCTTTGTTTTTAAATACACCCATTTTATCTGTTTATCAAATCTACATAATAAATACCTTTTTCTAAGCGTTTTATTTATTTACTTAATTTGGACTCCTTTATTTGTGAATTTTCTCTCAAACTTTGTATATTACGCAATTACTTGTCAGGTTCGGTCAGCAAAATAAAGATATTTACATAGTAGCTGTTTTTAGTACCAGGAGACGGTGGTTCTATAAGTGATCTTGTGATATAGTAGGTGTCTATAGGACCATGAGGCTTTTCCGGCATCCGGCATGCACCAAGAATTTTAAAATGTTAACGTTTTTCTAATGGACAATTAATTTATTAAAGCTCATCCGATATTAATAAAACTTTACAAACTACGTCATCATTGCGTCTTTTCTCCATCATAATGAAAACGGTTTTAACAATATTTTCTATGCTTTTACATCATTTGGAGTTATTTTACAAGAAGAATTATAAGCATTTTAGTTTTTTCAGCAGAGCTTAACGAAAAGTGATTCCATGCCATAAGTTACCACGCTATATAGGATACCATTCCATACCAATTTTTATGATACCACCATATATGCGATAGGTGGAAAACACGATGGATGCAGTCCTAGTTTTCACATTTGCAAATGTAATGACTGGTTCTTTTACTGAGTCAATTGAACCAGTCATTGCAGTGATAATATTTAAAGAAGATTCCTTTTTTTACCTGCCGATGGACATTCCACAAAACCTGTGCAGAAGCTGATTTTAGCTGGCTTGTCCATTAATGGATTGAAGGAGCTAAGCTTTGTCATCTGAGGTTTTACTGTTTCATTTCTATAAAAAGGACAGCGTTGCTCTATACTGCACTGTCGGGAAGCGAACGAATAGTTCAAGGGCTACTTAGCGCTGGAGCATCAGTCGATGTTAAAGCACAAGTAAGAAGACACGCTCCTCTGATGATTAATCAAGTGAGAGAACTAAAGAAATTAAACAACCCTACAGTTTTACAGGCATGTAATTGTTTTCATATTCAGTCACATGTGTCTATAAAGCTTGCAATAAGGATTTCACAAATGATATTTTCAAGCTGTTAATGTTTCTGTCTGTCTGTGTCATGTGCGTGTTCGTATGCCTAGAACTTTATCTAAAAAAAACCTACAGCACTGATTTGACTCAAAATCAAACACAATGAAAGATCTTCCAGTGAAAGACTATTTTCAGACTTTAGTCATGATCTGAATAAAAGATATAACACAAGCAAATGTGTATCTATGAACTAGAAGTCCGCATCTTTGATCCAGATCTGCAAAATCCAAAGCCCCTTTAAAATCTGACAAAAATGTGAAAGTGATGGTATGCAAACTCTGATTGCTGTTGTTTGTTTTGTGTTCATTTGAGTGATTTTTGTCTCGCATGCGAAGCAGAAAAAGCGAGACAGGTATCACTTTTCCGACGGCGGCAGCGTTAACATTAAGGTTCTGCGGATAGCAAAACTGCTCAGCTTACATTTCAGGATTGGTTAAGCATATTGCAACTGAACTTGGATACATGGTTACCTTTAATGATAGGAAGCAGCATGATGATGTTGGGTGTCACAAGATCAAAGGGCAATGTCACTGTGACCGTGATACAGAACTCCATTTAGAAAAAAATTCTCAGCTTATATTTCAGGATTGGTTAAGCATATTGCAACTGAACTTGGCTACATGGTTACCTATGATGTTAGGAAGCAGCATGATGATGTTGGGTCACAAGGTAAAAAAAGGTCACGGTCACTGTGATCTTGATACAGAACTCGTTTATTTCAACATTAAGTTTTTGCTTTTAGCAAAACTTCTCAGCTTATATTTAATGATTGGTTAAGCCTATTGCAACTAAACTTGCCTATGTGGTTGCCTATGCTGTTAGGAAGGTCAAAGGACAAGGTGACTGTGACACAAAACTTTTCAATGTTAAGTTTTTGCATTTAGCAAAACCTTTGGCTTATATTTTAGGATTAGTTAATCCTATTGGAACTAAACTTAGACATTGTTACCTATAATGTTAGGAAGCAGCATGCTGACACTGAAGTCACAATATGGAATGTCAAGGTCATTCTGACCTCTACAAAACTTTTTTCCATGTTAAGTTTTTAGGCTTGGCAAATCTTATCATGTTGTGTCTCAGAATTGCTTAACCCTAATGGAACACAACTTGGGTACATGGTTGCTTATACCAAGAGGATATAGGAGGTTACCAGGTCAAAGATCATGCCCATTCTAATATTGCTATTTGACCTCTGCATTTTCAACCGTAAGTTTTTCCATTCAGCAAATCATTTACATTTCAGGATTGGTTAATCCCTATTGGAAATAAACTTGAATGCATGGTTATATATGTCTTTATGACCAGAAGATGGTTGTTCCATAAGGGCTCCAGAGATATAGTAGGTGTCTTTAGGACAAGGAGACGGTGTTTCTCTAAGTGGTCCAGATATATAGTAGGTGTCTCTATGACCAGAAGATGGTTGTTCTATAATTGGTCCAGAGATATAGTATGGGTCTCTAGGACCAGGAGACGGTGGTTCTATAAGTGGTCCAGAGATATAGTAGGTGTCTTTAGGACCAGAAGATGGTTGTTCTATAGGTGGTCCAGAGATATAGTACGTGTCTTTAGGCCCAGGAGATGGTGGGTCTATAAGTGGTCCAGATATATAGTAGCTGTCTTGAGGAACAGGAGATGGTGGTTCTATAAGTGATCTAGTAGATGTCTTTACGACCAGGAGAAGGTGGTTCTGTAAGTGGGCTAGTGAAATATTAGGTGTCTAGGACCAGGAGATGGTGATTCTATACATAATCTAATGATATAATATGAGTCTAGGACCAGAAAACAGTGGTTCTATATGTGGTCCAGAGATATAGTAGGTGTCTTTAGGACCAGTAGATCTATATGTGGTCCAGAGATATAGTAGGTGTCTTTAGGACCAGGAGGCGGTGGTTTGATGTGTTCCAGAGATACAGTAGGTGTTTTAGGACCAGGAGGTGGTGGTTCTATAAATGGTCAAGAGATATGGTCTGTCTTAGGACCAGGAGACGGTGGTTCAATAAGTGGTCAAGAGATAACATATCTTAACCCTTTAAGCCTCAGATGTGTTTTTAAAAATGTAAATTTTCTAACAGAATTAATGTCTATTTGCAGAAGAGGATATTTAAAAATAATCCACCCCACTGCCATGTGCACAGTCTACACTTGTGAATTTCATCTCACAACTGACCTGCATTATATCTTTGAGCCTTGTAATGTCAGGGCCTCAATTTCCAAGACAACTATTCAGGAAAATTGCTGAAGGAGTTAGGAATTGATGTGATTGTACCGTTTCATTTCAGAATGGAATGACAGCATTGCACTGTGCCACAATGGGAGGACACAGAGATGGTGCAGGATTTTCTTAGTGCCAGAGCATCAGTTGATGCTAAAACAGAGGTAAGAACACAATACTCTGATGATTACCTACCTACTGGTCACGTACACACAAAGCGGGACAACTCAATAACAGAAAATATAACTTCTCAGCTTTGTTTTTAAATACACCCATTTTATCTGTTTATCAAATCTACATAATAAATACCTTTTTCTAAGCGTTTTATTTATTTACTTAATTTGGACTCCTTTATTTGTGAATTTTCTCTCAAACTTTGTATATTACGCAATTACTTGTCAGGTTCGGTCAGCAAAATAAAGATATTTACATAGTAGCTGTTTTTAGTACCAGGAGACGGTGGTTCTATAAGTGATCTTGTGATATAGTAGGTGTCTATAGGACCATGAGGCTTTTCCGGCATCCGGCATGCACCAAGAA
Organism: Chaetoderma sp. LZ-2023a; assembly: GCA_034401795.1. NCBI lineage: Eukaryota > Metazoa > Mollusca > Caudofoveata > Chaetodermatida > Chaetodermatidae > Chaetoderma > Chaetoderma sp. LZ-2023a. Next base: position 55,055,759 of record CM067368.1, read on the forward strand.
TTTTAAAATGTTAACGTTTTTCTAATGGACAATTAATTTATTAAAGCTCATCCGATATTAATAAAACTTAAAAACTACGTCATCATTGCGTCTTTTCTCCATCATAATGAAAACGGTTTTAACAATATTTTCTATGCTTTTACATCATTTGGAGTTATTTTACAAGAAGAATTATAAGCATTTTAGTTTTTTCAGCAGAGCTTAACGAAAAGTGATTCCATGCCATAAGTTACCACGCTATATAGGATACCATTCCATACCAATTTTTATGATACCACCATATATGCGATAGGTGGAAAACACGATGGATGCAGTCCTAGTTTTCACATTTGCAAATGTAATGACTGGTTCTTTTACTGAGTCAATTGAACCAGTCATTGCAGTGATAATATTTAAAGAAGATTCCTTTTTTTACCTGCCGATGGACATTCCACTAAACCTGTGCAGAAGCTGATTTTAGCTGGCTTGTCCATTAATGGATTGAAGGAGCTAAGCTTTGTCATCTGAGGTTTTACTGTTTCATTTCTACAAAAAGGACAGCGTTGCTCTATACTGCACTGTCGGGAAGCGAACGAATAGTTCAAGGGCTACTTAGCGCTGGAGCATCAGTCGATGTTAAAGCACAAGTAAGAAGACACGCTCCTCTGATGATTAATCAAGTGAGAGAACTAAAGAAATTAAACAACCCTACAGTTTTACAGGCATGTAATTGTTTTCATATTCAGTCACATGTGTCTATAAAGCTTGCAATAAGGATTTCACAAATGATATTTTCAAGCTGTTAATGTTTCTGTCTGTCTGTGTCATGTGCGTGTTCGTATGCCTAGAACTTTATCTAAAAAAAACCTACAGCACTGATTTGACTCAAAATCAAACACAATGAAAGATCTTCCAGTGAAAGACTATTTTCAGACTTTAGTCATGATCTGAATAAAAGATATAACACAAGCAAATGTGTATCTATGAACTAGAAGTCCGCATCTTTGATCCAGATCTGCAAAATCCAAAGCCCCTTTAAAATCTGACAAAAATGTGAAAGTGATGGTATGCAAACTCTGATTGCTGTTGTTTGTTTTGTGTTCATTTGAGTGATTTTTGTCTCGCATGCGAAGCAGAAAAAGCGAGACAGGTATCACTTTTCCGACGGCGGCAGCGTTAACATTAAGGTTCTGCGGATAGCAAAACTGCTCAGCTTACATTTCAGGATTGGTTAAGCATATTGCAACTGAACTTGGATACATGGTTACCTTTAATGATAGGAAGCAGCATGATGATGTTGGGTGTCACAAGATCAAAGGGCAACGTCACTGTGACCGTGATACAGAACTCCATTTAGAAAAAACTTCTCAGCTTATATTTCAGGATTGGTTAAGCATATTGCAACTGAACTTGGCTACATGGTTACCTATGATGTTAGGAAGCAGCATGATGATGTTGGGTCACAAGGTAAAAAAAGGTCACGGTCACTGTGATCTTGATACAGAACTCGTTTATTTCAACATTAAGTTTTTGCTTTTAGCAAAACTTCTCAGCTTATATTTAATGATTGGTTAAGCCTATTGCAACTAAACTTGCCTATGTGGTTGCCTATGCTGTTAGGAAGGTCAAAGGACAAGGTGACTGTGACACAAAACTTTTCAATGTTAAGTTTTTGCATTTAGCAAAACCTTTGGCTTATATTTTAGGATTAGTTAATCCTATTGGAACTAAACTTAGACATTGTTACCTATAATGTTAGGAAGCAGCATGCTGACACTGAAGTCACAATATGGAATGTCAAGGTCATTCTGACCTCTACAAAACTTTTTTCCATGTTAAGTTTTTAGGCTTGGCAAATCTTATCATGTTGTGTCTCAGAATTGCTTAACCCTAATGGAACACAACTTGGGTACATGGTTGCTTATACCAAGAGGATATAGGAGGTTACCAGGTCAAAGATCATGCCCATTCTAATATTGCTATTTGACCTCTGCATTTTCAACCGTAAGTTTTTCCATTCAGCAAATCATTTACATTTCAGGATTGGTTAATCCCTATTGGAAATAAACTTGAATGCATGGTTATATATGTCTTTATGACCAGAAGATGGTTGTTCCATAAGGGCTCCAGAGATATAGTAGGTGTCTTTAGGACAAGGAGACGGTGTTTCTCTAAGTGGTCCAGATATATAGTAGGTGTCTCTATGACCAGAAGATGGTTGTTCTATAATTGGTCCAGAGATATAGTATGGGTCTCTAGGACCAGGAGACGGTGGTTCTATAAGTGGTCCAGAGATATAGTAGGTGTCTTTAGGACCAGAAGATGGTTGTTCTATAGGTGGTCCAGAGATATAGTACGTGTCTTTAGGCCCAGGAGATGGTGGGTCTATAAGTGGTCCAGATATATAGTAGCTGTCTTGAGGAACAGGAGATGGTGGTTCTATAAGTGATCTAGTAGATGTCTTTACGACCAGGAGAAGGTGGTTCTGTAAGTGGGCTAGTGAAATATTAGGTGTCTAGGACCAGGAGATGGTGATTCTATACGTAATCTAATGATATAATATGAGTCTAGGACCAGAAAACAGTGGTTCTATATGTGGTCCAGAGATATAGTAGGTGTCTTTAGGACCAGTAGATCTATATGTGGTCCAGAGATATAGTAGGTGTCTTTAGGACCAGGAGGCGGTGGTTTGATGTGTTCCAGAGATACAGTAGGTGTTTTAGGACCAGGAGGTGGTGGTTCTATAAATGGTCAAGAGATATGGTCTGTCTTAGGACCAGGAGACGGTGGTTCAATAAGTGGTCAAGAGATAACATATCTTAACCCTTTAAGCCTCAGATGTGTTTTTAAAAATGTAAATTTTCTAACAGAATTAATGTCTATTTGCAGAAGAGGATATTTAAAAATAATCCACCCCCACTGCCATGTGCACAGTCTACACTTGTGAATTTCATCTCACAACTGACCTGCATTATATCTTTGAGCCTTGTAATGTCAGGGCCTCAATTTCCAAGACAACTATTCAGGAAAATTGCTGAAGGAGTTAGGAATTGATGTGATTGTACCGTTTCATTTCAGAATGGAATGACAGCATTGCACTGTGCCACAATGGGAGGACACAGAGATGGTGCAGGATTTTCTTAGTGCCAGAGCATCAGTTGATGCTAAAACAGAGGTAAGAACACAATACTCTGATGATTACCTAGCTACTGGTCACGTACACACAAAGCGGGACAACTCAATAACACAAAATATAACTTCTCAGCTTTGTTTTTAAATACACCCATTTTATCTGTTTATCAAATCTACATAATAAATACCTTTTTCTAAGCGTTTTATTTATTTACTTAATTTGGACTCCTTTATTTGTGAATTTTCTCTCAAACTTTGTATATTACGCAATTACTTGTCAGGTTCGGTCAGCAAAATAAAGATATTTACATAGTAGCTGTTTTTAGTACCAGGAGACGGTGGTTCTATAAGTGATCTTGTGATATAGTAGGTGTCTATAGGACCATGAGGCTTTTCCAGCATCTGGCATGCACCAAGAATTTAAAAATGTTAACGTTTTTCTAATGGACAATTAATTTATGAAAGCTCATCCGATATTAATAAAACTTTACAAACTACGTCATCATTGCGTCTTTTCTCCATCATAATGAAAACGGTTTTAACAATATTTTCTATGCTTTTACATCATTTGGAGTTATTTTTCATGAAGAATTATAAGCATTTTAGTTTTTTCAGCAGAGCTTAACGAAAAGTGATTCCATGCCATAAGTTACCACGCTATATAGGATACCATTCCATACCAATTTTTATGATACCACCATATATGCGATAGGTGGCAAACACGATGGATGCAGTCCTAGTTTTCACATTTGCAAATGTACTGACTGGTTCTTTTACTGAGTCAATTGAACCAGTCATTGCAGTGATAATATTTAAAGAAGATTCCTTTTTTTACCTGCCGATGGACATTCCACAAGACCTGTGCAGAAGCTGATTTTAGCTGGCATGTCCATTAATGGATTGAAGGAGCTAAGCTTTGTCATCTGAGGTTTTACTGTTTCATTTCTATAAAAAGGACAGCGTTGCTCTATACTGCACTGTTGGGAAGCGAACGAATAGTTCAAGAGCTACTTAGCGCTGGAGCATCAGTCGATGTTAAAGCACAAGTAAGAAGACACGCTCCTCTGATGATTAATCAAGTGAGAGAACTAAAGAATTTAAACAACCCTACAGTTTTACAGGCATGTAATTGTTTTCATATTCAGTAACATCTGTCTATAAAGATTGCAATAAGGATTTCACAAGTGATATTTTCAAGCAGTTAATGTTTCTGTCTGTCTGTGTCATGTGCGTGTTCATATGCCTAGAACTTTATCTAAAAAAACCTACAGCACTGAATTGACTCAAAATCAAACACAATGAAAGATCTTCCTGTGAAAGACTATTTTCAGACTTTAGTCATGATCTGAATAAAAGATATAACACAAGCAAATGTGTATCTATGAACTAGATGTCCGCATCTTTGATCCAGATCTGGAAAATCCAAAGAATCTTTAAAATCTGACAAAAATGTGTGATTTTTGTCTCGCATGCGAAGCAGAAAAAGCGAGACAGGTATCACTTTTCCGACGGCGGCGGTGGCAGCGTTAACATTAAGGTTCTGCGGATAGCAAAACTGCTCAGCTTACATTTCAGGATTGGTTAAGCGTATTGCAACTAAACTTGCATACATGGTTACCTTTAATGATAGGAAGCAGCATGATGATGTTGGGTGTCACAAGATCAAAGGGCAAGGTCACTGTGACCTTGATACAGAACTCATTTATTTCAACATTAAGTTTTTGCGTTTAGCAACACTTTTCAGCATATATTTCAGGATTGGTTAAGCATATTGCAACTGAACTTGGCTACATGGTTACCTATGATGTTAGGAAGCAGCATGATGATGTTGGGTCACAAGGTAAAAGGTCACGGTCACTGTGATCTTGATACAGAACTCATTTATTTCAACATTAAGTTTTTGCTTTTAGCAAAACTTCTCAGCTTATATTTGATGATTGGTTAAGCCTATTGCAACTAAACTTAGCTATGTGGTTGCCGATGCTGTTAGGAAGTAGCATGATGATACTGAGTTCACAAGATCAAAGGACAAGGTGACTGTGACATTAATACAAAACTTTTTTCAATGTTAAGTTTTTGCATTTAGCAAAACTTCTGGCTTATATTTTAGGATTAGTTAATCCTATTTGAACTAAACTTAGAGACATTGTTACCTATAATGTTAGGAAGCAGCATGCCGACACTGGTCACAATATGGAATGTCAAGGTCATTCTGACTGCTACAAAACTTTTTCCCATATTACGGTTTTAGGCTTAGAAAATCTTATCATGTTGTGTCTCAGAATTGCTTAACCCTAATGGAACACAACTTGGGTACATGGTTGCTTATACCAAGAGGATATTAGGATGTTACCAGGTCAAAGATCATGCCCATTCTAATATTGCTATTTGACCTCTGCATTTTCAACCGTAAGTTTTTCCATTCAGCAAATCATTTACATTTCAGGATTGGTTAATCCCTATTGGAAATAAACTTGAATGCATGGTTACATATGTCTTTATGACCAGAAGATGGTTGTTCTATAAGGGCTCCAGAGATATAGTCGGTGTCTTTAGGACCAGAAGATGGTTCTATCACAATTGGTCCAGAGATATAGTAGGTGTCTCTATGACCAGAAGATGGTTCTATCACAATTGGTCCAGAGATATAGTAGGTGTCTTTAGGACCAGGAGACGATGGTTGTATAAGTGGGCTAGTGATATAGTAGCTGTCTTTAGGACCAGGAGGCGATGGGTTCTATAAGTGATCTAGTAATATAGGTGTCTTTAGGACCAGGAGACGGTGGTTCTAAGTGGTCCAGATATATAGTAGGAGTCTTTAGGGCCAGGAGATGGTGGTTCTATAAGTGGTCTAGCGATATAGGTGTCCTTAGGACCAGGAGATGGTGGTTCTATGTGGTCCAGAGATATAATAGGTGTCCTTAGGACCAGGAGACGGTGGTTCTATAAGTGGTCCAGAGATATAGTAGGTGTCTTTATGACCAGACGATGAGTGTTCTATAGGTGGTCCAGAGATATAATAGGTCTCTTTAGCACCAGATGGTGGTTCTACAAGTGGTCCAGAGATATAGGTGTCTTTAGCGCCAGAAGATGGTTGTTCTATAAGGGCTCCAGAGATATAGTACGTGTCTTTAGGACCAGGAGACGGTGGTTCTATAAGTGGTCCAGAGATATAGTAGGTGTCTTTAGGACCAGAAGATGGTTGTTCTATAAGTGGTCCAGAGATATAGTACGTGCATTTAGGCCCAGGATATGGTGGGTCTATAAGTGGTCCAGATATTTAGTAGCTGTTTTGAGGAACAGGAGACGGTGGTTCTATAAGTGATCTAGTAGATGTCTTTACGACCAGAAAACGGTGGTTCTGTAAGTGGTCTAGTGAAATATTAGGTGTCTTTAGGACCAGATGGTGATTCTATATGTAATCTAGTGATATAATATGAGTCTAGGACCAGAAAACAGTGGTTCTATATGTGGTCCAGAGATATAGTAGGTGTCTTTAGGACCAGTAGATCTATATGTGGTCCAGAGATACAGTAGGTATTTTAGGACCAGGAGGTGGTGGTTCTATAAATGGTCAAGAGATATGGTCTGTGTCTTTAGGACCAGGAGACGGTGGTTCAATAAGTGGTCAAGAGATAACATATCTTAACCCTCAAATGTGTTTTTAAAAATGTAAATTTTCTAATAGAATTAATGTCTATTTGCAGAACAAGAAGATATTTTTAAATAATCCACCAACACTGCCATGTTCAAACAGTCTACACATGTGCATTTCATCTCACAACTGACCTGTATTATGTCTTTGAGCCTTATAATGTCAGCGCCTCAATTTCAAGACAACTACTCAGGAAAACTGATGAATATTTTGAAGCTAATTCTACTGGGATCTAATGGTCGACTGAGCATCTGCTAGGATGTTGTCTTCCTGGAATGTGTGCTGCCCGAAGAATAGCATTCCTCTCTTGGTACCACAGCAGAAGGTTCCAAATCATCATACACAACTCTGGTGATCTCGTCCCGCCTTGGCGGTTCAAATAAGACACCACTGTTGAGTTGTCTGTCCTTACTAGGACAATCTTGTCTCGGATTAAGTTCTCAAATTTTCGAAGTGCTAATGCCACCGCTAATAATTCGAGAACATTGATGTTTCTGCTCATTGGTCCGATCCCATTCCCCTGACTGATCGTCCAATACCGCTCCCCAACCCGTCGTTGATGCATCTGTGAAGATGGACATCTGCGGTTGTAGAGGGCCACCTCGCAGGAGATTCTGTTCTGACAACCACCACTGAAGGTGGAACATCAATGGTTCTTTTACTGGAATTCTCAGAGATAACGGATCCGTTCTCCGAGACCAGAATGAAATTAGATACATCTGAATCGGCCTGAGTGCCGCATAAGGATCCACTTTCTACAGAGACACTAGTAAACCCAGTATCCTGAGAAATTGGCGCACCGTCAGAAAAGGCTCCTAGAGAAACCGACTCCAGTCCCGCAATCACACTCTTGACTCTGCTCTCCGCCGGAAAGGCTACGCCGTCCCTGTGATTGAAAAATATTCCCAGATAAACAAACTCCTGGGATGGAGTCAATTCTGATTTCTCTAGATTCACAATCCATCCTAGGTCCTTTAGTAAGGCTAGGACTACCTGAAGATTGTTGCGCAGTGTGATTGGATTCCCCGCCTTCAGCAACCAGTCGTCTATGTAAGTATGAACAGCTATGTTTCTCCTGCGAAGATAAGAAGTCATGGTGAGAACCACATTGGTGAAGTGGTCAGGCCGAACGGAAGCGCATTGAATTCACAAACATTGTCTTGGACTGCAAAGCGAAGGCATTTCTGAAAAGGAATTGACATTGGAATATGAAAATATGCATCCTTCAGATCTATCGACACTGCCCACATGCCTTTTCTCAGCCCTGTCATCACCGCTGCTAGTCTTCATCTGAAACTTTGGAGAAAGAATCAATTTGTTCAATGGTTTGAGATTGAGAATTGGTCTCCAACCTCCGGTACATTGAACATCATCGAATAGAAGCCTAGGGAGGACTGATTGCGGACTAGATGAAATGCGTTCTTCCGCTGAAGATCTTCGAATTCTGAGCAAATGGCATCTAGACGATCGGATTCCCTTGAAACGGGAGTCCACGCTGGAGTCGATGTTAATGGAACTAGCGATTGACAGATGAGCCAGCCCGGTTCGTAGCTGTTTCTTAACCACTGACAGACTAAACAATCTTGCACGACCCGTTCCCATTGGCTTGAGAACAGTTGAAGTCTGCCTCCAACGGTAGGAATCTGCACACAGCTGGCGGTCGATATTGCACGATAAGACGCTAAATCGCTTCAGCGAAGATTCTCGACTCCCTTCGTTCCTGATGTCACCGGAACTGATCCCGCCGGAAACCTGCCAGGACCAACCTCCACGGCCGCCCAGCGGTTTCTTGGAGTATGACGGTCCGGGGCCGCCGCCACGGCTATCCTTACGATAACCGCCGCGACCCGAACCACCACCCTTCCTGTCCTCCTCATACGGCCTCTTAGTAGAGGACCTGTATGAGGACAAACGGCCAGGTCCCTGCGATCCGGATGCCCGATGGGCATCACGGCCAGAAGGACGTAAGGGCGCTGCCTCTGTTGCTTGTAGGACTGCTGCGGCTGTCCTCTTAGTCGACTTCCACGACTATTTCCTGCTCCGCCACCATTGAAGCGACTTTGGATAAGGCTTGCCGTGCCGAGCCGCCGAACAAGCCTGGACCAATGAAAGGCGCAGAAGATAACTCAGCCCTCATCTCAGGTCCTGGTTCTACACAATCGAGAACCATTCTCCTGCGCACCGCCAATGATCTGGTGATCACCCTGGCCAGGCAATCCTGGGATAAGCGCATGGTGTCCCGGACAACTCCGGGAGCAGCCTCTGGCACTTCTCCACCTTCCGCTGCGCAGGTCAGCATACCCTGCAGGACGGTACATCCGTGCGAGAGTGCAGCCATGGCTGCCTCCTCAATGAGCGCTAACTCATTAAAAGGATCCTTATTCACCGCAGTCCATCAGCTGCAGCCCGGGACTACAGCCGCTTTCACTGCGGTAGATGACAGAACTCTGAGAGGAGCCGCACCTAACGCCACCGGGAACCACAAAACACAGCTCCAACGACAACGCGGGTTGAGTGAAATCCGAGTGAAAGATGCCCGAAGGAACGGCGACATCACCACCCGACTGGCAGTCCCGTACAAAACCCGAGGGAGATCCCTGGGACGTACTCGGTTCTGCCGTTAATGAAATATCTGGCATCTTCCATAAGCAGACTCTTGAGCCACGGTTGAGGAAGGACAGGTGCTCGTCCCTCCGCAGAACTAGCCGGACCACCGAAAGGTTGCCCTGCACCAGCCTGCAGACTCAAACATTGCCTTAAACCGGGCCGCCCATACGCCCAATGTGGAGTCCATCCGGTCATTCAGATGCTCTTCAAGACTCTTTACCGACGCCTGACCCAGCTTGGCCGCCTTGTCCCTCGCGATTCTCTCTAAACGCCCACGTCGATCACGATCGAACTCCAATGACCACTTCGCGCACACATCACTAGGGATTCCAACCTTGCACCTCGCGCAAGCCAGTGATGACCACCGAACTTGCGTTTCATGAACCTGTTACACTTTTGACAGTGTGTCCTGGTTTTTGGTCTTCTGCAAACACGGAGTAAATTAAAACGCGGCACATGACATACGATGACGAGCAATACGTACAATTGACTTGATTGTAAGAAGAAACATTAACTTTCTCTTAAATTAATGATAATCAAGCCTTTAGGCAAGAAATATTTCAAACTTTTTAGAGTGAAATTTTATAAACATGACTTGGTATCAAAACTAACGTTAATAAAGCCAAGACATAAATGCAAATCGCTACAAAAAAAATCGACAGTCAAGCGAGAGCTAAAAATTGGCATCAAAATGAGTGCATAGACACGCCAAGCCAAAACATAACGATAAACATGGCCACCACCATCTTGGCTACGGGTGCATCCTTGGAAGGAACCGAGTCGCAAGAGAAATTACCGGAGTGACTCCAACAATGGCTACCATTTAAAAATAATGTGCCAATTTAAGAAATTTTGTCATTACGGCACGAATGTATAAATTCTAGATTGATACAACCTGCCCCTGTGATGACTTTCCCTTTCCTTCCATTACGCCAGCAATGAATTAGCGAAAACGTACGTAAATCCGTAAATTTGGCACAAATTTCGAGCTTAAAAACACATGCGACTTGTTAGTCAGGAAAATAAGCGAATCTGACTGTGATTGGGAATTGACTCAGTTCCTGGGCCTATGGTAATTCCCGGACACAGTATGGGCAGGATCAGGAGTGCGGCGTTTTTAATTGTTTATTTTGAGCTAGACCAGATAATAGGCATTATCATAATAGTACATCTGCTAAGTATTATTCTAAGTAGAACTACCTCTCCTTCCCTTAGATAATAGTAGTGTTCTACCGTTCCATCCCTTAGATAATAATAGTGTTCTACCTCTCCTTCCCTTAGATAATAGTAGTGTTCTACCTTTCCTTCCCTTAGATAATAGTAGTGTTCTATCTTTCCTTCCCATAGATAATAAGTGTTCTACCTTTCCTTCCCTTAGATAACAGTAGTGTTCTACATTTCCTTCCCTTAGACAATAGTAGTGTTCTACCTTTCCTTCCCTTAGATAATAGCAAACAAAAGGATGAATTGTTGCTTGTTAAGTTATTCCAGTGGAATGACTGCATAGCATCCTGAACTACAAAACTAGTTTTGGCTAAAATCTGTGGTCACTAAAAACACCCCTGGCTCTAACAAGACTCCTGTATCTTTGAGAAAGTGAGCTGTTTGGCAATAAAGTCATGATGTAAGACTTTGGGCAGCGGAGTCATGAAGGAATCCAGACAGCTGTTTGGACCCTCGTTTCTTGTGTTGCAAGGTCAGTTGAGGTCCATTCTTTATATTCCACCTCATCAATCATGTCTCTATGTATATTTCAAGCGTAGCTCTTAGATCACCTGTTCATGGACACGTTGAGCACTGGTTCAGAAAGATTCAATTCGTGGTGGGTTGCACTGGATGGCAGCAAGGCAGTGATGATAACTTATCTCCCCTCCAGTCAGTATCAATTTTGACACGATCGAACATAAATTTGATATTCTGATGAATAATACACACACAAACACTGTGTTCCGCTTGAGCCTGCAAGTACACACTGTCAGGGATGAAGTTTCACAAATTTGAAGTCTATTTTGGGGTTGGGATTTGAAAAAAATAGGCTTCCTTTAGATTGCAGAGTACGAGGTGCTTTTGAGCTCGCTGTTTATGCTAATCAACTGTAATTGAAACAAAATCTTTCATACCTGGGATTTGTCAGCTTAATGCCGCTGACAAATAAAAATTCCTCACCTGTTGTTTGCTATGGAAGGACTCTACCAGATTTGGGATTTGATAATGGCAAAATACCGTTCCGACACTAACCTCTTGACCTTCCTAACCATACAGGTTGAAGCATGGAATTCTTTTTTTTCGACCACTTAAACTCTTTGGCAACACAGTTAATACTTGGACTTTCTCACTGTTGGTCGTTATACTGAAATTTTTCTTTTAACTGATCAATTATTTCCTGCCCTGCATCATGATATTTATCAACAGATATCCCAGTTGTCAATTCTAATTTTTTCATCACGACTAAGCCTATCCTTTGAACTTTCCTGTCTATATACTCGAAACTTTTTCTCCTGTCTTTTTCTTATAAATGGGTGACTCACCATTTATCAACACAGACTATTTAGATAATGTCCATCTCCACGCTCCGTGAATGGAAGTCTGAATCTGGTGCTGTTGAAGGACCAGGAGTAGAGGCTTTTCTTCCATAGAACTTTCTTCACTACTAACCCGTTCTGTTGTCGTGGTTGTAGATGCAGTTTTTGGTGGAAGCATAGCAATCTGTTTTCGACATGTCGTACACAGGCGGTGTCAACTGAAAGTTCAGACTGGGGTGTTCTTTTTATTGTTTTCTCAGTAACATCTCTCTTTTGCTATGACATTTCAAGGGATCACAACATGCAGTTTGTCTCGAGTGAATATTTATACTAGACTTTCTAAAGGGGGTTTTCTACACTGTTTACTTAAATGGCTGTCTGTAAATTCTTTCTTTTTTATTATTCAACTCTTTAGCCACTGTAATGAGAGTATATTATATTGTTATATGTATAAGTGTGACAAATAAGAAGAAATAGTTATCTGAAAACCAACAAACAGCTTCTTAACCCGTACCATTCGGATGCCAAAATTCTACTTTTTATTGCATCAAATCGAATAGAATCTGGTGTACATTTTTTCAACCATTTTAATCAGTGGTAAGAGCTAAATAAACTGATTTTTCTTATTATTTTGACACCAAGTTTTACACTTGTTGACCAAAGTCCTATCTTACTGTTTCTCTCTCAATGCATCTATTTATAAACAAATTTGTGCCGATATTAATGCTTAGCGTACATTATTTTGCCAATATTCTAACAAGAGTTACCTCCCATTGAAGATTGGCAATTTTCAACATGCCCGATTCAGATGCAAATTATAGCATAAGATTTCCAATCTGGTATGTTCAGTTCAATTGGACATTACTTACAAACTATTTGAGCACCCATTACTAAACTTATAAAAATTGTTAATCATATACTGACCTAACATTTGATACATTTTTATGATTTTTGTGACATATTTTGTGGGTTCATGAGTCCGATTTTATTAAAATATTTTTCCTATTTCACCAGCTTCAACCTTGAAGATCTTTAGCGAAGATGCATGAAATTTCGGTTGTCTAGTTCTCTCATGGAATCTACTAATCATTGCACCAAATTTACCATAAATCAGTGTCTACTAGGTCTAACACTTGGTTGAGTTGACATGGAATGACTCGCAGCTTATCTGTAGTTTTCTCGAAATTGAGTCAGTGAGTTCAAGAACTGATCAATCCCAACATGGGTGAAGCTTAGCTAAAGATAAGCAGGGAATAGCTAAAATTGGATTCCTCCATTCTTCCAAGCTATGTCCTGATAGGCTAAACCAATCATGAACTATAAGTTAAAGGGAGTTGCTCAATACAAAGTTGCCCCTGGCCTCGCCGCCGGAAAAGTACATGTGGGCCATTCCGTGCCAGTGGTACCCAATGGTAAACACACCACAATCAAAGATTTCAACCAAACTTTGTGTGTATGGTCATTTGAGGTTAAAAATGCAAAATTTAAATATTTTCCAAAATCCGACAAACAGATCAAGAGTTATGGCCCTTAAATGTTAAAAAAAATCGCAAAAATGGGCGTGACCAACCTTTTTGCGCAAGCTGTAACTCAAAAAGTATTGGTCCGATTTTGATGAAATAAATGTTGTATTAAAGCTAATGTCATAAGGATTCCAAATCTGTCTTCACAATTGAAATCTGACAATTATGGCCATTAATGACCTTTGCAACGACCTTGTGGAACTCATGATCTGAAAAGGAATATACACATGTAGACTGTCATATGAAACGAAAATGCTACATTACTGAGTAAAACCTATATGTAGACTTACTAACAAATCAAGAAATAAGGTTTTTGCCTGCTCCTGATGTCAAACTCACTTTATTCTACATTGAGGTTTTTTTTTAAGGCAGCCACTGTCTTGTTTTCATCATGTTGTGATTTTATATTTTCTGGATGATGGTGAGGTAAGTGTGAGAGCTTCTACAATGCACAAGATGTCTGTCTCCGGAATCTAACATTTGTCAGCACTATCTGACCAACGAAACTGCTTCACTGGTCAATTGGGACGCATGAAATTAACCAAGTAGTCTCCAAATTCATCGGACACTTCATAAACCATTCCAACCTACCAGACACCATCATACACACAAAACACAAAATTATGCTGATGAATTTCAAATGGTTCATCAGCTTCACGGGCAGACATGACAGATATAGGCCTATTGTCAATTATATATACTGTCTTGGCTCATCTTCCTGTACATTAAAAGGGAACCATCTCTTTGTGGCACAAAACAGATAAGGTTGACAAATGTTGGATTCCGGAGACAGATATCTTGTGCATTGTAGACGCTCCCACACTTACCTCATCATCATCCAGAATACATAAAATCACTAAACATTATGAAGACCAGATAGTGGCTGCCTTCAAGAAAAACTCAAATGTAGAATAAAGTGAGTTTGACATCAGGAACAGGCAAAAACCTTATTTCATGATCTGTTACACATATAGGTTTTCCTCAGTAATGTAGCATTTTCGTTTCATATCTGCATGACAGCCTATATTCAATTACTTTTTATAAACAAATGAAAGAAAAAACACCGTAGCCGTTATAACATGTTTTAGCTAACTTAACAGACAATCTACAGATGTAAATTTCCTTTTCAGATCACGAGCTCCACAAGATCATTTTCAAGGACATTGCAAAGGTCATTAATGGCCATAATTGTCGGATTTCAATTGTGAAAAGAAATTTGGAATCCTTATGACATTAGCTTTAAGACACCATTTATTTCATCAAAATCGGGCGGATACTTTTTGAGTTACAGCTTGCTCAATAATGGTGGTCACGGCCATTTTTCTGATTTTTTAAACATTTTTAAAGGGCCATAACTCTTGATCCGTTTGTCAGATTTTGGAAAATAAATTTTGCATTTTTAACCTCAAATGACCATACACAGTTTGGTTGAAATCTGTAATAGTGGTGTGTTAATCAGATTTTTTTGGGTAATTTGAGACGGAATGACCCATGCAATAAATGTCTCCCTCTTGATTTGCCGCGAGACAATATATATTATCTGCATTTATCTGAGAAAAATAACAATAAACAAAGGATATGAAATTAAATTAAATAATTTTTTAATATACCCAGAATTTGTTGTTTTACATCGGATTTGTACAACAGAAGCCGTCATACATAATTGCCGTCTAGCCGACGAGTGCACCACCATACTACTCGCTCTCATCCACTTTTCATACTGAGCATGACCAAGTGGCTGCTGTGTCAAAGATTTAAACTGTAATATGACAAAGCAGTCACTGAATAGGGTATACATGAAACTGTAGGCAAAAGCACTCGGCACCAATAATGTACACTTAGAAATTAATATCTTATCACTACAATCAGCATCGGCTTGCGATACATATCTACAGACACAGTTATTTGTTAACATGCTTGTGACGATTTTGTACAGCGCTACCAGGAAAAGAAGTGACCGGCTAAAGTCGGGATAAGTGCTGCTGCAACTCAATAAATTAATGGTAAAAATTACAACATAAACAGAGATTAACAATAAAGCACGCCGGGATGAAGAACAGGTTACATGAGATAATGAGTTAGACATGATTTTCTGCCAGCTATACATGATCACTAAGTGAATGCCGTGTGTGAGATGAGTGCAGATTGTGACTGCGAGATCGCCCTTCTCTTGCTAACACAGAAAACTGAATGATTGTTTTACGTTATTGCAAAAATGGATAATATTCAATGAATGAAAATAATATATAATGCGACGAGTGCTGTTAAATTAACCAGAGTTGATTTGTTTAACTACTCTCAGACATTACATTACAATATTAAATAATTAAGTATATACTTAAGTAAATGTTAATTTACAATATAGTTTATAGTCTTAATGCACTTACACTCACTGCTTTGTGTAACAACAAGGCAAGACGTGCAAACACACGAGCCGAGGATAATTTTCTGCAACGGCAATATTTAATTTGCGAATCGATATTCGACTCATCATACAAATAGATACATTACATGAATTTACATCGATATATGATATAGAATATGAATAACAATAATTAGTTATATAAAAATACACTGAAGTCTTATGGCAATGTCTACATCAACACCGGTGTTATGAGCATCAAAATTGTCCAATGCAATTCAGGGCTCACACCTTAATAAATAGTCCAATGCTGTAAATAGCACGTGTATAGCAAAACAGAAATAGTACGGCTTGCACGGTTTTGCTAAATATGATCAGACTGTTTAACAGTCGTTACCAATCTCTCTCCAGTGTATCTCAACTATTGACGATAATAATAGGTAAAGTAATGAGTCAACTCTCGGTATGTCGTAGGCGGTAATGGCAGCGCAAACAACGGCAATAGCAGCCACTTTTCCGTCTACATCAGATCAGCTACATTCAGAGGCATCTCCTGAATTTCTGTATTATAGAACTGCTCAATATCGCGCATCGTTCGCACATCATCTAATGTTACAAAGTTGATTGCGATGCCTTTTCGGCCAAATCTACCTCCACGACCAATTCTGGTAATACATAAATAAAAGTACAAGCATGAGTTTGGATGTAAGTAGTTATTTATACATTAGTAACAGTTATAAGGATATTTTTTGTGTTTGATCTAAGTATTGGTACAAGTTTTCTCTGCGATGCCGAGTTAGATGCAGTTATTTTCCCCGTATTGAAAGCAATCAGTGACGTCAATACCTGGTGTTCATTTTAGAAACAATTTTGATATAAGATTTTAACCGGAGGCGTTACAGTACAGCTGAGAAATAAAATGTTCCCAAACAGTACAATTTTGAACACAATCGACAAATGTCCTGTTGAATAGTTTAGGTTTAATTTGATTGGAAGTCATTGTTGTCTAAGGCAGCAATTGCTTTCAATAAAATTAAATCCAAAATACTCAACAGTACAGTACAGATCTTAGTTAGATTTACTTAAACGCTTCCTAAAGCTCATTTAAAACGCGTCCATATGGCGTCATTTTCTCGTAGTGATTTACTTAGACATAGCGCGTTTGGTAGAATCTCAAGACGCATCTTGAATTTTATCTTGACGGGATGAAATTTTGACACTACGGGTTTGACATTTTGAATGACGGGTTTAACTTTTTGCCATAGGCGCTTGGTAGCGTTTGAAAATTTTACGATAAATTAAACGCGCCATCAATTCCAACCGCGGTTCTCTAGTTCTTTCGACGAGTCCTATGTCTAGAAGCAAACGGGTACTCGGCTCCTAGTCTAGGCAGACCCGCTTATCAGTACGTTTCCTCCGTACATGTATCTCGCGTGCTTTGCAAACTTTGAGCGATTCGTACAGCAGATTTTAACTTATTTACGTCAATTTCTGGCTGCATTTATCAGAAGATGTATTTAAATTAGTGTTTCTTCGCGGGATTCGTCTAATTTCTGCATTTTTGTAGTGAAAATCTTGCTATATCTAATGCCGAATGGACAATCGTCTTGAACTGGAACACCATTCCATTCTGATGACGTCATCGCATATATATTTAACCTCGTTATCTTTGATTGGCAGAGATATTGTTGGAAAAGCCATCAATGGCAAATCTGATTGGTTGAACTAATCTCATGACGCTTTGACAGTTGTGTACTATTAGACGACGGTAAAAAAGCAACATAACCTAAACAAGGATTTCCAGACTTTGGCTGTGATCTGGACAAAAACCCGTAAACAAATTTTAATATATGGATATATCGGAAACAAACTGGTCAGATTTTGCTCAGATTTTAATAAAGGAGGTTGTGTGATCATACATTAAGATTTAACAACCCTGGAAGTGATCAAAAGAAAAATTATAGGCTGTGGGTTACAATCTCTGATAACGTGGATCTATCTGACGATGGAAAGTAAGTGATAACTAGATTGTTTGGTCGATGGCGTGTCATAGCAATCGACCACGTTCACTAACCCAGGGGAGGAGCCAAATGTAATACCAGAAATGTGGCTGCAATGCAACCATGAATCTCGACTTCATGACAGCAATGAACTCTGATGATTGACTTCAAAAATAAAATAAATTTAGAAGGCTTATCAACAAGGGGGCCACCAAGGGCCTGTAACGGTATCCTGGACGGTGTATGGCAATAAGGGCTGCCAACAGAGAAGGCTGCTACTATGTCAAAAAAGGCTGCCTATAAAATATACCGAGTATATACATACCTATCTATATATCTATCAAAACTTTTCAAAATATTCAGCAGGTTGCCTGTATACCCATATCTAATTTCCACGTCCTATTTTTCTTTTGAGATGAGGCGGACATAGAGGCGACCTGTCAAAATATCTCATCTGATGACGCTAAGCACAGAATTTAAAAAAAAAATTCTGAATAGAAGTTCTAGAGCCAACTACTACAGAATCCGTCTACTAAATTTGGATATAGAATATGCATTTTGGCAATTTATGTCCAGCCAACTAGGGTTGCAATCTGTCAAGCGGTTAATGAGTAGCGTTTTGACAATTTCTGCTAAATTTTTCATAAAGTCAAAGATTTTCACACAAAAATTAACTAATCAAAATTCTGTATGCATGTTCGGAAGCTGAAAGCATTAGGGTCCTTCCAGCCAAATTAGTTTGAAGTCCGCCAAGCTGTTAATGTATGTATGTATGAGACACGACATCACACAATGATGCTCTGGCCAACAGGTCAAAATCACTGATACGCATGGCAACCATCTGCTGTCCATCCGTCAACTTATGTTTTTTAACATAAGTTGACGGATGGATGGCAGACAGCAAATGGTTGCCATGCATATCAGTGATTTTGAACTTTTGTCCAGAACATCATTGTGTGATGCCGTGTCATTATAAGGAGACCAGTATGATCAACCAAACGAGATATAAACAGAAAAGTTGAGCTAAACGCAAATTAGACGCCGCCGGGCGACGTGCATGGTATCACAATAGCTCATTTTACTTCGTAGTTGAGATAAAAATGGCCTCTTGCACTCTAAAGTAACATACAACATTTGTTTGAATTCCATCCACCGCTTTAGGAGTTGCATTATCCAGAGACTGGCTTGGATCGCTGTGAAAAATCTGGAGGTCATAAGGGGAAATGATCGGAGAGCAGGGGTTAAAATTAACATGAGCGTGAGGTTAGCAGAAATTGACCAGGGCTAGTACAACTTGTAACTGACCAACCCAATGGTAACAATTTGACATGTCAACCCTTTAATGGTCAAGGTCGTCAAAAAATTCCTCTTGTGAGCAGAGCAAGACAACTATTTTTGGAAATTTACCAGTAGAATGACTGGCTCGATAATTGAGCCAGTCATTTCAGTGGTAAAAAAAAAAATAGTCTTCCTTTGGTCTGCAAAGATTTGAAGGGCTATAGTAGAATCTAGTAATCACTAGTCCTATCTAAATGTAGTGGCTCATCTGGCTTAATTTAAAACTATTGACAGGGTGTCAAATGATGTGCGAGAGTGTGGGCAGGACTATGGGAAATCTAGATAAATCTGGAAGACCACAATCTCTGACTACATAAAATAAATGTCGTCAGCCAATCCACAATCATATGGATAACCCACATACCAAATTTGGTTGAATTTAACCCAACTGTTTGGGAGGAGCTTTCATGATGAATGGATGGAGACAAATGTATCCTAATTTTTTCAAAACATGGAGATAAAGAAAGGATTCGAGATTTTAAAGGTAGGTAGCTAATTAATTCAACGTCATCATACTAAAATTAAATTTTCTTTCGGATTGAGAAATTATGCTACCACCATCATTTAACATGCCACATTGTTTTCAGGACCTGTCAGTGAAAGGGTTAAATATGGCAAAAGCTGGAATTGGCATGAGGATAAAACAGAAATTTAGATTTTCTAATGGATGGATCCACTTTTAGCTATGCCCCGTGCGACCGTGTGTTGGGATCCGTATGTACTTTGAATCCTGAATTCCAAATTTCATGGTAACTATAGATACAGCTAACCTATTGAATATTTTGAAACTAATTTCACGTGATTTGACTGGGGTCTGTTGTTAAATATTCAACAGAATGTTTACTAAATAGTAGCCATACAATTCATACAACTGACTCTTAAAAGTTTAACAGATTTAGCTACGTCAGCCTACATATGATGTAATTCTTATGACATCATATACGCAACACTTTAACACTCATGCAGGGTTTTGCTGAGGCAGGGCCCTTGCACCATTTAGTGCTCTAAAATTCACACCATCCAATCATTACCTTCACACATGGTTCATTGGCCTAATGGATTTTAGGACATAGATATCTTCCATGTATGTACATGATCCAACATTTGTCAAAATGACCCATGATTTCTTGAGGAAGTGGGACAGTTCACCCCACTAAGCAACCGGATCGGCAGAACCTGGCTCATATCATCCAAAACCGGTTTCTGCAGTGGTGTTGAGAAATATTTATTTGCAGAGCCAGTCATTCCAGTCATAAATTTTCTAAAATAGTCTTCTCTTGTTCTGCAAATAGATATTTTCCTATCAGTCATTGGTGGTCTGACTTGAATCAGTCTTTCACACTCCTGACATGCGCGATTCTTGTCCTCAGCAGTCACTCGCCTAGAAACACCAACTTTCCACCGGAAAACTAAGTCTAGATGCTCTCCGAGAGCAGCTGAGGCGTTTCCAGGTATAAATAGGCTTAAGGGCTGTTTTGTTGTCTATGAAATTTAAATGGTTTTTTTTACTAGTTTCCATAGAATTTTTTCTTTCAAGCTTCACATCACCCGAGTTGTAACCAACATGCATGCCACCCAGAAAAACTACTGAATAATCCAGCATGCTTATCAGGTACCACTGTATCACCATGCATGTCACCCAACAAAATGAATGAATAAACTGCCATGATTATAATCGTGCTGGTTTATTCTAACAAATATTATCGGTGAGGTACATAGTGGTATAGTGAATATCACTATAACCAATGTACTATGTACTCAGACAGAGTGAGATTATAGTAGCTAATTTATTAGTGGCGTGAGACCGAGTGGTGGTAGTAAACACTTGACTGGGCAGTGCACCAGTATAATGTCAAAATACATGTAGCATTCTATCAGTATTTGTGTTGGTACACTTTAATAATTTATTACATAATGTACTTGTACCAACACAGATAGAATGCTATTTTCTCATGCTACTATTACAGCGCTAGGTCAGGTGTTCACTACCACCGCTCAGTCTTACTTATAGTTTTGCCCAATGGAGGAATCCAGTTTTAGCTATGCCCCGCCCATCTCTACCTAAGCTCCACCCAAGCTTTACCTGCATTGGGATCGATCTCTGTACTCTCTGAATCTCAAATTCCTGAAAACTATACATGTAAGCTGTTGATATGACAGCAACAACTCCCAGTCAAATTAGTTTTAAAATATTCGACATCATTTTTTATTAACCCTTTAATGGTCATGCCGACCAAAACTGGCCTCTGTTATGGACTTGTGGAATGTCCATTTACAGGCCAAGAGAATAGAATTTTTGAAAATTCACCACAAATGACTGGCTCAATGACCGAGCCAGTAATTTGTCATAAATATTCAAAAATTGCATTCTCTTGGCCTCTAACTGGACATTCAATGTGGATATTAAAATTTTCTTCACCAAATCTGTCCATTAAAGGGTTAAATAGAATACATATAGTCCGTCATCAATTAAGTGTCTGTGAAGATTGACGAACTTATCTATGTCATTCATTATGTCATTGATTACGTTGTCATCCTTATGTATCATGTAGTTGATTATGACATCATGATTGATGGATAAAATGGAAAGGTCCATTATGTAATGCTTATAACTCCCTGTGTAATCATAGCCAGACCACAAACAAATGTTGCAAAAATAAACGTACAAAATCTGGAATAGTAGGACAAAAATTTGAAAGACCACTATCAGTAATATATGACCTGTGACCAGCAACATCATTCATCAACGCAGACAGTAGCATAACAATAAAACGCCGCTGATCACCAGCATGGGCAATATTGTATAGGACCAAGATAGTTTACTGTTGTTCTAGAGACTGGACTTGTATTGTTATTGATCATCGATAACAATACAAATCTCAAAATCAACAGTAAACTTAATCGGTCCTATATAATATTGCTCATGCTGGTAATCAGTGGTGGTTTGCGCTACTGTCTGTGTTGGTGATTGTTTGAGCAAAATGCATTATATCAATATGGCAGCATTCAATAACAATGACATTAAGCTTTTTTCAGTGAATGAATAAACAATTTAATCAAATCCAAAATGACCTGGTTTGATTTATTTACTGTATGTAGATAAAGGTTGTATGGTGTTTTCATCATTTCTTTGATCTTCAGTGGAACAAGGATAGCGAATTTTCCCCCACTGTGAAAAACGGAACAAGGTAGTTAAAGGTAAGTAAAGCTCCAGCTTTACAACACTTTACTGTCCAATATTTGTCAAGAATATGTACATTTCTGCTGAACCCTTTAATGGGTAAATTTGGTGAAGAAAATTCCAATTGTCTCATAAAATGTCAATTTGCTGATCAAGAGTATTCTGGGAGCCAGTCATTCCAGTGATAAATTTTCAAAAATAGTATTCTCTTAGTCAGCAAAAGGGCATTTCTCAGGAACACTGCAGAGGCTGGTTATGGCCGATTTGACCATTAAAGGGTTAATAAATGCCCATTTGCAAGCCAAGACAATTTTTTAACATTTAGAACTGTAATGACTAGCTTGGTTATCAAGCCAGTGGTAAAATTTAAAAAAAATCGTCTTCTCTTGGCCTGCAAATGGTCATTTCTCAAGACAATTTGATTTCAGAGGCCAGTTTTGACCACTCACTGAGTCATGGTACCGTTTTCATGTCGTGGTCCTTTAATCCTAAAATTGGTTTAAGAAAATTTATATTTTCCTATAGAAAATGTCCGTTTGCAGAGCAAGAGAAACACATTTTTGAAAATTTATCAGTGGCTCGGTTATAGAGACACTCATTCTAGTGGTCAATTTTCAAAAAAATAATTCTCATGTTCTGCAGATGGACATTTCTCAAGGCCACTACAGAACCAGCTGGAGTGTTAAAGGGTCAATTGCTAAAATGTACAATTCTTATAACAGTGACTAACTACTAACTCTTGGTATGTTATTGGTATATTTAATCATGTTAGTTAGAGCTAATTCAATATAATAAACTTCAACAGTTAATTAAATTCAAACTGCACAAATGATCATGGTGAATGTACCAAAATATCCCAAACTTCAGGGCAAACTCTTTGTCACTGATTGGAGAAGTTCACTCAATCTGTAGTGTACCAGCTTCAAGTCTTTCCAGTAGTGGTGGCTTCCTCATCGTCAAACGTCATCATCAGAAGTGTCACTGTCCCACACATTAGCCGTCTCACCATTACTATCAGTGTCTGATTCCACGATGGTGATATTTGGTTTAAAATATACGGCACAATATATAGCCAGTAATATACTATATACATGTACTGTTCGGCCCTATGACCTGACAGCGACTGTTATGGGCACACACCGCCCTCAGACTTTAGCGCAAAAATCAAACACATTAACGGCCCATTGCTCGTAATGTTAAATTAGCCCCTCTGAAAATGGCGTATCTCCCAGGGTATTATGGGAAGTTTGATTGTGATGACGTCATTGTTATTTTATGAATATAATACAGGGTGGGAATATCGCCTCCAAGAAGGGAGTACTTCTACTACTGCATTAACAATTTCAACCGCCAAGTGAAAATAAAAAATTTGTTACGATTGTGTCAAAATTCTGGTGAATATTTTGAAACTAATTTGACTGAAAGCCAGCTTCCAGTCAAATTGCTTTCAAAATATTCAACACCATACTTATATAATGACTGCAAAAGTGGAATTCTGGGATTTCAGGTTCAAATGTAAAATGTGATATAATTCATTGGTTTAGATTTGGGGCCTACTTCCCTGTTAATGCAGGTTACTAGGCCAATATTGGCCCAGTAACCTGCATTATCATTATTGTTTTAGTAAATGTGATGTCACCGATAATGAAAAAGTTATTGATTGTCGCAAGAGAGCCGCAGACACAAAATATATATATATATATATATATATATATATATATATATCCATTTCATTTACCCCTGGTTGCGAAAAAACAATGTTCAAGATAAACAATCCGATAAACTTGATCATCGATGCGTGTCTTTGTTTACAATTTTCGAGATAACTAATTTCAAGCACTGTCAGTAATAAGCCTGATTTAAGATGCCAGTGGTCAAATATATAGGGATCACACTTTATGATTGGCAGTTTCGTTATTCCGTGTTATCCGTCTACTTTTTAGGCTGTGGCGTACACGAATTGTGCGTAGATTGATGAATTGCACACACAAAAATGTTATTTTCTAAACAGTTTACGCCATCTTTGCTAAATCTCATTAAATATGCGTGTATTCTCGACCAATCAGACAGTGATACCCGTTGCCGAAACCGGGTAATAACGTTACGTACTCGGATACTCCTGGAATGAGTTCAGGAAGGCGAATGTTACGTTCGCGTTCTAAAAGGTAGTCTTCAGTTAATAACGGAAAATGTTTTTCACGGTCCTGAACGCACCCCAAGGCACGGGTAAAACAACTATGTCGCATGTGCATGTCTTTATAAAAGCGGAGATTTTCGGTTACATATTATGTATGAAATAGCGAAATTGAAAACAACCGAATGTCAGGTTGGCAGATTTTGGAAATCGCTTCCCTTTCCGTTAGAAGACAAATTTGGCATAACACTACCCGCAACTGGTGCATATATTGTTCTAAAAAGTTATGCCTATTACGTCGGCTCAAATTAGACTATATTGTAATAAACCCATTTCAGAGAATATCTTGGTATATTAATCCAGATTTTAAAAGAAATTGTGGATTTAAATTTTTTTTAAATATACGCACTGTCATCACACTAGCTTCATTACACAGTAAAGAATACCCAGGTGCGGAGTTCACACACGTCCATTTTATACAAAATTACGATTGACGATTACGATGATAACATTTCGGCAATTATCATTTACGGCCACGAAAAAAGCTAAAGGCGATGCATGTATTTAACATATATACGGCTCAAATTGCAATTTAAATTTACATGTACGGGTCCTTGACAGACTATAGACCGATTCCACTTTATGTTTAATGACGCGTAGTAAGAATCTTTGTAGCATTACTGAATACGTTTGATTGCGCGTTTGACCTTTTCCGTGACGGGTTTAAAATATTTCATGATACGTTTAACATATTGTAGGATGGGGTAGACTTTCCGTTAGACACGCCTATAAAATAAATAAAATGCGTTTGGTGTTTGGCCACGCCTGGAAACGCTACGAGGTTTTGACATGAAAAAGACACATTTTTGTTTCGTTTTTGCTTCGTCAAACAGTAAAGCGAACTAAGATCTGTACCGTGTCTTTTGTTTTAGAAACAATCTATGTTATTTATGAGCTACACTGTTATTAAAATGCTTATAAGCTTTTCTTCTATCTCTGTAACAAGGGCTGGTATCGGTCACCTGGTACATTGGTATTCCATGCAGAAAGGTCATGCACTGAATGAAGTCCAGGCCTTTAGAATAGATTAGCCCGTATCTGTGCCTTTCAAAGTCATGCCCAAATGAAATCCAATCACATTAGTGAGCCAAAACGAAAATCCTACTGGCTGCTACGAACTTTAATTAACCAACCTATAGTCAATTAAATACTCAGAGATGGATTCTGTGACATTTTGTGGCCATTCAGAGATGTTATAGTGCTATTAAAACTAAAATGGCTCAAAATCCATCTGAGATTTCAAACTCTGATTTCTAGAGGCACTGATGATCTTGAGCCGGTTGCTTTGAATAATCATGATCGACTTTTTAAGAATAATTATGATTACTCGATTAATCAGCCTGGATTACATATATTACACAGACATAACAACAAAGGCATATCAATGACGGAAGCTGCAATGGTCTTCAGAAATGTTCATTTGCAGGTCAAGAGAAGACTATTCTTGAAAATGCATAACTGGAATGCCTGGTTCGATACTCGAGCAGGCATGTCAAAATTGCGCGAACGAAACGGTCGTTCGCGGACAGATTACGCAAACGTTTTTTTGCGAACCCATTTTTCGTTCGCGCAAAATCTGGTGAGCTAAATCTCAAATTGTTTGATTAAATTCCAACAGATGAAATTATGTCGTGTATTTCAGTCTATCTCGGAGTAAGTACCTGTTGTCATTCCGCCAAAATTTATTGAAGCCGATAGTGCTCGAATTATGCCATTTTCAGATCTGTAACCATTTAATATGGCAAGAAGTTATGATCTGAAATACATAAACTGCTGTTAAATACTGCAGCTCGCCGTTTACCCCCTTCAATGCTAACAAAATGATCGAAGCGACATATCCTGCTAGCTCGCCGTTTACCCCCTTCAATGCTAACAAAATGATCGAAGCGACATATCCTGCTAACAGTATTTAGGTTGGCTAGTTCCCGGTGCGCATTCCTGCCATCCAGTCAGCTGTTCTTACTGGTTCCTGATCATCATTATTTTTATGCGTAGTAGAATCTGATTCGTAGTAAATATTTCGGTATAAATACGTTTGTTTATTGACACAATTTATGGCAATGTACCACGTGTTGTTCAGCGGCGGAGATAAACATAATTTGAGTTGTAATGAATGGCCAGATTATCGATCCAGGCATTGCACTGGTAAATTATTAAAAATAAAATATTTTGACTGCTAAATGGACAGTTTTCTAAGACTTAAAGGTTCATATTCACAGCAAAATGAGTGAAAATAAAATTGTTAAATTTATAAATCTTACATACGATTTCAATCCGTACAAATTATACTTTTTTTAATTGCAAAGTTGAATTAGGGACTGGTGTCTCTAATAATTCAATTCCACAGTTTAAACAAGAATTCTGCAGAGTTAAATATCTCTCCTGTCTCCAGTTTGTCACAGTAGCATTGACATGTGACCTCAGTATCATCATGCTGCTCCCTAACAGTATAGGCAACCACATAGTCAAATTTAGTAGCAATAGGATAAACTGATTCTGAAATATAAGCTGAAGTTTTGCTCTCGCTTTTTGCTTCACAGGCGAGACAAAAATTATATTAATTTAAATAGGTAATGAGATGATCATATGTTAAGATTGATTTCATTACGTTGAGGTACACATAAATTAAGCCTCTAAAAGTATAAAATTTTTACAATTCTATTTTCAAGCACTTTGCTGTGAATATGGCACCTTTAAAACTACATCTGGTTTGTACGGTCCTGTTAAGTTTAATCATTTAAATGTACATATGCTAAAACAGGGGCCTCAAAAAACCTATTCTGAATTCCATCACTAACTTTTCCATCACAAAGCTGGCCTAAACTGACCTGCGCAGCAGCAGGCTTGAGAAATCTCCATAAATTGCAGGCTAAGTGAATACTACTTTTGCAAATTGACCATAGGAATGACGAGTCAATTAAAAAAATTAGTATTCTCTTAGCCTGAAATTTATGGACAGCGAATAAGAAATAAAATAATGCTTTGCTTAAGCAAATTTAACCAGTCTTCCATTAATTTCCCCATGAACAACAACCACATACCTGTGTATATAGTTTTCACGGTTGGTGGGAAGGTCATAGTTGATTACAAGTGAGATTTGCTGCACATCGATTCCACGAGCCAGAAGATCAGTTGTGATGAGGACACGGCTGGATCCGGAGCGAAATTCCCGCATAATCATATCTCGCTCTTTTTGATCCATATCGCCATGCTAGAAGTACAAATTCAGAACATGAAAGCAAGAGGGAGAAATACCACATATCATTTAGAATGACTGGTCCAAGTAGCGGACATTTCATTTTTAGCTATGCCCCGCCCATCACTAGCTAAGCTCCACACACACCTCGTCGTGTTGGGATTGATCGATCACCAAATTCACTAGCTATCAATTTCCTGAAAACTATACAGGGAAGATGTTGAATATTTTGTAACTAATTTGACTGGGTGCTGTTGCTGCCATAGGCTATTAAAATTGTGTTTGCATACAGCCTTTAACCACAAATAACAAAGTCCCTGAGCTTGGTTACCATAAGCCTGAAAGCTAAGCTGTAGTCAAGATAAATAGAACAGTTAACCACAACTGTGATTGTGTCAATATGTGTACATACATACAGATTTCAAATTTGGCCCAAAAATCAGTCATACATGGCCAATGCAAAAGCGTTTAACATTAGGTACATCTTTGAGTGATGTACAGTCATCCTGTCATGTTTTATCCAATGGATGAATCGGTTTTAGCTATGCCCCACCAATCTTTACCTAAACTCCATCAAAACTTCAGCCTTGTTGGGATCGATCGATCCTTGCACTCCATGACTATCAATTTCCAGAAAACTATACAGGTAAGCTGTTGGGTATTTTGGAACTAATTCGACTGGGTGCAGCACCCAGACAAATTAGTTTCAAAATATTCAACAGCATTTTTTACTGAATAGTAAACGCATACAGTTGGTACACCAATGCTTGGTTTGTCATAAATTAATAGTTTGTGACATAATTGATTATGACGTTGTCTTACACATCACATAGGTGATGTCATATGAGTGACTGAGAAACTGGACTCATTCATTCGCTGTAAAACTGTAGAGTTGCCGCAGAACAATTTTCGGTAAATACACACGTACGTGATGAAAACATAATAAATACTACAGACTAAACGCCGCACGGGACGGGGTATATTTAAATTTCTCCTAATTGGTACCCACCGGATTGGATCGGTATGTTGAGGTATTCTAAACTTTGAGGGTTCACCGTTACAAAATTCAATAGTTGAAAAATGTTATTTTATGGAAATGTTTGACAACTACACAGATGCGAGTCACCATAACATAAAATTCTCCCTAAATCTATCAGGTAAGTTCAGACGAGCTCCATGTTGTCTGGATTATTAACATTTCAGTTATTTTTACTACTCACCATTGACGAGACGGTAAAATCTCGGCTCGTAAGTTTCTCATGCAGCCAGTCGACTTTTCTCCGTGTATTGCAGAAGATCACAGCCTGAGTGACGGTGATAGTTTCATAGATATCACAGAGAGTATCCAGCTTCCAATCCTGCAATAAAACACACAGAGTATGGACATATCATTTCATTTCAACAAACTTCATTTTCATTCATAGGCTTACGAATCAGGGTTAAACATTTTGAAGACAAAACACTTTCAAGGATTTTTTTCAATCTTTGCAGATATTTGATCATTTTCATAGATTTAACCCTTTAACTCTAATTTGTTCAAGAAAACTTCAAATTTCCCATAGAAAATGTCCGTTTGGAGACCAAGATTACTTTTGACCATTTACCATTAGGCTTGCGCGATTACATGATTAAATCGCAAATCGCGATGTTTTAAATCGTGAATTCATGATTAAATATTAAATAATCGAATAATCGTAAATATTTTCTATTGCATAAAATATTTCAAAACCTAACTTTCAATTACTTTTTAAATGCGATCAGTCATGAAAAATGACATTTTGCTGAGCGAATGTATGTCCATTTGCAAAGCAGGAGAAGACTATTTTAGTAAATCTATTACTGGAATGACTGACTCGATTTGCAAGCCAGGCAGTCCAGCGATACATTTTCAAAAATAGTCTTCTCACGCCCTGCAAATGGACTTTTCTAAACACCATCGCAATTTTCGTCATTGATATTCTTTTGTTGTTATGTCTTGATTATTTGTATCCAAGCTGATTAATCGAGTAATCACGATTATTTTTTAATAATCGATCGCGATCACTCAACGCAATAATCACGCAAGCCTATTTACCACTGGGATAACTGGCTCGGTTATTGAGCCAGTCATTCCAGTGGTCAAGTTTAAACAATAGTCTTCTCTTAGTCTGCAAATAGACATTTCTCAAGACCACTGTAGAAGCCGTTTGGCCGTGCTTAGGGCTAGTGTTAAAATGCCGTAATGATTACTTTGGGTATAATGGCCTTTGTAGCGGCATTGAAAAAGTCCATATGCTGCACAAATCAGTAATTCCAGTAGCACATTTTCCAAGAGTTTCTCTGCTTTTAAAAGTAAATTTTTTTACAACGTTTACAAATCTTAAATTACGAGGAAATTGACAAAAATCATGGGCATTTGCATTAAAAAGCCTATTTTCACCCAAAATATTGGACTTATAAAGGCAAATTCTTCAAAAGGTACATCCGCTATCATAACCGAGGTATGCACCAAGTTCCATTAAAATAGCTGGGTTCTGTATGATATGCTGTTTATGTGAGGTTGCGTATGGACCGACAGACAGACAGATGGACGTGATTATAATTGACAGACAATACTAACTCTCATAGTAGTCTGTCAGTAAGTATTAATTGTATGTCTTTGCAATTTAATAAACATTCGGTTGATTGTTTTGAGGGGAAGTTTGTTTCAAAGTATTCACCAAGTTAGCTGTATAGTTACCATGAAATTGGGATTCTGGGACAAAGCTTGGAGCATAGCTTAGCTAGAGATGGGTGGGGAATAACTAAAAGTGGATTCATCCATTGTGATATAAGTACTGTATTATTTCTCAAGTAAATTTGTCAAAAAGCAGATTGAGTTTTTGTTTTATGTCCATTCATTCGTTCCATTTCCAGACCAAGAAGAATATTTTGGAAAATTTACCCCTGAAATTACAAGCTCGATAACCGAGCCAGTCATTCAGTGTTAAGTCTCCAAAAACAATCCTCCTTTGGTCTGCAAATGTACATTTTCTCTGCCAAAATATCGGTATTTGTATGACAACACTCATTGGTAACATCTTTCCAGCTTGCACCAATTTCAGGGTTCATACACCTTAGGCACAATAAAATTCCATACTTTTTCCAAACATATATTTCAAAATTCCAGACCCACTATAATAATTAGTGACTGAAGACCCAATATTTATAAATATCTTAACACCCTCCTCCCACAAAAACAAAGAATTGAATATCTTACATTGTTGTGGCTTACCTAGTTGAGCAACCCTCTCCAACCCACCTACCACCACCTTGAAAACAATGGCTTCCAGTCATATTATTTTCAAAATATTAAAAAGAATATGCTTTAATTTGTAAAGAATTCCACCTGTATCAAAGAACTACCGTCTTAATTGCCCCAAAAACAACAGGGGTTGAAATGTTTATAAAATTGTACCTGTGACGGGTAGATTTTATTGTAACTATTACCAAATAGTTGTACTTGTACAAGCAGCTTATATTTCTAATATAAAACAATAACCCGCAAGTCTGCCACAATAAAAAGCGTAACCAGCTCTAAGGCATTTAGTAGATAGCTTGACCCTTCTTAACTTGTACGCTTTAAACTGAAAATATAGTGCAAATGTGATTTACTTGAAAATAAGAGTTACTACGCACCGGTTTTCCTGACATAGTCCCGTTTTCTCGGTCGCTCCAAAGCAATGAACCACTTAAATATCGGGTGGTATGACTGTCAGAACGTTCCAATAATAATATATTGGGTCATAT
The DNA here is from genome assembly GCA_034401795.1 of Chaetoderma sp. LZ-2023a. Taxonomy (NCBI): domain Eukaryota; kingdom Metazoa; phylum Mollusca; class Caudofoveata; order Chaetodermatida; family Chaetodermatidae; genus Chaetoderma; species Chaetoderma sp. LZ-2023a. Next base: position 55,087,216 of record CM067368.1, read on the forward strand.
AAACCATCAAAGTGGGCGCTAATATATTGCTTTACTGCGTTTAAAAGCGGCACAGTGACTAGGTTTTTCGTTCACCATTAGCCATCAATATTAATCGCGGGAGTCGCACAGAGATTGGTTGAAATAAATCATGTGATTAATTCGTTATGAATGACGAGGCACGTGATCAAAATTTTACTACGATAGTAAGTTTTAATTCATGCCTATTGAAATCGGATATCCTGCGAGCCAATCAGAAACTATGAGTGCGCATTATCGATTGTTATTAACTACGACGGTGCAGTCACGCGAGACACTTCTCATTACCGGTGTATTAGCAGACCCCCCCCTCTCTAGGCTGATTCGTGACATAATTTTTATTGTTGAAATTAGTAACCGGGATCGTGGCGTTCTGTAAGAATGGAATGTTTACGTTTTTGGAAACGTTTATTTACGAGAATCCAGTTGGATTCCCGTATTTTTCAATTTCGGGAATATTACGAGAATCCCGTCGAATTTCGATGCCTGAATTATTGTGTCTGATGGACAAATACACTCTGACACAGTAGCTAGGATCTATGAATGTAAGTTTAATTTAACAGATAAATTCTTAAACAGCTGTCTCTACAAGCCAACTGAAACTCAAGGAGAATATACTGTGAGACTCACTCAACAATGCATGTCTTCCTAAGTTATATCGGGATCCAATCGCGTATATAAAACAAGAGGCCCAAGGGGCCTGTGTCGCTCACCTGGAACATTTACAACTCAACTAATCTTTATGGAGTTTTACTTCAATCAGTGCCACTTCCAATGACTTTCAGTCAAATGTTTGATTTTGCAAAGGTTCTTTTGAACATTTTTTAAGCAAAAATAGAAGACATCAGTACTAACAACAGAAATTGATGACATGCAGTCAAACTTGTATTAAGACACCCCTCAAGTGAGAATCAGAAGACAGCCTCTTAACCCTTTAATGGTCATGATTTTTCAGTAAAACAAAACATTCAGGTTATATCTATTTGCAGGCCAAGATATGGAGCATTTTGAAAATGTATGACTGACTCGATTATCGAGCCAGTCATTCCAGTGGTAAATTTCCAAAAATACTCATGCTGGCCTGCAAATCGAGATTCCTCAAGGCCACTGCAGAGGAAGGTTTTCGCTGGTTTGACCATTAAAGGGCTAATAAAGTTTCAAATACATTGCTTAATTGCATTTAGCAAATGAAGAAAATAGTCTTTAAGGCAGGTGGTCTCTTAACCCTTTCACCCATAAATCCCGGAAAAGGTATATTCTTTATGATATAAAACTTATTTTGTTGAATATTTTGAAATTAATTTGATGCGAAGCCGTTGTGCCTTAGGCAACATTGGCTTTCCGTTAAACTAATTTAAGACAGATGGTCTTTATAGCAGGTTCAACTGAGTATATTCCAACCCATCCTTTTAACACGTGTACATCTTACTGAATGGCCAAGTTCGCGATGCTGCAGTTTATTTTAAAAATAATTTGACTTAGTCATAGCTGACTTAGGCAGCAACAACTTTCAATGAATCAAATACATTTCAAAATATTTTAACAGTATAGGTATCAGAGTACACAATACATATCTTAAATATTTAGGCAGCAGTTGCAGGGAAAAGGTTAACCTGTTAATTTAGTTTTTATCTATTATGGTAATAAAAGCGGTCATATGTCAATGGATGGTGGAAATAAAACTCCAATTGCACATTAATTAACCATTTACCCATTGAATTTAAGAAAAGTTCAATTTTCTCATAGAAAATGTCTATTTGCAGACCAAGACTATTTTTGGAAATTTACCACTGGAATGACTGGCTCGTTAAAAAGAGGTATGTCATTCCAATGGTAAAATTTTCAAAAGTGTTCTTCATTTGGTCTGCAAATGGACATTTCTCACGACCACGATCGAAGCCGGTTTTGCCTGATATGATGGCTAAAGGGTTAACCGTTTTCCTAACCTAACAAAACAGGTAAGATATTGTGTCCTCTGATATCGATAGCCAGGTGAGCTAATAATAATAATAAATTGATAAGAAGCGAATCTTATTACCGCATTTAACTGGAAATAATGCACTAAGCTGTTGTGTAAGCTGTTGCTGTCAATTGTATAACAGCAACAGCAATGGTGTTTACAAACTGTACACCAGCCTTTCTAATACTGGCTTTGTAACAATTAATCTCTAGACATTGGTGTGACAAGGGTTCAATAGTCATGCTGATGAAAACTGTTGCTGCACTTGACAGTAACAGACATCATCAGCAAAACCATTTTCAAAATGTCCGTCACCATGCTATCCAACAAAATTGTGAATAACGCAATACTCAACTAAATTCATTGCTAGAATTAATTGGCTTTAACCCTCTAATTTATTCAAGACTATTTTAATTTTCTCAAAGAAAATGTCCACTTGCAGACCAAGAGAAGACTATTTTTGAAGATTTATCACTGGAATGACTGGCTCGGTTATCGAGCCAGTCATTCCAGTGGTAAATTTTCAAAAACCATCTTTTAGTCGGCAAATGGACATTTCTCACGACCACTGCAAAAGCTGTTTTTGGCTGATATGAGTGTTAACGGGTTAATGACTAATTAATTAAATAAATCTTTTAGAATCAGTATGTGAATATGGTACACTTCATCAGCTCACTACCTCACAGGGTATTAATTTCATTTCAATCCTGGGAATTAGAGTTGTGGTTTTAAATTACAAGATTAAATGTTTTCCTATGCTGGCTAAATATCTAAGATATGTATTGTGTATGCTGACATATGACTGAATATTTTGATATTTATTTGACAGAAAGTTGTTGCATTCTAAGGCAGCAATGACTTTCAGTCAAATTATTATTTTGAACTAGTGAACAACTGCTGCTAAGTGAGTTTTGTCACTCTGTCAAATGATTACAAGGGTTTTAGAATGCAGTTAAACATGCTATAAAGACCACCTGTACTAAATGCCAATTTTACTACATGCCACCAAGCCGTTTATCTGATAGATTCAGAAATGGCATGGTTGAAATCAGCATACCCATAACCCTGCACTCAACAAATTTTCTTCAAAATCCATCAAATAAAAAAATCCAATATGGCCACCAAACATGCTGTATTTTGATTGGCCCACTGCGGCCATGTTTTTTTAATGGATCAACTTCCCTTGAATAAACTTTAATGGCCCTTAATCCCTAATTAGATCTCCCAAATTTCGATCCCTTCAGCGGTTCTGGAGCTGTTTTGGCTAAAACTAGGTCAACCAAAATGGCCGCCGAACCATTTGACCAATCAAGTTCCCTTGAACAAACTTGGTTCAGCTCTTGCCCTAGATCATATTTCATGGGGTTTGTTTCAATCCACCAAGCGGTTTCGGAGAAGATTTTTAGACGTTTCAAAAAATCAGCCAAAAATTAAGATGGCCACCGGCCAAATTGCCCGATCGGCTTCGTTTGAACAAATTTGAATCTCTACAACCTAAGGATGCTTCCTGCCAAATATAATTGAAATCGTCCCATAAGTTCTCAAAAAGTAGACATTTTAAATTTCCGTTTGTTTTAGTATGGGAGCTTTTGGCGGGAAAATGATCCAAGATGGCCACCAAACCGTTTATCCGACAGCTTTGAAAATAGCAAATTTGTGATCAGAATACCCAAAATACCTATATTAAACCAATTTCAGCCTCAAAATCCATCAAATAAAAAAATCCAATATGGCCACCAAACATGCTGTATTTTGATTGGCCGACTGCACCATGGTATTTTTTACGGATTAACTTCCCTTTAACAAACTTTAATGGGCTTTAGTCCCTAATCATATCTGCCAAATTTCGGCCTGATCCCTGAGCCAAATTTTGAGGGCTGTTATTCTCTTTAACACATTTGTATACGTCAATAATACGGATGACAATATCTTAATTTAACCCTTTAACAATGATATCAATAACCAGAATTGTGGTTTTGCAACCACAGAGCTCGTCTGTTGAGGAATACGGGTCATTAAGTGAAAATAGATTAACTGTCTCACTGCTGCAAGCCAGTGCAACCAATAATTTCAATTTTCAAAAGCTCTTGACTTAGCCACCAACAACTTTCAGTCCAATTGTTTTCAAAATATTTATCAGGTTCAGAGATATAACCTTTGGAATGTCGTCTGCAAAAACTCAGACGGTTACCAGAGGTTTAAATACAATTGAAGAAAATGGTCTCTAAAGGCAGGTAGGTGGTCTTTATAGCAGGTTATTCCCCACCACCACACAATCCATTTAACACATGCGCATCTGGCTGAATCACCAAGTTAGCAGCAGGGGTATGGTGAGCTGGAGTTGATTAAAAAAATAATTTGACTGAAAGTCATTGCTGCCTTAGGCAGCAACAACTTTCATTGCTGCCTAAGGCAGCAACAACTTTCAATCAAATGCATTTCAAAATATTTTTAAGAGCATAAATGTCAGAGCACATAATACATATCTTAAATATTTCTGCAGTATTGGAAAGGTTAATCTGTTAATTGGAATTTAATATCTAGTTTGGCAATAAAAATCTGACATGGTAATAAATCAATGGACACTGGGAACAAACCTGTATTTACCCTATGAAAGTGAGGCTGCAAATATTTAAGGAGTGCTAACTCTGGCATTTGACACCCTATCAGTTTCATTTTCACAAACCAGATATTAAATGCCGACATTAATATTGTGACCAAGTTTGGTGTCAATCCATCAAGAAATAACAAAATGAGCCGCCATTGTTGGTGACAGACAGACGGACATACAGAAGGCGGATGGGGTCATCGCTATACGGAGCATATATGTAGTAATAAGGCTGTATATCAAGTTTGGTGGCTGTATGCCTGATAGGATTGCCATAGCAGAGCTAAACTTAACCAAAATTGCAACCCCCCCCCCCACCCCCCGTATCGCATAAGCTCTTCTGTTTGCTGAACAGACGCGCTAAAATGGCTTTGCAGTAGTTCTGATTTGCGGAACAGGAAGAACATTTACCACTGGAATGACTGCCTCGATAACCGAGCCAGTCATTCCAGTGGTAAATTTTCATAAATACTCTTTCCAGTCTGAAAATGGACATTTTAAATGAGAAAATTAGAATTTTCTTGAACAAATTCTAGGGTTAAAAGGCTAATACATAATACAATTTTAAATTACATCTCAAGTTTTCAACTGTCAAATTCAAGGCTTCTAAGTAATAGATGTTAAATTTCACTTAATTAAACTAGATCTATACATGTTACTAAATTCAGACTTACCTCTCGCTCGACTTGTACATAGAACTGCTTAATACCCTCTAGGGTGAGTTCTTCTTTCTTGACCAGAATACGGATAGGATTTGGCATGAAGCGTGTCGTTACCTCCATGACCTCGATCGGCATTGTGGCCGACAGCAGGATAACCTGGAAACAAATGTTAATATACCACATACACTACAGCTCAAACTAGATTGAGAAATAAAGAATATTTTTAAACATATTTTGAATGGAGGTCCTTGCTGCTACTTATTGTCTTCCAATCCAATTATGTTCAAAACATTTAACAGAACATTTCTTGCCAACATGTTTCTGTGTTTGTTGTGGAAACATTTTAACTTATTTTTTAGCTGTGCATTTGCTGGCCATGAGAAGACTAAAGTTATTATTGGACATCTTAATCCTTTCACAGACAAATCCATGAAAAAGTCAATTCTGTATGATATAAAACTTATTCTGTTGAATATTTTGAGATTAATTTGACTGGAAGACGTTGTTGCCTAAGGCAGCAATGTCTTCCAGAAAAATTAATCTCAAAATATTCAAGTTTTCCTGTATAGTTAGGCGACTTGCAAATGAAATATGGGGAATTCATTGATTGAAAGTGTTAAAGCGTTACTAGACCTACACCATCAATATGTTTGCATAGTGCTGTAGCTTACTTTCTACTGTGGTACATTTATTACAACCAATTCAAGTTAAGTATTATATAACAATCTACAAGTATGGACTAGGAATCGCCATTAAACTCCTAAAGAACACTCGCCAATGTGCCCTTGTGGTTAACCATTTAATGTCCAGGACAAGTCAGGAAAAGACAACTATTTGTATAATTGAATGTTCATTGGCAAGCTAATGGATTCTGTTGAAATCTGCCACATGGTTATGAGCAGCGTTTTGAGAATTTCCAGTAAATTTGTCACAAAATCTAAGATTTTCACCCAAACAATTGATGGATGCAAAATTCTGAATGGAAGTTCTGGAGCCTACCACAATAGGGTCCTTTCAGCCAAATTTGATTGAAGTCGCTCAGAATGGTAAGGAGAATTTCACCCAAAATATTGATGAATTAAAATTCAGAATGGAAGTTCTGGAGCCTACGCCCATAGAGTCCATCCGGCCAAATTTGGTTGAAATCTGCCAAGTGGTTAATGAGTAATGTTTTAAAGCAAAAGTTGATAGATGAACGATCGCCATGGCATAAACTCAGTTGGCCCGAAGGGCCAAGTGATTTCGGGCCAAGTGAGCTAGTTAACAAGGGCAGCATATAGGCGAGTACTGAGACCGGTTTTTGCATTAAAATTTGAACAAAATCAAAATCATGATTTTCTCTTACTGTTCCGGACATATACACATGCAGACACACAAAGTGAATTGCAATATCCTCTTCTACCGAGGGCAATAAAGTTATACCTGCACAGAGTTCGGCATATGACGGAAAACGTCATAAATTTGATCCTTGAATCCGCGAGATAACATCTCATCAGCCTCATCCAACACAAATACTTTGATGTATCGTGGATCTACAAATGTAAGATAACATGGTCAATATGTACTGGATGAGAGAATGATTCATGCAAAACCTTTATCCATTTAACACTCAAATTTGTTCAAGAAATTTTTTTATTTTCTCATAGAAAATGTCCATTTGCAGACCAAGAAGACTATTTTTGGAAAATTTACCACTGGAATAACTGCCTCTGTTATCGAACCAATTATTCTAGTGGTAAATTTTCAAAAAGAGTTCTTGGTCGGCAAATGGACATTTCTCAAGACCACCGCAGAAGCTGTTTCTGGCTGATATGTGATAAAGGGTTACTCTCCACTATCTTTATTTACAAGCAAGGTTAACCGTTTCTCTGACAAATCCATGAGAGTATATTATTTACGATATATAACTTATACTTGACTGGAAGATGTTGCTGCCTAACGCATTAGACATCACCGCCTCCCCGTCAAATTAATTTCAAAATATTCAACAGCTTGTAGAAATCGGATTGTCTTGTGGGAAGTCATGACCCCGCTAGATGTCTTATATTTACGAGTAAGACCTCAGTGAAATTTATATTTGAAAATACCAGGTGAGCTAATGAACTGAGTGAAAGTAGTAGCAAGTTAGATTAGTAGTAGGACGCTGCACTGGTTGTCATCGGCCAGTGCTGCTGATAAACAGTTAAACAGTTTCGTGGAAAACGATGCGAAACCCCATCGAAACTAGAGTTGAGTATTAGCTAGGAATGAAAAAGGACCGACGGTTCTGAGTTGGTGGTATCTCTCAATAGTTGAAGAGGAAAAGTTGTTGCTGTGGGATCGGCACGCACTTTTATAATGTTCAGCAGTCGTTTCGGCCAGTAGTTTAGTAAATAATCGAGTGAAAAGAATCGATAGGAATATAGGTGACAGACTGACATTAGTTGTTGACGGTCGGCATTCCGACTCACTTAAGCAAGTACAACAACACCAGCTGGCAATGAGATAATACAGCGTTATTAACGTTCGCTTCCTACAGGCTTATCCAAGATAGGCAAGGGACAGGACAGAGGCATTGTAGCGTCCTGTAGGAATTCATAACACAATCGAAATTTGTATATCAACTATATGGCAATCATAGAAAGGCATGCTACAACAACAGATGCCATAATGTTGTTGGTTAGCTGACAGATCGCATCAAATCAGAACCAGCCAACACCGCTTTGACCCTGTTCGATGGTATCTCCATAGAAGAGATGCCCAGAGTTTGATTAGTCGAGATGACGTCATAATCAAGGAGCATCGAATCAAACTCTGTGGCAGAGAAACCAAAGGAATAGTGTTAGGAAACTGGAAGTTGTATATTAGAGGCACTTTGTCTTTTAAAGGGGAATCTTTATCATCCGTGGTTCCGGAGCAGTCGTCGCTTCGTTATCGAAATTTACAGTGAATATATTGGAGTAACTGTGAATTGTAGTAGCTAGTATGATAGCATGGCAGCAACCATTGAGAGTAATCAGTCGAGTTAGTGTTAGAGTAGGATAGATTTGTAGTAGAAGATATGTTGTTTGAATTGAATCGTATCAAACTTGCATTGCTTAAAAGTTATCATAATTCGTTACGACAGTAAAAGTCGTTACTTGTTATATCAGTATTAGGGTAGCGAATAAATAATCCAATATTTATAAAGTAGAGAGTTAAGTTGTGTTTGAAGAATACTCCAGAAGCACAGAGCAACACCGTGCTGTACCTGCGCATCTTTCTGATAAGTCAGATAGGCCCAGATTGCTATATAAATATCTTCACCAATATCAGAAGGCCCAGATTGCTATATAAATATCTTCACCAACATCAGAAGAGGCGAGCTAGCAATCATCTTAATAGCACTTGGAGAAGATAGATTGTCGCAGCATTCTACCGTCATAAATCTTCTCCGAGTATTAGTAGGAATAAAGTAGTTAGAAATCCGAAAATTTCAAGCTGTCCTGTATAGTTGCCTTGAAAGTGAGATATGGGGAATTCATCGGTGAAAGGGTTTAAGCTGTACTACGGTCGCGCGGTATACGGCTTTTACAACTATTGCCGGTTTTGTACACTCACGGTTAAAAAACTAGTGCCATAATCTCAAAACCACATTCTTACAAAAATGGTTTTGGTACAATCTATTCTATAAAAGATATTACTGTTGCGTAAAATCTAAATTCATATGATCATTGCAGTGCTGTATATTATGGTTGAAATATAAATAACTGCTCCAGTAAACAGACGTATCATTTACAAAAAACGGTTTTGGTAAGATCTATTCTTAAAAAGATATTTCTGTTGCCTAAAATGGAATTCATACGATCATCTTAGTGCTGTAAATTATGGTTGAGATATAAATGACTGCTACAGTAAACAGATGTATCAGAGTGATTGAGATGACCATTATGGATCAATAACCACCTCACCCATTATCTCTGATATAGTTTTATATTCTTCCATTGACGACCACAAACCACAACTATAAACACATGGCAGGGTGCTTTTTAGGAAGCGAAGACCTACTCGATGAGTAGTGATAACTTGAATGAATGCTGCAAATTTATCATTGATTTAATTACCTGGTCCAGTTAATTAGATTTTATTTATATTTGTCCTCATTTCAAGCCCGGTGAGCTGATAATCGCTGGTTTCAAGTCAATTTTTATAAGTTTTGATGGAACAATGGCATACTGTTCGATACATTAAATTTGTTAAAACTAAATTTATATCTTATTATAGAAATTGTCCATTCCATTCGAATGGACATTAAAAAAAAAATTTGTTTTAACAAATTTAACTTGTTGAACAGTACCTATATCATTGTTGGGAAAATGTATGACTAGAATACCTGGTTATTGAGCCAGTCATTCCAGTGGTAAAATCTCTCTTGATATTCATTCTTCTCTTGGCACTGCAGACTTAGTTTGTGTCAGCTTGTGCATGAAATACAATTTTTGGAAATTTACCACTCGAATGACTGGCTTGATAACCGAGCAGTCATTCCAGTGATAAATTTTCAAAAATTGTATTGTCTTGGCATGTAAATGGACATTCAATATGCAGATATTTAAATTCTCTTGACACAATTTAACCATTAAAGGGTTAACATGGTCACTATCGACGGAAATGTGTAAACAATTTAAAACATTGGTAATTAGAAATGTATATGCTTGGACATACTTTACTGACTTCCAAAAAAAATACAATTAGAACAACTTGTCTATAGATTGTCACCAACATCCAGGGCTTTAGATCACCTATGACTTTACAAGCCATGTCCAAATGAAATCCACCCATATTAATGAAACCAAATTAAAATCCTACTGGCTGCTATGAACAATAATTAACTGATATACAGTCAATTAACTACCGAGATGGATGCTGTGGCATTTTATGGACATTCAGAGGTCTTATATAGTGCTCTTAAAACTTTAGTCTCAAAATTTTCTAGGAGCATTGATGGATCAGATAGGGTGTGCCCAAATGAGGTAAATCTAAAGCCCTACCATCTCTAGTAAACAGACGTATGCAGACAAAAGGCATATATGACTGATGCAGTTTATACCGTGACATGTATCAGAGTGATTGAGATGACCATTATGGATTAATAACCACCTCACCCATTATCTCTGATATAGTTTTATATCCTTCCATTGGTGACCACAAACCACAACTATAAATACATGGCAGGGCTTCCTTTATGAAGACAGAAGACAATCTCGACACATTTACTGGTACTTGTCCAGAGAGATGATCTAATCATTAAGAGAATCTTGCAAACCGTATTCATCACAATTGTCACCATATTCACACCAGAATGCGGTAAAATAAAATTGTTACCACATTCACACCAGAATGCGGTAAAATAAAATTGTTAAAATTACATACTTATAGATAGATACCTCACCCTTTTACATTCATATCATGTCTTGAGAAATGTCCATTTGCAGACCATGATGACTATTTTTTTTAATTTAACACTGGAATAACTGACTTGATAACCCGAAGTCTTCAAGATTAACGAATATTATATTATGAATACAATAACACTTACTAAGAGCTCTTCGATTAATCATATCAAAGACACGTCCAGGTGTGCCGACCACCACCTGAACTCCCTGCTCCAGTCTCAAAATGTCATCTCGTACATTTGTACCACCAATACATGCGTGGCATGTTGCTCCCATATAATCACCGAGCGCAACAACCACCTTCTGAATCTGTGGGCGAAATATATTTACATTAACCATTTCCTAATTAAATTTAGAGTAAAACCTCAATTGACAAAAGGATTATTTATTACAAATCAGATATTAAGATTTTCAAATTATTCAATCTTACCCTGAACTTGCACGGCTTACATCATGTAAAATTCAGTCATAATTGCCGAGTGTCGTTCTAGGTCGATTTGTTGGGATTTCAATTTCCCCGTGCTGGCTAATAGCTATAGATGCCTGTATTTTATGGGCACTATTAGCAAATGTTTACCCACTAGATGATAATAGTCAGGTCAAGAACAAACTCGTTTAGGACATTTACCAGATTTCGCGCAATGACAATCTTAGAAATTGTTTCCTTTTTTTTAATGTCTTTTTAACCATGGCCATAAAAAACTGATATCCGTCACATGGAGGCTGACATTATTCAAAATGCATAATGAATGACATATCTAGGTAAGTCAGAACATCGAAGTCTGTGCACGAAATGTATGTCCTTACTATTGAATAAACAGGGAATAGAATAAACAGTCTGTTGGATATTTTGAAACTAATTTACCTGGGTGTGGTGGCAGCAACAACACCCACCTTGTCAAATTAGTTTCCCAATATTCAAAAGCTTACCTGTATAGTTACCTTGAAATTGGGATTCTGTGACCTCAGGATCCAGTGCGTGCGTGCGTGCGTGCGTGCGTGCGTATATATACTCACTTGTTGAGCCAGCTCTCGAGTTGGAGCTAAAACTAAAGCCTGACATTCTTTCAGCGTTATTTCAACTTGCTGCAAAATTGCAACTGAGAACGTGGCCGTCTTTCCAGTACCTGACTGGGCCTGTGCAATGACGTCATTGCCTGAAAATTCAGATAAAAAGATGTAAAGTTTTTATATATTAGACCATGACTGGAATTACCCCATTTATGTAACCCTCTTATTTGTTAAAAAAATCTGTTTTCTCTTAGAAAATGTCCATTTGGAGACCAAGACCATTTTTGAAAATTTACCACTGGAATGACTGCTCAGTAATCGAGTCAGTCATTCGATTGGTAAATTTTCAAAAATAGTCTTCTCTTGGTCTGCAAATGGACATTTCTCAAGACCACTGCAGAAGCCGTTATTGGCTGATATGAGAGTTAAAGATTAGAGTATTACTTTTAAAAGCAAAACGTGATTAGTATGAAGGAACCTATTATGCCCGTAGCTGCATAATCATATATATATATATATGAATACCATCTGAAGAAACTAATTTAGTTTAACCCTTAAATGTTTTCTCAGAAAATATCCATTTGCAGACCAAGAGATTATTTTTGAAAATTTATCACTGGAAAGACCGACTCGGTTATCGAGCCAGTTATTCCAGTGAAACATTTTCAAAAATAGTCTTCTCTATTGGTCTAATATGGTCGTCCATTTATAAGTGTTATAATGGGTTACGCTAGGCCGAGCTGGCATATATAACAAGAGGCCCAAGGGGCATTATGCATTTTTGTCACAACTGTTGGTGGTTGGTTTAGTAGTCTTCTAAATGAGTTTGTGGACATTTTAGCAAGTTCAATATGACCGCCAAACACGCTACATTTTGATTGGTCCACTGCAGCCATGTTTCTGATATAGCGCCTTCCCTTGAAAAAACCTTAATGGCACTCAGTGCCTAATCATATCTCCCAAATTTTGGCCCAATCCTCTCAGTGATTCTGGAGTCATTTTGGCAAAAACTAGGTTATCCAAGATGGCCACCAATCCATTTGGCCAATCACGTTCCCTTGAAACAAACTTGGTGCACCTCTTGCCCTAGATGATATTTCATGCATTTTGAATTGATCTCCCAAGTGGTTTTGGAGAATTTTAGACATTTTAAAGCGGCCAGGTTTTTTTTTTTGATGGATCAACTGTTCTTTAACAAAATTTAATGGCCCATCATATATCACAAATTTCAGCCTGATCGCTTCAGCAGTTCTGGGGAAGAAGTCGTTTGTGCGAAAACGAGTTCATCCAAGATGGCCGCTGAACCATTTAGTCAATCAAGTTCCCTTGAACAAACTTGGGATAGCTCTTACCATAGATCATATTTCATGAGGTCTGAATTGATCCATCAAACGGTTTTGGGCGATTCTATGAAAAGTACCCCTGCACTACAAAAATTGAGAAAATCTTTAAAATTAACTTATTGTTGTTTATCTTGCTGTAAAGAGTCTATATTTTGTTAATTAGAATAAATTTTAGTATTGTGCTTTTTATGAAGGTATAATTTCGGTATTTAATTAAGTATACAGTAATAAAGCTAAAAATACAAATTGGGGTAGGGCAAACTACACTTGAAATTCTAAGAAATTGATCTAAATTATGGTCCATTTTATGACTCAGTATTACTATTTAGTATACCAGCTAGCACTATGAACCACTAAAAACTAATTTTGTTGCAGGCAAAATCTTTGAATAAACAAATAATAGGGTATGGATAATTATGTCCCGTACAACACTTAAAAGCTTTATATATTTTTAATAGCTACAAAGAAACTTGTCTCTATTACCACCAAATTAAGTTTTCTCTCTCTATAAACATATCTATACACCCAAATGATTATTTTGTGCAAAAGTCATAATAAGATAAAAAAAGAGGTTCAAACTTTGTCCTGTACAGCACTGTCCCGTACAACACTGCATGAAAACTCACTGTCACCCTCAGCCACTCCACCCCTAATAGCTAATTAGCAATAAGTTACATTCATGAAACTATAAACTAATATTATCCTGCTGAAACACCCCAAAACCTGTATATAAAGGCCTCTCCATGGACCAAACAAGCGGTCTATATATACACGTGGCCTTTATATTGAAGGTCAAAAGGATGGTTTTGGAACTAAATAAAGGTGGTCTTTATGTAAAGGTGCCTTTCTATAGAGGTTGACTTTAGGGCAGATTTGACTGTGTAGACCATAAATAGGTTATGTGGCTTTGTAAACAGTACACACAATTGTCTCTATACAGCGAGCTAGACAGCAATAGGTTTCAGGCAAATCATTTTCTGAATGCATTGCATGCAAGTATGTGCTGATTTTCTATAGTAAGGGCTATAAGCTTAGACAGCAACTGTCATATGGTTTTCTCTGCTTATATGTATATGTATCTATGTGTTCTGCAGTTGGTAGCTTAGGCAGCAACAAGCTCTTAGTGATTTCATGGACCAGTCACCCACCTCTAGAACTGTGTAGATTTCCACTGATCATTTTACAGCAAATAGTGAACCAAATCTGTGCACTAAGTATATCAGTCACGCCATAGCTCTCAAGTGTAAAGACTATAGAACAAGACAGAAAGACAAGGATCCAGACTTTGAAGAATTAAAGACTATCGTGATCTAAAAAAATTGTCAGAGACTAGTAAAGATATTGAAGACAAACACATCTTAACACCCGATAGAAAAAACACATATGAACGTCCTCAAAGCTGTGGAAAGGCAATGACCCGAGCACTGCGAGCTTTGCCACGATTTCCACACAAAAAAACAAGCTGTTGTAGCTGGTATTGCCAAATGTGTTGGACTAAAATTGGAGGACAAATGAATGCTGAACATTCAAAACATGGATGCAGCCCAGATGAAACTAAAAAAGCCGCGGCTATACATTTTTTCCTTCAACCAGATAATGTGTATACTATGCCTGGTATGAAGGATGAAATGGTTGTATGGGATGAACACGGTACAAAACAGAGAAAACGCAAATACTTCCTCACTATGTTTCTCCGAGAGGCGTATTCTATATATATAAAAATGAATGTGAATAAGATGAATCTGAGTCATTCGCAAATTTTGCCAGTTGAGGCCTGAAAATGTATGATACCACACCAAATTCTCTATGTTGGCGCCAGGAATGTGAACTCTGTGCAAACGGTAAATTGTTTGAAATGCCAATTGATTTTGATGATGATACTCCAGTTAAATGGAAAGAATGGGAGAACATTGCGAAAGAAAATGGTAATGGTTCATCCCGTAGAGTGCTTGCTTGTAATATAAAACAGGGAAAAACAAAAGAACTTTTACAAATACTGAAACAGCATGGCACTTACTGTCATTCATATTAATGTTAAAAGGATTCAGGCACAAGACTTTGAGGATGACAAAATCAATCCTACATAGCTAGGCTCCTGCAGGTCGACTTTGCCCTGAACTATTCATGCGAATATCAAGATGAATTACAGTCTGCCCTATGGAGTCGAGCTGCAGTTATGTTGTTTACTGCTGCTGTTACCTATCAGGACAAGTGTAAGACATGGCTGATATGCTCGGATTCAACAGATAAAGGGAAAAATACAGTTGCGGTTTTTATAGATACATTGTATGATTTCATTGTGAAAGATGAGTTTATCGCTGAACATGAAATTATTTGGAGCGATGGACCATCATCCGAGTTCAAAAATTGTTTTATAGTTCATTTTCTGAAGTATTTGTCAGAAAAGCTTCAAAGACCATTTTTGTGGAAGTACTTCGCAACCTCACATGGAAAAGGTATCATCAATGGTGTAGGCAGTAGAGCCAAGTCTATCATTCGCCAAGCAGTCATGAGCAAAGCACTTGATGCTCCTATTGTTCAAAGTCCAGAGGATTTCGCAAATTTGGCCAAACATCTGCTTGTAAAAACAACTGTGATTCAAATACCCTAGAATGAAATAGACATCAAATTTTCAGAGATGAACAATTTATGGGAGGAAGCCCATGGAGTTCCTGGCATACAGAAAATGCACATCAGCTTTGATACTGATATGAACTTAGTGTTGAAAAAATGCGTTGGATGATTCAAGTGGCACTTGCAATATCAACGTTGACCATTCTGATTCTGTTATCTATCTTGCAGTGGGAGATTGGTGTCTTGTTAGATATGAAGGACAAGATTTTCCTGGAGAAGTTAAGTGTTCAACCAGGACAGGAGTATGAAGTTAGTGTGATGCATAGTGCTGGTGGATATTTCAAATGGCCAGCAAAAGCCAACTGCATTGTCTATCCATCTTCCAGTATGATAAAAAAGATCAGTCCTCCAATTACTGTTGGTAGAAGGGGACAATACATGTTTAATTTTTAGATTTTGTGAACAACTGCTGGAAGCTGTTATATGAATGTACTGTAATTCAGTTATGATACGTACTGTAATTAATAATACAGGCAGCTGGCCTGTAAACTTGATCTTTTTGTGATGAATAAAATGGAATTCCATTATAGATGTACCTTTAAAATGTGGTTTGATGATTTCTTTTTATCAAATATTAATATTTTGCAATGAGATTTAAAAAAAAGATGATGGGACAAAATGTCCCGTACAACACTATGACTACATTATTTTGTCATAAGAGTATTAGAAAATAATTAGTGATGATCAAATGAAGTATGGGTAATCATACTAGACATATTTAGAAATGTTCTGAGGCATATAACTTCTGATTTAGCAATCAGACTTCAGACTTTTTAAGTTGAACATTTATGTGAAATTTTTTCTAATTCTCTGCGTCCCGTACAACACCAAGTTAAATTTGCTCTAACTGTCCTCAGAAGGAAGATATATAATTTATTTTGCTGTCAGAGGAATCACACCATCATATATTACTTGCATGCACAATATCATTCTTGTTTCTAAATAATTTGGTAGATTTTTTGACAAAAATATTCTCTGGATGTCCCGTACAACACCGGTAGAATCGCCCGTTTGGAGATTTTAAAGACATTTCTAAAAATCGGCTTCGTTTGAACAAAATGGGATTTCTATGCCCCAAAGGACGCTTCCTGCCAAATATAAATGAAATCGGCCCAGTAGTTCTCGAGAAGACATTTTAAATTTCCCATTGCTTTAGTATGGGAGCTTAGGGCGGGAAAATGATCCAAGGTGGTCCCCAAATCGTTTATTCAAGTTTCGAAAATTGCAAATTTGAGATCAGAGTACCCAAAAACCCACATAAAACCAATTTCGCCCTCAAAATCCATCAAATAAAAAAATCTAAAATGGCCACCAAACACGCTATATTTTGATTGGCCCACCGCGGCCATGTTTTTTGATGTAATAACTTCTTTTGAACAAACATTAATGGCCCTTAGTCCCTAATCATATATCACAAATTTTGGCCTGATCGCTTCAGCGGTTCTGGGCAAGTCGTTTTTGCGAAAACTAGGTCATCCAAGATGGCCACTGAACCATTTGGTCAATCAACTTCCCTTGAACAACCTTGGTTCAGCTCTTACCACACATCATATTTTGTGAGTTCTGAACCACGATCTCAAACGGTTTTGGAGAAGATTTTGACATTTCAAAAAATCGGCCAAAATCCAAGATGGCGGTTGACCAAATTGGCTGATCGGGTTCGTTTGAAGAAACTTCAATCTCTATGCCTTAAGGATGCTTCCTGCCAAATATAATTGAAATCGGCCCAGCGGTTCTCGAAGACATTTAGAATTTCCCATTACTTTAGTATGTGAGCTTTTGGCGGGAAAATGATCCCAGATGGCGCCCAAACCATTTATCCGACAGTTTCTAAAATTGCAAATCAGAATACCCAAAAACCTATATAAAAACAATTTCAGCCTCAAAGTCCATCAAATAAAACAAGAGGTCCAAGGGGCATGTATCGCTCACCTGGACAACAGGCATTTCAACTAGAATGCTCTTTATCAACAAGATGGCCACCAAACCGTTTATCCGACAGTTTCGAAAATTGCAAATTTGAGATCAGAATACCCAAAAACTAAATTTTGGCCTCAAAATCCATCAAATAAAAAATCCAATAGGGCCACCAAACATGCTATATTTTGATTAGCCCATGGCGGCCATGTTTTTTTACAGATCAACTTCTCTTAAACAAACTTTAATGGCCCTTAGGCCCTAATCTCATCTGCCAAATTTCAGCCCGATCCCTTCAGCCATTGTGGAGAAGTCATTTTCGCTACAACTCTGTCTACCAGGATGACAAAACCCGTTATCCGGCAGTTTCGAAAATTGCAAATTTGTCATCAGAATACCGCAAAACACATACAAAACCAATTTTGGCCTCAAAATCCATCAAATAAAAAAATCCAATATGGCCGCCAAACGCTTTATTTTGATGGGCCCGCGGCGGCCATGTTTTTTGACGGACCAACTTCTCTTGAACAAATTTTACTGGCCCTTAGTCCCTAATCATATATGCCAAATTTGTCATTTTCGCCAAAACTAGGTCAACCAAGATGGCCGCCGAACCATTTGACCAAGTTCCCCATAACAAACTTGGTTGAGTCCTTGCCCTGCATCATATTTCATGAGGTTTCCTTCAATACCTCAAGCGGTTTCGGAGATTTTTAAAGACGTTTCTAAAAATCGGCCACAATCCAAGATGACCCCTGGCCAATCTACTTCGTTTCAACAAACTTTGGATCCCTATGCCCTAAGGATGCTTCCTGCCAAATATAATTGAAATCGTCCCAGCGGTTCTTGCGTAGTCATTTTAAAGGAAAAGTTGACGGACGGACGGTCGCCACGGCATAAGCTCACTTGGCCTTTCAGACCAGGCGAGCTAAAAAGTAGGCAGGAAAATTAGTAAAACAGGTTAACATCCATATACAATGTTTTTGACTCATAAAATTGATATTTGTCAGTCAAATATCAACTGGTTTAGCTGTTCGCAGTCTCACTGCAGAAGTTTATTTATGATGTGGTCTCTGGTTATCTCGCGATCTCCGCTCAGGTGCTATTAAAATGGCGATCACTGCACAAGTCGCAGAAATAGTTGTAATTTTGTGGCAAATTTGCATCGCATGTAGGGCCAATTTCTTTTTGGGGGGATTAAGCCATTTTGCTTGCTTAAACTGAACACACTTATAATTTAGCGCTTAAATATCGGGATAAGCGTAATTTTTTGATTTTACCATAGAAAGAAATTTGGAACTTTCAGTGACTATTTCAGGAGGGTTGATATATATACGTTGAATCATATTACCTAACCCTCACTATTTTGCCCATCGCAATAATACCGATATTAAAGGTGTACCGGTATGGAAATTGATATCGATACCGGTATTCAGTTTCCTAATACAGTGAAGCCCTAACAAACAGTTAAACAATGCTTTTAAGCAAATTAAATGTATGTCAACCATTTTAAATGTCCATGTTTCCCTGCACTTCTAAAACTGTTATCCAGGAAGTCCCAGAGTTTATGTACTTCAAAAGAAATGGAAGCCCTGTGCAAAATGTTCTCAATATCATCACCAGTATTACTACAAGTAACATACCTTTAATACAAGGAACAATGCCCCGTTGCTGAATAGCGGATGGCTTTTCAAAACCATAACCATAAATTCCTCTTAACAGTTCATCTTTCAGGTTCATATCATCGAAGTTCTCACAGACTTCATCCCAGTTACTCTGTAAAGGAATAATATATTTACAAGTACAAATTAATACAGATATTATCAGCAGTTTAATCGGCGATAAAAGATGCTGGCGTCTATAATGGTCAAAATGTGTCAAGAACATCAAAATACTGAATGTCCATTCGCAAGCCAGACAATTTGAAAAAAAGCTACCACTGGAATGACTGGCTCGGCTATCGAGCCAGTCATTCCAGTGGTAAATTAAAAAAAAGTCCTATTGACATGCAAGTGGACAATCCCCAAGAGCATTGCAGAGGCTGATTTTGGCCGATGTGGACAGTAACGGGTTAATGGTCAAGCATATTGAGCATTTTGTTTACTGAACATCTATTTAGAGGCATCAAGATGTAAACGAACCAGTCATTCCAGTGGTAAATTTTCAGTCTTCAGTTCGCCTGTAAATGGATATTTCTCACGATAACGGCAGATGCCGGTCAAAACCAGCGTGACCACCAAACGGTCAAAGGACTACCTGACATCAGTGCCACCACCACTTGCGTTCATCAAATTGCCCTAAAATCAGTGATTCACCATGGAGTACTATAGTCACAAAGATCATGTTTGTACTCCACACCCCTCCCCCTGCCCACACCCTAAAGAAAAAGAAGTTCTAGACTACCTATTTTTTTGCCCTAACATTAATTAAGTGGTTTTAAGCAGATTACACATTCATGAACCATTTTAAACTTCCATGTTTCCTGCTTGCACGCCAAAACGATTATCCAGGAGGTCCCACCAAGACTTCCTGTGTTTAGAAAGCCCTGATCATGAACGTCGTAGTTTGAGCTTGCTATATATATATATATATATATATAAGGCATTTAGCAGAGACAATGAGAAACCCATCAATGGACCTTCCGGCTATGCCCCGACCACCTCTAGCTCAGCTTCACTCACACCTTGCTGTATTGCGATCGATCACCGAATACCATAACTATTAATTTCCTCAAAAATATACAGGTAAGCTGTTGAATAATTTGTAACTAATTTGCCTGGGTGTTGGCAGCGACAACGCCCAGTCAAATTAGTTTCAAAATATTTAACAGAATATTTATTAAATAGTAAATACAAACAATTCGCTACACAACAATGCATAGTCTGTCTTCAAATATGAGTTAGTTATCTATGTCATTCTACATGTGAAATAGTTGATTATGACATCATACGATGGATGGATAAAGTGGACCACATAGTTTGCTCTTTTAATCTTTTGATGGACAGACTGTGCTACGGTAACGAGACGTAATAATTATTCATGAGGGAGGTCCACCAGGTTCCACAAATGAGCGTAACCCATTTTGGGGTTCTGCAAATTTATTTACGGCAATCCATTTCGTTTGGCGTAACCGTTCCAACATATTTATGTATAAAATACAAAAACTGAGTAACCCAAAAACAGGTTACTTTTTGCATAACCTCTCCGCGAACTAAAAAATGGGTAACATAATTTTGACATGCCTGCCATTTAACGCTCATGTAAGCCAAAAACGGCTTCTGCAGTGGTCTTGAGAAATGCCCATTTGCAGACCAAGCCCACTTTTGAAAAGCTACCCCTGATAACCGAACCAGTCATTCCAGTGGTAAATTTTCAAAAGTAGGCTTCTCTTGGTCTACAAATGGACATTTCTGAAATTTTCTAAAAACAAATTTGAGTGTTAACGCGTTAAAAAATTCATATACAAATTTTCAAATTATAAAGTAAATGGGTATCACTATAAATAATATCAATACCTCAATAAGAGCTGCAGGGTCAGCCGAATTTGGCTTCTCGGACGGCGGCCCCTCATCACGAGACCTGTAACAAGACAATTGCATACAATTAAAGGTCTGATTTACACCTCAATCCATACATGTATTACACGTTAAAGTGATTCTAATTATTTTGAAAACCATGGCTATGACGGTATAAGTACAATGACTTTCAGTCAGAATGTTTCAATATTTTAGTACTGGGCTTCCGTTAATTTTGTTAACCTTCTTTCAATATTTAGTCTACGATTTGTAGGGAGAAGAATGATTACTTATTGAATGTTTTGACATTAGCAATACTTATAGTTATCGAGTTAGTAAATCCAGGAGTAAAATTTCAATAAAAAACTTGGTATACAAATGGCCATTTTGCAAGACCAATCCAAAGGCTGGCCATGACCGACTAGGACCATGGTTCATACACCATACATGAGTGACTTCACCAAGCAGGATAGGAAATGAAGTCATAACCCTCTTGTTAAATTTAAATTAATGCACATTTGAATGTTTCAGAGCGAATTGAGATCATTTCATTTTACAAACATTTAATGACAGGGTAGGAATTCCTACCCTAGGCTGAACGCTTTCATGTATGATACACTTCATACAGAATGAAATTCCAGACTTTCCATCCTTAATTTATCAATTTCCAAACCCATCTTACGACGTCTACAACTCTTGTTCATTTCAAAATGGAAGAATTTTGCAGAAACCTTCGACAATTTAGTTGCCGAGATCAGACACATTCTCGCAATTATCCCCATAGTATGCAAGATTAAGAATCGCAAATAACAATATTTAAATTTTCCATATTTTTTCCAGACCTTTATAACAAAACGTGTGATTTTCCATACATTTCAAGGACTGGAAATGGGTTTCTGAAATTTCCATACATTTTCCAGATTTCCATACCGAGTACGAACCCTGTAGGATGTCAACATCAAGGCGTTAATTTCACATTTGTTTTCCAAGAACAGTTAGTTACACAGGTAGTTCTGGACTTCATGTTTATTTTAAGTTTTAACACGCTTACAAGGAATCTGTTAAACTGTTTACAATACAGAATACCTGATCCATGGCATTATATATATTGATAGCTGTATCAGAGTGATTGAGATGACCATTATGGATCAATAACCACCTCACCCATTATCTCTGATAGTTTTATATTCTTCCATTGACGACCGCAAACCACAACTATAAACACATGGCAGGGTGCTTTTAGGAAGCGAGATTCTCAATAAATCTTATGCCTGGTAGGCCATCAATAAACGATTCCTTGGGGTTTTTTATCACACACACACACACACACACACACACACACATTGGTTTTGGACTGACAAAATCGGAGAGGATTGCAAAAGGACAAAAGCAATTATTACAGCTGTTGCCTTCTCAAGACCATTGCAGCTGGTTTTTGCCAGACTAAAAAGGTTAACCCTTTCAATGATAAATACCTGACAAAATATGAAATAAAGCATCATCTGTTGAGCTGTTAAATATTTTGCCAAAGGCAGCAATGCCTTCCAGTCATATAATGGTGATGATTTTCTGCTCCGTAAGAATGTAAATTCTGCTTTAGAAAATCATCACCCCTAGTCATATTAATCTCAAATAAGCTTTGCGCTATTATTACTTAATGATCGCAATCAATTATTTAAGAATAATCGTGATTACTCGATTAATTGGCCTGGTTACATATTAGACCGATATAACAACAAATGTATATCAATGACGAAAGCTGCAATGGTGTTTAGAAATGTCCATTTGCAGGCCAAGAGATTATTTTTGAAAGTGTATCACTGGCATTACTGGCTCAAGCATCGAGCCAGGCATTCCAATGATACATTTTCAAAAATAGTCTTCTCTTGTCCTGCAAATGGATATGCATTCTCTGAGCAAAATGTAAACAAAAAGGTAGATTTTGAAATATGTTATGCAGTGAAATTATTCACGAGTATTCAATTATTTCGTTTTAATCATATAAATTCAGGACATAAATAATCGCGATTTTCAACTTTGGATTAATAACCACCAAGATAGATTTTGAAATATTTTATGCAGTGGAATTATTCATGATTATTCGATTATTTCGTTTTTAATCATATAAATTCAGGAATTTAAAAAATCGTCATTTTCGACTTAATCACAATCGCCCAAGCCTAATTTCAAATTACTTAACAGGCTTTCTAAATAACTTATTATTCATATCGACCTACAGGGAAAGGGTCACATTTGGTAAAGAAAATCTAAATATTTGCTTACTGAATGTCCATTTGCAGACCAAGAAATTGTCTTCTCTTGTCCTGCAAATGGACATTCCACAAGACCGGTATTGGAAGGCCTGACCATTAAAGGGTCAATGAACCAAGCTGGCCAAATTGGCTTTATAGTGGTGTTGAAGTCTAAATGCTGCCCAAGAGAAGGCTTTTTAATAGTACCATTGAAATGACGCATAATAACTGTGCGAGCCATTTCAGCGGTAAATTTTCAGTTTCATTTTGTTAAGCAAAATTTATTAAATTTCATGACAAACCTGACAGAAGGGTTAAAATTTCAGTCACTGCTCACATAGAATAAGGGTAAGTTCATAAACAATCCTTACTAGGAAACAAGAAATTCAAACAATTGATTTTATGTCTGATTGCATGTAAATGTTGTATGCATAATGATGTAGATGCATACGGACACAACCAGTAAAAATGACCACAACCAGTAAACTTGACCTCAACCGGTAAAACACAGGCCAACCGGTAAAATGTTTGACCATACCGACAAACCTCCAAAAATTTCAAATGGGAGAACCGTCAATCTGGTTCTTTTCTGCCCATATAATGGCAAGATCGACTCAATCCACAGGCTCGCCCAGGAAGGGTATAAAATGGACGAAAATTCCAGTCCAGATCATTCAGACTTTTGGTCTCACATTGTGACCAAGCGTCAGGCTAAATAACCATCTACAAGTAGCTCATATTACTTGGTCTCACATTGTGACCAAGCGTCAGGCTAAATAACCATCTACAAGTAGCTCATATTACTGACTACGTTGTTATTCACTGTCATTAAACAATGGATTCATCCAGCAAGCCGTTGCCTCGGGAAACAGAGATAGTCACAACACTTCTGCGGTCCGAACTGAGCCTAAACTCTGTATATTCGGACACTTGTCACCATGTCTAACACAGACCTGAATGCCACCATAAAACCACCACAGCTAACAACACCTACAACCGAAGGAGCGGCAAGTTTTTCAACAGTGGATCCTCCAAGACCACAGGCTCCAGACATTTCAATAAACATGGACATTCTAGAACTGACATGCAGTCCAGAATTATCCAGGTACTCTCATCAGACCCGGATGATGAAAACTCCACCCCATGGAGAAAACAGAAAGAATGTCATTGGATACATCAGCTCCACACAATGGCGCCTATAGGCGTAAACCTAGCAGGCTAAGGGCCGCCTCTTCCCTGGATCAACACGCCCACCATTGGCGGACACCCAGTATTTCGTTATTAATCCACCATGCATATGATACGACTAGGTACACAGATGTGCACATGTAGGGTTTTAAAACAGATTTTCAAACCCCCCCCCCCCCCCACCCCCCTGTACTGGACTTAATGACCTAAAATCCTTTTTAACAATTTGCTACTTTTAAAAGTTTGAGGATGTCAGGTCTTGTATTAAGCTTAACATGTAACTACTAAAGAAAACCAACAAAGATACATATAATCTTTCCAAAGGTGTATGTACACTTAAATTGCTTTTGTGAAAGCAACTTTAAGAATGTCAAAATTTAAACCAGGTAATAAACTGAAGGTAAAATGATTGCTGTAAGCTAGGTTAAAACCTAAGACCATGTAACAAATAATGCAAACAATTAAACCTGGGGTAGTGTGCTTTAACTCTTATATTCCCCTGTGTAAACTGACACTTATATTTGCCATGTCATGACATGAGCTTTTCGGGACATAGTTCTCTCATATATATGCATGAGATTGCCATTCGAGATTTATAAAAATTTAAGAGGCATCATTTATCGATTTTCAGGATCTTATTCGTCAACAGTTGGTAGAGTTATATTGATACATGTATTGGCCAATCAGTTAACTCTTTAACACTCATATTAGTCAAAATCAGCATCTTAAGCAATGTCCATACTAATAAAATGATGAACACAAATTTGCCAGTTTTATTGACCGCATTAAATGTACATGAAGCTTAGATGATAGTTTACAAAACGGAAATGAAACAGAATCTGAAATTTGGTGAAATGGAAAATGGCAAATTCTGAAACGGAAAACCACTGTCCCTATACCTGGTTTAAACTCACTCTCTGAATACGGACTCCGTTCAGTAAGGTTAAACTTGTTAATAAATCTCTTATTAACCAGTTTAACTACTGATTTGTGACCAGGTTTAGGTCAACCAAGGTGTAAACCGCCTCACTGAATTTAGCCTAAGGGTTTAATTTCATGATCAATGTCACAGGACGGTCTGGAATCCACATATCATTCCGTTACATATCTTTAACATGCTTACAAAAAACTCAGTTAAATCTGTGAAATGTGACTACACTACACCTGATCCATGAGATTATATAATGATAGCTGTATCAGAGTGATTGAGATGACCATTATGGATTAATAACCACCTCACCCATTATCTCTGATATAGTTTTATATCCTTCCATTGACGACCACAAACCACAACTATGAAGACATGGCAGGGTGCTTTTAGGAAGCGAGATTCTCAATAAATCTTATACCTTTAATTTTTTTTAATGTTAGGCCATAAATACATGATTCATAGTGCTAGCAATTCTGAATCCTTGCTTTGCAAAGTAGTAAAGCTGGTGTTTAAAATGAAGATAAGGATTGTTATGAATAGCATAAAATGTAAAAATTATTTCAGTGTTTACCATATATAGAAACTATTGCCGTGATTAGGAATGTGCGTGAAAAAAATCAATCTAGATCTGAAACCAATGTATGCACCCCATGCCCCTTCGGCGCATTCACAGAGCAGAATTATTGTTTAATGTTATGTTGGTGAAATCAATGTCGTGTGTTTGACAGCAACTGGCAGATATTATCTGACACGAAAACACGACCAGTTTGTTCCATTTCTTTACCAGTTATGACCATTTTTATGGTCGCTGAAAAAAGTAATAGCGAAAAAACATGTTTTTCACATGTCATATAACAAAGTAGGTAAAAACCGTAAAATAAGTACTTATTTTTGCTGCATTTGATCAATTCTTCAAATGCGTAAAAATGATGTATCTATTAGAAACCATGTTTTGACAATGTCACCAAAACAACGAGTGCAGGAGAACGCAAAAAGGAGCAATTGTTAGAAATAGAACCCGGTTAGAAACAGGTAGGCTGACCATATATCAAAAACCCATCTTGGCAGGATAGATTGCATGTGGATTTTTTTAAGCGAGAAATTTCCACTACAAAAAAAATCATACATTCAAGTCTTCGAAATATATGGCTCGTACACGAAATCTTCAACAAACTTTAGACTTTCAGGGAAGATAACTTTGGTGAATATCAATAGTGGTTCAGTTTAGGTTCGTTGGCGCAGTACTCCGATCGGAAGGTATCACGTAGTTGCTTTGTCTAACTATGCATGTGCACACTTACTCTCGCTTGAATCAGGAGTAATCGAGTAGAATTTGTACCATTTGAAACTGCTGTCCGATTGTACTGTAGGGTTGAATTCGGGTTCGTTGTCGGTTTACACGGACTGGAAATATTACATGATTGCTTTGCCTATCTATGCATGTGCACACTTTTACTCTCGCTTGAAGCAGGAATAATTGAGTCGAATTTGCACCACGTGATACGAATTTGTACCACGTCAGTTAAAGTTCGGGAAATCTCAGAATTCAGAAACGTTTCCGAATTCAGATACACCCCCATTTCCGAATTTGGAAACGTTGTTGAATTTATACACTTAGTTCTCAAATTCGGAAACTTAAAATTTGTTATCTCAATCGGAACAAAAATTCAGAGATTGGATGTTTTGTTTTTTTGACAGGTGGCAGTACTCGGATAAAACTGATATATTAGAGGAATTCCGAATTTTCTGTCATATTTTTTTTCAGTAGTCATCTTAAAAACAACGTTGTTGAATTTAGACACTAAGTTTCCAAATTCGGAAATAAATCTGTTTTACCAATTGGGAGTTCGATTCATAGAGTGGATGCTATTTTACGTTTTGGATAGGTTCCAGCACTTGCATAAATCTAATTCATCAAAGGAATTCAAAAAAATTCCACCCCATGGAGAAAACAGAAAGAATGTCATTGGATACATCAGCTCCACACAATGGCGCCTATAGGCGTAAACCTAGCAGGCTAAGGGCCGCCTCTTCCCTGGATCAACACGCCCACCATTGGCGGACACCCAGTATTTCGTTATTAATCCACCATGCATATGATACGACTAGGTACACAGATGTGCACATGTAGGGTTTTAAAACAGAGTTTCAAACCCCCCCCCCCACCCCCCTGTACTGGACTTAATGACCTAAAATCCTTTTTAACAATTTGCTACTTTTAAAAGTTTGAGGATGTCAGGTCTTGTATTAAGCTTAACATGTAACTACTAAAGAAAACCAACAAAGATACATATAATCTTTCCAAAGGTGTATGTACACTTAAATTGCTTTTGTGAAAGCAACTTTAAGAATGTCAAAATTTAAACCAGGTAATAAACTGAAGGTAAAATGATTGCTGTAAGCTAGGTTAAAACCTAAGACCATGTAACAAATAATGCAAACAATTAAACCTGGGGTAGTGTGCTTTAAATCTTATATTCCCCTGTGTAAACTGACACTTATATTTGCCATGTCATGACATGAGCTTTTCGGGACATAGTTCTCTCATATATATGCATGAGATTGCCATTCGAGATTTATAAAAATTTAAGAGGCATCATTTATCGATTTTCAGGATCTTATTCGTCAACAGTTGGTAGAGTTATATTGATACATGTATTGGCTAATCAGTTAACTCTTTAACACTCATATTAGTCAAAATCAGCATCTTAAGCAATGTCCATACTAATAAAATGATGAACACAAATTTGCCAGTTTTATTGACCGCATTAAATGTACATGAAGCTTAGATGATAGTTTACAAAACGGAAATGAAACAGAATCTGAAATTTGGTGAAATGGAAAATGGCAAATTCTGAAACGGAAAACCACTGTCCCTATACCTGGTTTAAACTCACTCTCTGAATACGGACTCCGTTCAGTAAGGTTAAACTTGTTAATAAATCTCTTATTAACCAGTTTAACTACTGATTTGTGACCAGGTTTAGGTCAACCAAGGTGTAAACCGCCTCACTAAATTTAGCCTAAGGGTTTAATTTCATGATCAATGTCACAGGACGGTCTGGAATCCACGTATCATTCCGTTACATATCTTTAACATGCTTACAAAAAACTCAGTTAAATCTGTGAAATGTGACTACACTACACCTGATCCATGAGATTATATAATGATAGCTGTATCAGAGTGATTGAGATGACCATTATGGATTAATAACCACCTCACCCATTATCTCTGATATAGTTTTATATCCTTCCATTGACGACCACAAACCACAACTATGAAGACATGGCAGGGTGCTTTTAGGAAGCGAGATTCTCAATAAATCTTATACCTTTAATTTTTTTTTAATGTTAGGCCATAAATACATGATTCATAGTGCTAGCAATTCTGAATCCTTGCTTTGCAAAGTAGTAAAGCTGGTGTTTAAAATGAAGATAAGGATTGTTATGAATAGCATAAAATGTAAAAATTATTTCAGTGTTTACCATATATAGAAACTATTGCCGTGATTAGGAATGTGCGTGAAAAAAATCAATCTAGATCTGAAACCAATGTATGCACCCCATGCCCCTTCGGCGCATTCACAGAGCAGAATTATTGTTTAATGTTATGTTGGTGAAATCAATGTCGTGTGTTTGACAGCAACTGGCAGATATTATCTGACACGAAAACACGACCAGTTTGTTCCATTTCTTTACCAGTTATGACCATTTTTATGGTCGCTGAAAAAAGTAATAGCGAAAAAACATGTTTTTCACATGTCATATAACAAAGTAGGTAAAAACCGTAAAATAAGTACTTATTTTTGCTGCATTTGATCAATTCTTCAAATGCGTAAAAATGATGTATCTATTAGAAACCATGTTTTGACAATGTCACCAAAACAACGAGTGCAGGAGAACGCAAAAAGGAGCAATTGTTAGAAATAGAACCCGGTTAGAAACAGGTAGGCTGACCATATATCAAAAACCCATCTTGGCAGGATAGATTGCATGTGGATTTTTTTAAGCGAGAAATTTCCACTACAAAAAAAATCATACATTCAAGTCTTCGAAATATATGGCTCGTACACGAAATCTTCAACAAACTTTAGACTTTCAGGGAAGATAACTTTGGTGAATATCAATAGTGGTTCAGTTTAGGTTCGTTGGCGCAGTACTCCGATCGGAAGGTATCACGTAGTTGCTTTGTCTAACTATGCATGTGCACACTTACTCTCGCTTGAATCAGGAGTAATTGAGTAGAATTTGTACCATTTGAAACTGCTGTCCGATTGTACTGTAGGGTTGAATTCGGGTTCGTTGTCGGTTTACACGGACTGGAAATATTACATGATTGCTTTGCCTATCTACGCATGTGCACACTTTTACTCTCGCTTGAAGCAGGAATAATTGAGTCGAATTTGCACCACGTGATACGAATTTGTAGCACGTCAGTTAACCCTAAGGAACCTACGAGCCGTCTAGACGGCGCGCAAAAAGCGTACAAATAAACCTACGAGCCGTCTGGACGGTTTTCAATAAACTTGCCTAGAGACCTACGCGCCGTCTGGACGGTTTTAAGAGCACCAGTTTTCGATCGCTAAATACGCAAGCATTACGGGCGTTTTATCCAATCAAACGTAGCGTTACATTACGGCAGAGGACTGAATTTTATAAATCCACTGTTGATTGGTTAATTCAGTTTGTTTACAAATTTCTACGGGAAAATATAAATAGTTTTCTGTGAATGAAATTCCTAGCGTAAAATCGTCAACGATAGCGTGTCGATTCCTTTATTTAACCGAGTACTCGATTCCTTGATGGCCGGAATCGCTTAGTGAGAATGTCTAACCTAATTTATAATTGCGTCGGTAAAATATTACATACAGCTGAACAGCTACACTGACGCCTACACAATTTAAAGTGTGCATCCTTACATAGCTTGCCCATTAATACCATTATATCACACCCGTCATTTAGCTTCTAGGGAGATATTGGCCTGCATCTACGGTCTAATTTCTGTTCCTCAATCATCTATCATGATACCGCATGTTACGGGGCTGCTACTGGGTCAATACGGGCCCGTAACATGCATTATTAAAGTAATGCCAGTCATGAGACATATTAATTAGCTCTTTGAAATCACCTTTGTTGACTCTTCCAGTTTTATTTCCGTTTTCTATTGTTCTTTCATCTTGTAAATGTTTCTCCTCTTTTTTTCTTCAGGATCATATGGCGAATAGGACAGTTATCTGGTTGAGATTTCATGAAAATGATGATTCTGTAATTCTATCTTCTGCACTATTTTATTAACCTCTACCATTCTGTCAAAATTTTAAATTTTCAAATTAAATTAAAAGAACTGGTGTTCTTGTCTCAACAGATTTGGTGGAAGATGTTGCTGTCATAGATAGCAACATCATCTACCAAACCAAAGTTGTTAAAAAATGTACACCAGTTTCTATTAGTAGAAGTAGAACAGTACCAGTTTTCCAGGCTATTGGCACATTAAAAGATAGAATATTGACATAAGAGTGGTAAGGGTTAAATCTGATGCGCTTGATGTAAATCTACTGTACCATTTTATTTCGATTCACTTATTGTATAAGCTGCCATTGTAAACTACATGTATGTCAAATACAGTTTCTTCTATGTAAGAGTGTCATATTACTTAGTAGGACTGGTGATTAAATTGTTGAATATTTTGAGATCGATTGGACTGGAAGATGTTGCTGCATTAGGTGACAACATGTTCCAGTGGTAAAGCTTGCGTATTAAAGGGTTGAATACTGTATTATTTGTAAGCTATCAGTGTAAATATCAAATAAAGTTTACTCGAAGTGAGAGGGAGAGAGAATCTCATCTTAGGTAATCAGACTGGACTATGTATAGTAGATTTGTTGAATATATCGAGTCCAATTTGATTGGAAACTGGTGTTGTTTTGGACAACAATAGATTCCAATTGAATTTGTCAAAATATACTCAACAGATTGTTTCTTTAGATTGCAGGTACTTTTGATCTTTATTGCTATTCATTCCTGGATTATTACCCTTGCCCTAAGGGGAAAGGGTATTATGTGTGTGCATGCATCCAGTATTGCATCTAAAAAACTACTGATCCGATTCGTTTAAAATTTTAACACAACAAACCAACATAACCTATACAAGAGTTTCCAGACTTTGTGTGATCATACATAAAGATTTAACAAATTTGGATATGACAAAAACGGTAGGGTGGTCTCGGCGGTGGTTTACAATCTCTGATTACTCCTGTTCATAATGTTATTTATCAAGCATCAAGTCTTCGACAATGATGGTAAGTGAGTGATAACTAGATTGCTTGGTCGATGACGCATTATAGCAAATCCCCATGCTCACCACTTTGACCTCTTTACCCATCCCATCCCTGGGGGAGTCTCCTCTGCACTCCATAATCACATACCAAATTTGTTTTAATTAGTTTCATTACACAGAGACGAGTGGATTGATTTGAAAAATCTGGATGTCATCAGAGGAAGTGATCTGTGAGAGCAGGAGTTAAAATTAACATGAGCCAGAGGCTAGTAGAAATTGACCAGGGTTAATACAATGACCAGCCCAATGGCAACAATTTCATTTGTCAACCCTTTAATGGTCATGGTGGCCAATGAATGCCTCTGCTGTGATCTTAAGAAATGTTGATTAACAGAGCAAGACTTTTTGAAAATTTACCACTAGAATGCTCGGTAATTGAGCCAGTCATTCCAGTTGTAAAATTTCAAAAATAGTCTTCCCTTGGTCTGTATAGAAAATTTGAAGGGCTAAAGTAGAATCTAGTAATCACTAGTCCTATCTGAACATAGTGGCTCATTTGGCTTAATTTCAATTCATGGAGAGGGTGTCAACTGGTGTGCGAGAGTGGTCTATGAAAAATCCAGAAATCTAGATAAATCTGGAAGACTCCAATCTCTGCTTACAATAAATTTCCTTTTCAAAACATGGAGATAATGAATGGACTCGAGGAGACAAGGTAGGTATGGGGATAATGAATCGACTCAAAGAGACAAGGTTGGTAGGTATAATTAATTCAGTCATCATACTAAAATGTAATTTTCTTTCGGATTGAGAAATTAGGCTACAACCATCATTTGCCATGCCACATTGTTTTCAGGACTTGTCACGAAAGGGTTAAACATAGTAAAAACTGGAATTGACAAAGGGAAGGAGAGCAGAAATTTAGATTTTCTAATGGATAATTTTTTAGCTTTGCCCCGCCCATCTCTACATAAGCTCCATCGATGATTTGCACGTGTTGGGATCAGTTTATATACTTTGAATCCTGAATTCCAAATTTCATGGTAACCATAGATACAGCTAACTTGGTGAATATTTTGAAACCAATTTCAAGTACTTTGATTTGACGGGAAACTGTTGCTGCCCAACTCACCAGGTCAGCAAAGGCAAACTAATTCTAAAATATGCACCGGCTTTCCTTTATAAATTTTAATTTTTTCCCATTAAAATGAGATATGGGCAATTCATCTCTTACCTTTATCTTGTGCACGTTACATTGTGTAGATTTCACTCTGCTGTCGCCGCTACTCACATAACAAATTCAGTTGACATTTTGCCCCTCCCCCATCAGCCTCTTCCGACCCGAGCAGTGTCACAGCCTAATGTATTAGGTTGTCTCACATTCTACACCCATAGGGCCATGATATGGTAAATCACCAGATTTGGTTATATTCCTTTAACTTTGACAGTCTTCCATCAACCCTATACCCCCCCCCCCCCTCCCCACCCACACCCCTCTGGGAATGGAGCCTAGTGTAAATGGTGTCTCCCAATCCACAAGCATATCGGTAATTTACACAATAATTTTGATTGAATTCTACCAAAAGCTTTCTGAGGAGATGGATGGACAGACACACAGATGGAGGCGATTGTAATATCCCTGCAGTTTTTTCAAAACGTGTGGGTATAATTAAGAGATTAAATTAAATTTATTGATATTTGATTCAAATCCCACCACATCTCAAATGATACATAGAGCTTATGTGAGATGCACATTAGCTGAGCCCTCAGGAATACGGTTGATAACAGTCAGCAGTCGATCCAGAACAGCCGCCGGCATAGCTGTCAGCCATTGATGTGTGTAGTAGCCGATCATGTTTCGAACGTACATCATCATGTTTTAGTTCAAATATACTGTTTCCATACAAAAATTAGATTATAGAGTAACACAGGTCATCAAATTTTTATTTTTATAAAATCCATGTTAGTAAATCCATTAGGCGTAGCTGGAAAAACTGAGTCCGTTTAGAGTTTAGAAGCCATCGCCCATCAGTCACCTGCAAAAAATAGGAAGGATAAATTAGAAATATCCAAATGCTAGAAGTGTTATATTAAGACTTTAACAATCCAATTTTTTCATGAAAATTTAAATTTTCTCATAGACAATGCCCATATGCAGACCAAGAGCAAGTCATTCCAGTGATACATTTTCAAAAATAATCTTACTTTGGTCAGAAAATTTACATTTTCCTCGACAACTGCAGCAGTTTTGGTCTGACTCAAATGTTAAATGGTTAACAATATACATGTACGGCGCAAGGTCATAGGGGTATACTGTATAGTCCGAGTCTGCTCCGACTCAACCCTTCCCAGTGACAGATATTTGGACAGACTGTCACAGACTGACAGTCTGTCCAAATATCTGTCACAGGGGCAGGTTGAGTCAGAGCAGACTCAGACTAAGGGATATACTGGTAAACATTATGACCCGACAACGGGTGTTATGGTCATACACCACCCTCAGATTTTAGCGCATAAATGAAATGAATAATATAATAAATGGTGGGCATATATCGTCCAAGGAGGGAGTATGACTACTAGTTACTGGATTAACCTTTTCAATCGACAAGAGCGAATAATAAATTTGCTACGAAATGTTTCAAAGTTCTGTTGAATATTTTGAAACTAATTAAACTGGCTAAGGCAGCACCAGCTTCACATTGGATTCCAAATATTCAACATCTTACATTTATAATGACTGTAAATGTGGAGTTCTGGAATTTCAGGTTCAAATGTGACAATTGTTTTTGATTTTGGGCACACAAGTTTATTTCAGGGCCCCGGTTCTCTATATCTTTGATCAGAGGATACTGGCCACACAGTAAATGGTGATAGAATGTTTGTAACCAGGGCAATAGTGAAATATTTGTTTTCTAAGGAATTATTTGTAAGTTCCAGTCATCAATGATTATTAGTAAATGTGCTGTTACTTGTAAGTTTTCAGTTACTCAATGACTAATTTAACCGAGAAAGTTATAGATTGTGTTAAGAGAGCAGCTGAACCAAAAATATATAAATCAATTTCGTTTACCTCTGGTCGCGAAATCACAATAAGGTTATAGATAAACAATCCGATAATCTCAATCATCGATGCGTGTCTTTCAACTCTTTGTTTACAATTTCCGAGATAACTTACTCTTCAAATTACTAGCATTAATTAGGCCGAGTTGAGATGCGAAAGTTGTCAAATATATCGGCATCCCACTTCCCGATTGGCAATATCGTTAATCTAGTGATCTGTCTACTTTTTAGTTTGTGGCGTACAAGAAATATGCATAGATTGACATATTTGAACACACAACTATTTTGCAAAACAGCTGATCGTGTCGCCATCTTGCCGGAAAAATTAATATTCATGTATTCCCGACCAATCAGACGCATCAATCTTATAGTACGCGATACGGTGTTGCCAATAACGGGTAATGAGCTTGGTACTCGTATATTATATACGGGTACAATTCTACAAATTCCTGTCGTTCTCTGGCGATCTTTCACGATAAACGATTCCTATTTGGGACGCCGCTACGAAAAAATGTCCGATGCTATAGAATCTTAGTGTAAAACATTCGCGTTCGCTTTTTAAACGGCTGAGTGCACCCAGTAATGCTACATAGCATAAAATTTGCCATTTATTCGCTGTCAACGCTGAGAAACCCTGGTATGTGTTCGATTATGTATAAAGGAATTATTCAACATTGAATGAGGCTTCCCCCCCCAAATCATGACCGGAATTTCTCGAAATCTTACGGTACCATGACATAATATAATTGTCATTTTCACATCTTATCGGATGAAAACCTTCACGAAACTTTGGTATCTGTTAGTTTTAATACCATTGTGATTAATTTTATCAATGGCATTTGTAAAATTAAAAAAAAATTCGATAAACTTTGCAAAAATAGACCAATGTATTTATCCTATAAGGTGTGGCCATTTTGAGAGGCACGTTGACTAACTAAAATATATTTTATTCATACAAATTTTATATGTACTTAAAGGTATTTTATTGCCCTTTCTAATGATATATAGTTTTATATATAGTAATCTGTGACTTTGCCAAAAATAGTTAATATAGTTGGCATGGTAGCACTACGCCGCTATCACTCCACTACCGCTAACAGGCTAGGTTTCTAAGCAAGTTTCTAGCTTTTGGCTGTAGGGTTTCTAGCACTTTTTTGTAAATTCTTGGTAGGGCCCAGAGGGTTAAAGTTCGGGAAATCTCAGAATTCAGAAACGTTTCCGAATTCAGATACACCCCCATTTCCGAATTTGGAAACGTTGTTGAATTTATACACTTAGTTCTCAAATTCGGAAACTTAAAATTTGTTATCTCAATCGGAACAAAAATTCAGAGATTGGATGTTTTGTTTTTTTGACAGGTGGCAGTACTCGGATAAAACTGATATATTAGAGGAATTCCGAATTTTCTGTCATATTTTTTTTCAGTAGTCATCTTAAAAACAACGTTGTTGAATTTAGACACTAAGTTTCCAAATTCGGAAATAAATCTGTTTTACCAATTGGGAGTTCGATTCATAGAGTGGATGCTATTTTACGTTTTGGATAGGTTCCAGCACTTGCATAAATCTAATTCATCAAAGGAATTCAAAAAAATTCCACCCCATGGAGAAAACAGAAAGAATGTCATTGGATACATCAGCTCCACACACAATGGCGCCTATAGGCGTAAACCTAGCAGGCTAAGGGCCGCCTCTTCCCTGGATCAACACGCCCACCATTGGCGGACACCCAGTATTTCGTTATTAATCCACCATGCATATGATACGACTAGGTACACAGATGTGCACATGTAGGGTTTTAAAACAGAGTTTCAAACCCCCCCCCCCCCCACCCCCCTGTACTGGACTTAATGACCTAAAATCCTTTTTAACAATTTGCTACTTTTAAAAGTTTGAGGATGTCAGGTCTTGTATTAAGCTTAACATGTAACTACTAAAGAAAACCAACAAAGATACATATAATCTTTCCAAAGGTGTATGTACACTTAAATTGCTTTTGTGAAAGCAACTTTAAGAATGTCAAAATTTAAACCAGGTAATAAACTGAAGGTAAAATGATTGCTGTAAGCCAGGTTAAAACCTAAGACCATGTAACAAATAATGCAAACAATTAAACCTGGGGTAGTGTGCTTTAACTCTTATATTCCCCTGTGTAAACTGACACTTATATTTGCCATGTCATGACATGAGCTTTTCGGGACATAGTTCTCTCATATATATGCATGAGATTGCCATTCGAGATTTATAAAAATTTAAGAGGCATCATTTATCGATTTTCAGGATCTTATTCGTCAACAGTTGGTAGAGTTATATTGATACATGTATTGGCCAATCAGTTAACTCTTTAACACTCATATTAGTCAAAATCAGCATCTTAAGTCCATACTAATAAAATGATGAACACAAATTTGCCAGTTTTATTGACCGCATTAAATGTACATGAAGCTTAGATGATAGTTTACAAAACGGAAATGAAACAGAATCTGAAATTTGGTAAAATGGAAAATGGCAAATTCTGAAACGGAAACCCACTGTCCCTATACCTGGTTTAAACTCACTCTCTGAATACAGACTCCGTTCAGTAAGGTTAAACTTGTTAATAAATCTCTTATTAACCAGTTTAACTACTGATTTGTGACCAGGTTTATGTCAACCAAGGTGTAAACCGCCTCACTGAATTTAGCCTAATGGTTTAATTTCATGTTTGGAATTCCAGGATCAATGTCACAGGACGGTCTGGAATTCACGTATCATTCCGTTACATATCTTTAACATGCTTACAAAAAACTCAGTTAAATCTGTGAAATGTGACTACACTACACCTGATCCATGAGATTATATAATGATAGCTGTATCAGAGTGATTGAGATGACCATTATGGATTAATAACCACCTCACCCATTATCTCTGATATAGTTTTATATCCTTCCATTGACGACCACAAACCACAACTATGAAGACATGGCAGGGTGCTTTTAGGAAGCGAGATTCTCAATAAATCTTATACCTTTAATTTTTTTTTAATGTTAGGCCATAAATACATGATTCATAGTGCTAGCAATTCTGAATCCTTGCTTTGCAAAGTAGTAAAGCTGGTGTTTAAAATGAAGATAAGGATTGTTATGAATAGCATAAAATGTAAAAATTATTTCAGTGTTTACCATATATAGAAACTATTGCCGTGATTAGGAATGTGCGTGAAAAAAATCAATCTAGATCTGAAACCAATGTATGCACCGCACCCCATGCCCCTTCGGCGCATTCACAGAGCAGAATTATTGTTTAATGTTATGTTGGTGAAATCAATGTCGTGTGTTTGACAGCAACTGGCAGATATCATCTGACACGAAAACACGACCAGTTTGTTCCATTTCTTTACCAGTTATGACCATTTTTATGGTCGCTGAATAAAGTAATAGCGAAAAAACATGTTTTTCACATGTCATATAACAAAGTAGGTAAAAACCGTAAAATAAGTACTTATTTTTGCTGCATTTGATCAATTCTTCAAATGCGTAAAAATGATGTATCTATTAGAAACCATGTTTTGACAATGTCAACAAAACAACGAGTGCAGGAGAACGCAAAAAGGAGCAATTGTTAGAAATAGAACCCGGTTAGAAACAGGTAGGCTGACCATATATCAAAAACCCATCTTGGCAGGATAGATTGCATGTGGATTTTTTGAAGCGAGAAATTTCCACTACAAAAAAAATCATACGTTCAAGTCTTCGAAATATATGGCTCGTACACGAAATCTTCAACAAACTTTAGACTTTCAGGGAAGATAACTTTGGTGAATATCAATAGTGGTTCAAATTAGGTTCGTTGGCGCAGTACTCCGATCGGAAGGTATCACGTAGTTGCTTTGTCTAACTATGCATGTGCACACTTACTCTCGCTTGAATCAGGAGTAATTGAGTAGAATTTGTACCATTTGAAACTGCTGTCCGATTGTACTGTAGGGTTGAATTCGGGTTCGTTGTCGGTTTACACGGACTGGAAATATTACATGATTGCTTTGCATATCTACGCATGTGCACACTTTTACTCTCGCTTGAAGCAGGAATAATTGAGTCGAATTTGCACCACGTGATACGAATTTGTACCACGTCAGTTAAAGTTCGGGAAATCTCAGAATTCAGAAACGTTTCCGAATTCAGATACACCCCATTTCCGAATTTGGCAACGTTGTTGAATTTATACACTTAGTTCTCAAATTCGAAAACTTAAAATTTGTTATCTCAATCGGAACAAAAATTCAGAGATTGGATGTTTTGTTTTTTTGACAGGTGGCAGTACTCGGATAAAACTGATATATTAGAGGAATTCCGAATTTTCTGTCATTTTTTTTCAGTAGTCATCTTAAAAACAACGTTGAATTTAGACACTAAGTTTCCAAATTCAGAAATAAATCTGTTTTGCCAATTGGGAGTTCGATTCATAGAGTGGATGCTATTTTACGTTTTGGATAGGTTCCAGCACTTGCATAAATCTAATTCATCAATGGAATTCAAAATAATTTTCCCAGTAGTTATCGTCAAGTTTATGACCGCCTGTTCAGGGTGTTTCTCAGGTCCATATTGGTTTTAGACATAATTTCTCTTTAGCCTATTCATATATAAGATGTCTACCACACGCTGAGCATATCTTTAATAATCTTAGGTTGATTGATCAATAAACGCAAATTTATTTTAAAACCTCTGGTAGCCAAATTCACAAACCCCATATATGAATTCAGAAGCCATCATATCATAAGTTTCTGAATTCGGAAACATTTCTGAATTCTGAGATTTCCGGAACTGATGTGATACCGTCGTCCGATTATCTGACATCATCATCATAAAATACACGACATAAGCGACTGCCTTGTTATTGACCCGTTCAGATGGGTTCTATTTTGCTTGAGGTTTTTAAACACAGTTATTTATGTAGGCCATAGACCTACTCTGGACTGTTCACCACACCTTTGTTTTAATCAAATAAGAATTGCATGCCTCTAAAATGTATGTTCAATTTGTTTTTTAATGTGTCAAGATTATACTCTTGGTACCCTGCTTACCCCCGACAACATACTCGACCTGGCCTAGGTAGTTCGGATATGTGATCAGGGTAAAATGGGGCTGCATAGCTCAGAGGTCTAGAGCGCTCACCTCTGCCACGAGAATCGAATCTAAATGTTACAGGTTCGATCCTGCACTCAGGCATGTGGATAGGTGTAAAAACCTGCGCAGTTCCCTGTCCTTCAGAGGGGACGTAAAGCAGTTGGTCCCGTCTCATGTGGTGTCTGTGCCATGGCGGACGTAAAAGAACTCACTCCAGTGTCAGGCCCTGTATCGGGAGCTCACTTGTGAATACGCTCCGATAGGAGTCAGTTATCAGACATGGCGGCTAAGGCTGTGGACTCGCACTACGTTGATGTTGTCATCTCTGATCTCAGTGAGTCTAGGGCTAGAAATTAACTTTTTTTCACTGTGATCCATACGGATTAGTATATTAGAAAAGTTACTGATCCCTGGCAATTTCTACTGATCCGTATGGTAACCATAGTACGACACCTTTTTTGCTGCATAAATAATTATCTGACAAATTTGCGTAAATATGTTTGCATCGGTAAATAAACATTTAGCGGTATTAACGGTTCAAAGCAGTGACGAAAATTTGCATGGCTAGTAAATTTTGGTCTGGGCCCCCTAAAAGTTAAAATTCACTTGCCTAGATGGTGAGTGAAAATTGTCTCAAGTTATATTTTATTGTTTTAAAGTCTAAACTCACCCCTTGAAAACTATTTTCTCATACATACGAATCAAGGAAGTGTCAAATAAAAAAATCATAATTCGCATTGTTAATAAAAGCGTTTTATTTTCAACAACGGCTACCATACGCATTTTTATCATTCCATGTTACCGATTTAAAGCGACGGATCAAGAATTGGTAACAAATGTTGCACAGTTCGGCTCGCACTCGCACATTCACTAAATGTGATTTATTTACATCCCTAGCTTTTCTTATTAACGGTTAGCCAGAATAGGTTGTTGC
The DNA here is from genome assembly GCA_034401795.1 of Chaetoderma sp. LZ-2023a. Classification (NCBI taxonomy): domain Eukaryota; kingdom Metazoa; phylum Mollusca; class Caudofoveata; order Chaetodermatida; family Chaetodermatidae; genus Chaetoderma; species Chaetoderma sp. LZ-2023a. The sequence goes on from CM067368.1 coordinate 55,128,044, forward strand.
AATAATAAAACTCGATTCTAACACGCAAAAAGTTGAAAATTGGCTCATCTAACACGGTTTTCTTGATAGATTATGGCTTAACACCCCCTTTTCGCAAAATAGCTCACTTATGATTTATGCGGGTATGTCATATGCTGGATATCCATTGTCGACCAATCAAATTAGGAGAAATACACCTTATGATGCTACTGCGGTGATAATTTGATTGGTTTGATAACAACACGTTCTGGTGTACTCTTCTAGGCTTAGAAAATGTTACTGCATTTAACTCTAATGGTTAATTCGATCAAATTCGGTATAGTCAGCAGACTTTTGCAATTGACTTCATATTTTCGCGGTTTTAGAGAATGACGATCGATCGTCATATACATTGTATTCGTGAATTGATTGCTGTTATATATTTAATGTTTCAAGTAGGAGTAGCAGTGTTAGCTTTAGTGATTACTATTTTATGAAACAGAAAATGTACCGATCCACTCGGATCAGTTGTCATTATACTGTGATAATCCGGCACTCATCCGGACACCAAAAATGCCTATGGATCACCGGCTCAGTGGTTAAATTCGAGCCCTGCAGTGACACCCGGATGTGGTAAATGGTGGGTACCTCGACAACTAGTGTTCAACAGATTTAGACAATCAAAAATTATGGTTAGTAATAACCTTCCTTATTAAAAAAAATTCAAAGGATTTTAAAACAAATACACATCAGTTATTATGGTGTTTCGTAATGCACTCTTGATTGACGAAATTAACAAACACCTTATGGCGAAAGTGCACACACGTGCGCGCTTTATAAAAGCATGAGCAATTCAATGGCGGACGAATTTTCATTTTGGGTGGGAAGTCAAATTTTTGTGAACAACGTGAAAAACACACCACATTTTCTAATACTGTAGTGCCAGTTAATAAGACAATATACTTATTTAACAGGTTTAGTACGATATATTGAGGAATAGTTTCTAGAACATATATAATCTTACCGTTTTTCATCATCAGCATTGTATGACATGTTAATGTAGACTTAACCTCAGGGGAAAGGAATGAGACCGGTTAAAACCTCGTCACTCAATTGAAGTAAGAGCAAAGGTTTATCTAATTGATATAATTGTTAACTTCCTTGATAATAGCTATTCTGGTCTCATAAATACCGTATAGAATTTATTAAATATAATAAGCTTATCATAGATATATTATCAAAAGATTAAGGGACTACTTTTTTATTCCTTATGCGAAGGAATACATCTTGCATCATTACATGTGATAGGGTCGTGAGCGCACGGAATTATGGGCCACTGGAGACAGATTATGTGGAGGTGGGAAAATGACGAGACACGTGCGTCAGTCATTCAATCACTACGACCGTTACTATGAAATATGGGTTTGTAGCAATCAATGAATCAACCAAGTTCAGGACGATTGATTATGAATTATGTTCAAAATATGTTTAAATATTTAAAGACGAAAAAATTAACGTGTAGAGAAATGAATCAGGTCAACATTGAAAAACTTAAGGCCATGTGTGACGTAGACTGGAACGAAGTGATTCGATATAGTCATGTGATGATGCCTACACCAAGCTCCACAACATATTGCAGTAACATCTTTGAGCAGTTTCCCCATGAAAGAAAAGAAATTATTCAAGCACAACCCTACTAAACCATGGCTGACAAGAGAATTGATATCTGCCTGTCATAAAAAACAGCAACTTTATTTGACATTTATAAAATGTCAAACAAAGTATAATGAGACAAAGTTTTTAAAATATAGAAATAAGTTGGACCAAATAATAAAAACATAAAAAAAGAACTATTATCAGAATAACTGAGCAATCCAAAAATTGTATAAACGAAACATGGAAAATCATAAAATCAATTTTGAATAAAAACAATAGAAAAGCACAACAAGAACAACAATTGTTCTCTACAATAATAAGGTAATCACGGATAACAATGAAATTGCAAACAGTTTCAATCAATACTTTGTTAACATAGTTCCAGATCTCTCAAAGAAAATCATATCTACATCAGGAATTAAATACAATGATAATGATTACCTCACAGATACTTCTGCTTATCAATCCTCTTCATTTTTTGCTTATCATGTTAACAATGAAGAAATCTTCACTATACTTAATTCACTTAATCCTGCGAAAAGTGCCGGCACAGATGGGTTTAAATGGAGCAAATTTAAACACTGCATATTTTATTTACTAACGCCACTCAACCATATCTGCAATCAATCACTAGTACAAGGCATATTTCCATCAAAACTAAAATCTGCACATGTCACTCCAATATATAAAGCAAAAGACTCGTCCAACTTCACAAATTACAGGCCTGTCTCAATACTTCCACTTTTCTCTAAATTAATGGAGCGATTAATTTATAATAGATTAATCAATTATCTAGAAAAAAGGAAATTTTATATGCTTCACAGTATGGGTTCCGCCAGAAACACTCAACAATGCTCGCACTAGTTGAAATGACAGAAAAAATAATTGAATCAATTGAAAAGAAAGAACATATACTGGGCATCTTTTTGGACCCTTCAAAAGTTTTTGATACTATCAATCACAATTCACAATATATTATTAGGAAACTTGCCTATTACGGAATCCGAGGATGTGCACTTGCCTGGTTTCAGATCTATTTAACTGATAGAACACAATGCGTGCTATTTAATGCAACCTGCTCTGAAAACAGGAAATTAACCCGTGGTGTTCCTCAGGGGTCAATTCTTGGCCCTCTGCTGTTTTTACTCTATATGAATGACATGCCAAAAATTTGCCACAATTTGTCACTAATACTGTTTGCCGATGACACCAATGCCTTTTGCTCCGCCAAAAACTTAGATAAATTATATGAAAGAGTAAATAAAGAAATGGAAGAAGTTATTAACTGGTTCAAAGTAAACAAGCTATCATTAAATGTTGATAAAACATACTACATGCTATTTTCAAAGTATAGACAATCAAGACACAATAGTATTCCAAAAATCTATATTAATAAAAAAGAAATTGAGGAAGCTCCTTTTGCTAAATTCTTAGGAGTTTATTTAGACAAGAACCTGACCTGGGTCAAACAAATTGAGGTAGTCACAGCTAAAGTAGCAAGAGGCATGGGGTTCATTCAAAGACTAAAGCCATACTTAACACAAGCTACCATTAAAACCCTGTATTCCACATTGATCCTTCCACACCTAACATACTGCAATGCCATCTGGACTAACACAAAAAAAACAAATTAACAAAATTGCAAAGCATGCAGAAAAGCTGCATTAAAATGTTCTAAAAAACAGCAAAGGGTCAAAACATCTTCAATACACAAAAACGTCTTAAACTCACAGACATAGGCAAGTCACAGATGATCAACATTTCCAGAGCCTTTCATCACAAAATCCTACCTAAATCTATAACCCACAGCTTTACAAACAACATCGAAACCCACACATATAACACTAGGAACAAGCATGATCTCCACATTAGATACACATGAACAGACACAGGGAAACGTAGAATTTCAGTTGGTGTCGTCAAAGCGTGGAATAGTATAGATAAACACACACGCGAAAAAATACTAACACTAAAATCATACAAAGACATAATTAAAACTAGCATACTCAATACATACTAGATCTGGAAAACACAATGTCAAGATAACTAAGATCACACACTCCTGTATCATTGCCATAGCTACTATCATAACAACCACCCACTACTACTACTACTACTACTACTACTACTACTACTACTACTACTACTACTACTACTACTACTACTACTACTACTACTACTACACCATAATGCACTATTACAGCTATCGTGACTACTGCTTCCTTCAATCTGACGCACCTCAACAAGTGCTACTACTAAATAGCAACCTATGGGTTGAGCTGGGGGTAATTAGCATGCATGACCCCCCCCCCCCCCCATCTCCTTCCTCCCCCCCCCACCTCCAAATATAAATCTCTAATCTCAATAACTAAAAGGAAAAACATAGATGTATTAAATCGTTTGTTCTTTTTTCTATGTCTACTTAGCTCAATACCGTATCTGTACATTCACAAGTATGTCTCACATTCTATGTTAAGCTGTGTGTATAATTGTATATGTATGTTTAATGTTAGGTGTCCGCCACCACTATAGGCAATGCCTTCGGCGGACAACCTGTATTGAAAGTATGTAAATTGGTATCCAAGAAGCAAATAAATAATATTGAATCTTGAATCTTCTGTTTGGAGCACTTTCTCATAAGAATCTCTTATCATTGGTAGCACTATCTGGTCATAGTCTAAAGCTTTTCAAACCTCGGTGTCGAACACAGATCAGGCAAAACTTTTTCAGTTGCAGAATTGTAAATGAATGGAACAATCTACCCGAAAACGTGATAAGAACAAAAACAGTAAATGCTTTTAAAACCGCACTTGACAGCTTTTGGAAGCATACCCTTGAGTAAAAAGCTAGCCTATACCTTAACATGGCAAAATGTCTCTAGCTCAAACTCTGTATTGTATGAGGCAGATGTAGCCAAATCCTACAGGCCTCTGACCTCAGCTCTCCCCCCCCCCCCCAACAGCATTACGGTTCACACTGAACCCTGGCTATCTCGCGATCATAACGGCAGTTCTGAGCCCCCCCCCCACCCACCCACACACCCCCATATGTAGGATCGATTTCAGAAACTGCAGAGCCCCCTTAATCATAATTGTGCGGCGCTGTCCATGTGCGTACAACTTCAGTTATACAGGGACCTAAAAATTAAGACAGACGTCATCTCTATAAATCTGTTTCAAATCGTGTAGAACTGGAGAGGCCTGGGTTTAGGGACACACACCCCCCCCCCCAATTGTAATTTGGTATGCCTATGATATGATTGGGTGTGGAACTACACCATTGCAACCTAAAGTGCATTAGAACGGCCATTTATATCCATATATAGTACGATTATTGCATAGAATAAATATACTTCTAATGATTGAACGTGCTATCTGCGGCAATCTACCCTTCAAATAATGCAATCATTTAAAAATGTATATTGTGATAACAAAGTCAATTATATATTTATAGCTATAGTCACACTATAGACAGACTTGATTGTAGGCGGCACACCGCAGTTGAGGACCTGGACATTGTCACCTATAGCCTGTTAAAAAAACTTGTAAATATTTGTAAATCTTGTAGCATAGTTGATAAGTTGAATGTTACTGTAGCATATATACTTAATTTCATTTTCTCAACTTCTCTTTCACGCATTCAGTATGTAAAGTAGTACTGAATCTACCGGGACACAAAGAAGCCAATGGCTTATGTCCTTTGAGATGATGATGATGATGATGAAATTTCTTTGTGTCACTTAAGCGGCAGGGAAATTTGAAGGCAGATGTAAATTCACTTGTTGCATGCCTTAAGTTCAGCCATGGTAAATACCATTCAGGGATGTTTTTAACAGGCTGAGGGCAGAAATCCTCTTTCACAGTAAGTTCCATCCTTCTCGTGTTAACATTTGAGCCGAATTAAATCAGTAGGATATAGGTTTTTTTTAGATACATCCATACCCAGATAGCAGACTGACGTCGGCCGGACCCCTGATAACATTCCCATATGGGGTGGATCTGGAATCTGGGAATTCCCAGATGGGGCCCATTTTGGCTATTAAAATCTAGGTTTAAATTCATGATTTACCCAGATGTGTCTCATAAATGGAGGTGGATATAGAAGCTATGTACTAGGCCGAGTCCATAATTCAATCCTTAGAAGTCCTATGAAGATAATTAAATCTGTGGTGCAAAACGGCATGAAACCCATATGGGCCCATATGGGAAACAATATGGGGCCCATATGGGATTGTTATCAGGGACGTCTGTTATCTGTCAACAGAGGCATTGCAATGGAAATGATATATACACCTGTGCAAAAGTTAAGCACCAGCAAAAACAATAGAATGTAGAAACATGATGGTACAACTAGGCTGCCATACTTTTTGTCCCCGCGTTAGCTGACATAATTCCAAGTACGAAATGCACATGCATGCATGACTTCACGCCGCTTGATGTCCGTGCGTGGCGGGAAACAGCACACGTGTTCAGTTATGTAAAAGTCCAGTTTGAGGTGTAGAACATTACATACAGATTTAGGCGACACGATTAGGAAATTTTGTGTTCATGACCGTGGTTTATTTGTACAGAGAGAATTAGCTCTTGATTGTGAACCGCTATGGCAAGACGAAGGTTAAGTGATCGTGTGAAATGGCAAATCATAGGCATGCATACCACTGGTATGTCATGCAGAGAGATTGGCAGACAGCTGAACATTAACCAGACTGTAATCAGTCGTTTGATTGCAAAACATGGGCAAACTAACGAGGTGAAGGACAGGCCTAGATCTGGAAGACCGAAGAAGACTACTGCCCGTGATGATCGAGCCCTAGTACGCCTTGTTAGGAGATCTCCATTCACCAACAGCAGAGTGCTCAGCCAGCAATGGGAAACGCGCAATAGAGTGTCAATGTCTACCGTCAAAAGGAGACTGTATGCTGCTGGCATGAAAGCTAGGAGACCTGTCAGACGTCCTCTCCTCACTGCACACCACAAAGAGGAGCGTCTGAGGTGGTGCAACGAAAGAAGACACTGGAACATGAGATCCTGGAGACGGGTACACTGGTCCGATGAAAGTCGGTTCCTGCTTCATGCCACAGATGTTCGAACTCGTGTATGGAGGTCCAGACGCACGGCGTACGACCAACGTAACATCATGGAAGAAGTTCCATTTGGTGGAGGTTCCGTTATGATATGGGGGTGCATCTCATTTGATTGTAAGCTGGATCTGTTGACTGTACCTGGAACACTAAATGGACAAAGATATCAAGATTCCATACTGGATAGAGTTGTGGTCCCTCATTTTGTAAATCATGCACCTGGAACCCACCCTATATTCATGGATGACAACGCCCGACCACATCGTGCTAGAGCTGTGCATGAATACCTCCGCCAGAATGCCATCGAAACCCTACCATGGCCAGCAAGGAGCCCTGACATGAACCCTATTGAGCATATCTGGGACATTCTGGGAAACATGGTGAGAAGGAGGGATCCTCCTGTGCAGAACCTACAGGAATTAACAGACGCACTCCATCTTGAATGGCAACGAATACCACAATGGCGTATCAGTCGGTTGGTGACCAGCATGAGACGTCGTGTCCAGGCCGTCATCCAGGCACAAGGTGGATATACCCGGTATTAATAATGACAGTCTCAAACTCGTGCACAGATGTTAAACTTCGTTTTCAGACACCATTAATGACAATCTAGCCACGTGTGTCAACTGTAGGGCAATAGTTGTCAGTTGTGTCAACGTAACCATATTCAGGCCTCGTTTTCAAGTTCAAACAAAAACATACAGTGTTTCCCCACCATCATAATCAGCATTCCTCTAGTTGCATTATTACCTCTTGCACTAAGATGGATGGGTACATAAATGTTTATGCTATTGCTTTCTTCATAGCACATGAATATACCCTCGCATGTGCGTAAAAATAGGGTGGTGCTTAACTTTTGCACAGGTGTATATATATATATATATATTTATATATATATATATATATATATATATATATATATATATATATATATATATATATATATATATATATATATATATACCCTTTGTTGTTATATTTGTCATTTAGGTATTATTTAGGATAAGTCGTTCAACAGTCAAGCTGGGTACGCGCCGCCCGTCCTGGATTGGTTTCCTGAACACGCCCCCCCCCCCCCCCTGGATAGAGCCATACGCGTATATAGGCCTATGGGAGAGATAGTGTTGCGAAAACGACAAAGTTCGTTAAAACGCATGATGCGCATGCGCGCGCCAGGATTCTGTTTTTAATAGAGCGCGTAGTTACGACCAAGATAGGATGGCGCTTTTAGTGTACCGAGATGGTACCCTGTAATCCTTATTGATTGCCTGTTCCCGTTAAATCTGGCATTGATCAAGACCAGAATTTAACGAGCTTTTTAAATCTGTAAACCCTTCCAAAATCGGTTGAGAAATGGCTGAGTTATCAACGGAAAACCCTTCTTGATTATCTTCAAAATATTGCTGTGACGTCATAACCAAGTGGACGCTGTTCTAGAACATTCGGCTGCGCTAGTATTAGCTACGCGCTAAGTTTGTAAATCCCTACCTACGGGAGTAATTTGGAACTTCTGATTATTGTTCACGAATATCAATATCTACTTCGGAACACAAATTTGCGGTGAGGCCGTTACGGCCTGAATATGTGAGTCTACAGATGTAGAGGCAAGATGTTCTTTGATGGATGACTCGCCGGATCTGCCGGCCATGCCAAAAAGTGGTATTTCAACTATCACCGCACTGATATCGTGTAGGTTCTTCTGACTTTCGACCGCAGCAAGTGAACTCTGCCCAGTGCATCTTCAGAGCTGGCTGACGTACCCAGCATCGTGAAGCTTTGTTTTGTATCTTTGTTTGCCTCTGACAACCCTGCTTGTGATCGGGTTGTTTACACTTCCATCCATGCCATCGGTGTACGGGAACTTTCTTCACCACAGTGGTACAGTGCTGAGCGATGTACTCCCACCATGAGTGTTCTTGCGGAAATCTTGTTTGCGGAAAACAGCTTGCGGGAACCAACCTGCGGGAACATTCTAGCTTCTGGAGTACGCATCATCTCACGTCAAACTACGGAATGACATATCAATTTCAGTAACACGGTAGCCTAACTTAAAAATGACTACGGAGTATTCAAGTAACTATACTTCGCAGTTTAATTATTTCTCTATATGTATTTCGTTAATTATATTGTATCCGTAAGAACGGTCCCGATGACTAAAAGGAACCGTGACGGTCTTAGGACCGCTAGTTATAGTTTCTGTATTTGTTTATAATTATTCTCATTTTCCTCAATGTGTTGCTAACCGCACTATAGTAGGTTCGTTAACCTGTGCTGTTATATATACCTTGATCATTTGATACTGTATTGATTGTTCTGGTTAGATTATGTATATATATGGCCAGTGGCCATCCGTTCATATGTTTTGCTTATTTATAGAAAATATAGGACTGCAGTGCACGTAGGAAACACTATACAGCAACACTTATATATGCAGCACTTTCTCCCGCCACCAACGATTTTTCACTTAGGTCGCTGTCCATGCTATAACTCTGTTTAGCCCGGCATGCTACTGACTAAACCTTTTTTATTCAGCTCAATAGGATAGGTTCAAAATGATTAGAAGCCCTGCAGGCAAGGCCGGGGAAAACGGTCAAAGTTCGTATTCTGTTGGCAGATACAATGTAGGTACGGATCAGACCATCGGTTGCCCATGAGCGTGAGCTCAGATGGTGATTGCTATCGACTGGGTCGCCGGCCGGTCATCTTGATAATGTCAGTTCATCTGTGTGATCAAGATGGTTCAATGTACAGTCAGGCCATGGCAAGCGTTCGTATTGCAAGTCATGCCTCCTGTGATCAGAGGTCATGAAAAGTGATTCTTTGGGAAGCAGGAGGGTATGTGTGTGAGACGGTGTAACCTGTGACTTGCCGGATGGGTGGAGCAGTCTGGCGCCCAGGTACCCATGGGGTGGATGATCTGTCTAGTACGATCTGCGCAGGGCCTCTCAGCTAAAATGATGTCAAAGTACGATCCACGCGAAGGCCTTAGCTGCGATGCAGCTAGCGGACATCACCTCCGTGGTACGGTATATGCGGGGCTAAGGCCCCTTGCCAAGATGACCCTATTGGTGCCCAGTACTGTGTTCGCTCGGCTCGGGAGTCATCAGTGTGCATCTTGACTCTGTCCCGGATTATGGCCCCATAACTTGGACAGGTCTTTATCTCAGGCATGTACGGAAAGGCACCTAGCCTAGGCTGCATCCTGTGTGGGGAACTGGGCGTCCGTCCGGCGTGGCGGGGACAGGGAACCACACCGGGAAGGCCAAAGGGTGTAAAGTGGACTCCCTCGATAAAGAGGTAGTGTCATACGATGGATTTTCAGTGCACATGCTTACCGACTATGCCAGAAATTCAGCGGGATCAACAACCCCACACTATAACCTGTTTTCGCCTGTTAGCGACGGCACCTTTCAGGATGCCTCACAGGCGGGAACAGAGTTCAAAACCATATCGGATGTCCGTGACAGGCCACCACCAACAGGGCCGAATCGTGGCTGACCCCGACAAAGACCCGATTACGGGCATCTCAATAGCCCTTCAGACTACTATCGTTCACCCGTGTCATCTACGGAGAGTGTATGGCCGGGTGATAATCCACAATACAGACAACCTCCCGCACCGCCCCCTTATAGCGCAACACTATGCTCAAGGAGCACACCGCGGCTTTATCGGTAGGAATCGGCACAACCATTTCGCTGCTATATCAGTCACGCAACACATCACGACCGTCAGCCGATCGCACCACCGCCATATGAGGAATGTCAGTCCTCACCTCGGGAGGAACGACCGCGCAATCTTCACCACAATCCACCTCCCGTCCATAGACCCATGCCGGTCTATGGCTCTACAACGGGGCAGACTCATTGAATTGGAGTACGCGTGTCCTGGCTCCTCGACATCGGCATTGACGGGAAACACCAACACCACTGCCACCTGCACCATGACCAACCTCAGCATATTCATCAACTTCCCAGATACCTGCACCACCCAGATTTCAGCCGCTGCATTCTTCCTGCGGTCTTGGCCGAGTCATCCTCCCTCCTGAATTTAGTGGGGAGAATGACTGGACCAATTATGAAATTCAGTTCGAAATCATAAGTCGGACTAACCACTGGAACGATCAGCAAATGGGTGAATATCTCGCCGCAAAGCTTTCCGGAAAAGCCCTCCAAGTTCTTGCAGATCTGGGAACTGGTTACACACCCACCTACACACAGTTGGAACGAGCACTCACTGAGCGATTTGGTGACACAGCCCTCAGAGAAACCAGTCGTCTTCACCTTAAAAATCTCCGACGACACGCGGGAGAAACTCTTCCTGAGTTAGCTAGCTGAATCAGGAGGCTAGTCACCCGCGCATCTCCGAGCACCAATACGGAGGGTGTGATCCATTTGCATCTCGATACTTTCATCGATGCATTAAGCGGTGAACCCGCCCTGAAAGAAAAACTGTTTCTCGGCGACCACAGGAGTTTGGCCCAATTAACGGCAACCACTGTTCGCATAGAGAACTTTCTGGAGCGGGAGAAGAGTAACCGATGCCAACTCCATCCTATCAACGAGATAGAGGGTGCAGCTATCGCCCCACCCACTAGTGCTCCCCCCAGTTCATCGACACTGGCCACACAAACATCACCATCACCAGATGTGAAGAATTCCAGTCAAAATCATGTGCTTGGAGGAAGGGGGCGCGCCAGTAGAGGAAGTTACAACGGGGCCCCAGAGCGCGGGAACCAGCGAAACAACAACAACAACAGCAACATGATAGAATGTATAGATGAGATTAACAAGCAAATCTCCGCACTCACCAATTTGGTTACAACACTTAGCACCAACCTCGCCACCACACAGTTTAGAACAGCAAACACCACCAGCACCGCACCACCACCGAACACCTGTTTTGAATGCGGTCAGCCAGGCCATTGGAGGGAACGGAGTCCTAACCGACTTCGCTCTACAATGCCTGCCTCCGACCGTAGCACACCGCAGCCGGAGAAACAGTCAAACTCCTAAGGGCACCAAATCACATCGAGCCACTTCGGTGCCCGTATTCGCCTTCCGGCTCAACTGCGGCTTTCATGCAACAACGTTCAGTGGCCAGCCATCATCCACCGAAAACAGCTTTCACACAGACACCAAAATGCATGGCTTCACATATGTCAGTGCCTACGTTGCCTCCCCCATCCCGCAGCAATGACATCCCCCTCTTTTTCCACACACAACAAGCCTTCTTTCCTATGTAAAACGGCAGTAGTAGGTTGTAGCACCTCCGCTGAAACAACGTTTTTGCAAGCACCACGTCCCACCACCAAGACACTAGATTCTAGGTGTCCTCTGGTGGTATGCAGAACACCACCCTATCCAGCTTCATCTCCCGCATCCACAGACAGTAGCAACTCAGGAGAGATGATTCATTCTGCCTCATGGATTCGCAAGTGCCGACATAAATGGAGAAACGCACATCCGTGGCGACATCACTGTTTCTTCTGTGCTTCACCATTACATCCTATGAAGCAATGCAGGAAATGGCTTGCGCAAGTGGAGCTTATCCGTCATCCCGTATGCGCCACTGTCTACACCAATACAGCCTACATAGAGATGGCAACAACACCACCACCATTGCTACCCACAGCTCCGCCTTCACCGCAGCCTTCACATCAGCGGTGACGGCGAACTGGCCCTTTTCTCACTCAGCCATCTACAATGTTACAAGAAACAATACAGAAACAGTCGGAATACATACAAAGTGATGCTGCTCCAACGCCATTATTGCGGACAGCATCATTGGAACCTTCTGCAGATACATCGCAAAGTAATATACAAATGTGCCTGTCTGTTCAGTGGCGTTTCCACCAGTGCCACCGTCGACATCGGTGCGTCTATCACAGTATTTAACCAGCGCTTATATGAGAGCATCCCACCTCATAAGAAGCCTCCCCTAAAGGCTACACACATTTACCTACAGACAGCTACGGGAGCGGATGTGCCCGTAGCCGGTGTAGTCAATTTAGTTATCCAAATAGAGGAGATGTAATTCATTCAGCGAGTTGTCATCGCCTCTATTCATAATGATGCCCTACTTGGCTCTGATTTCCTGTGCCAGCGAAGCCATCATACACTGCAGACAACAGGAACTCGACATACACGGCCGACGAATACCTCTCGGACCAGCATCATCATTGTTAGATATGTGTGCGGTAATATTATCAAGTACCACCACAGTTGAGCCGGGACAGGAACAGATCTTATGGGCCACCGCACCACAGTTAGGAAGCAACACACACATCGCCATGCTGGAACCCGATCCTGATTATATGATCGCCTCCCAATGCGCAAGTCCCCGTATAATAGTAGACACTACTAATAAGGAAAAAATACCTTTTAGAGTGTTCAATGGTACCGCAGATCCCATCACTCTGGAACCCGGAGTACGCTGCGGCCATTTAGTGGACATAATCTCATTGGAATCACCTACACTTGCTGACACACCACTGCAAATGACTGATGATTTACCCGAACATTTACATGATTTGTATCTACGTGCCACCGTTGGATTACTGCAATCACAGAAACGAGAAATTCAGAAACTGCTACATAAATACACGATAGTTTTTCCTCCGGAGACATGGATCTCAGAGAGACCCATCCCGTACGACATGCCATCAATACAGGCAATAATCGCCCTGTGTGACAACTGGTACGTCTTCCCATTCATAAGGAAGAGGAAGCACACCAACAAGTGAACAACATGTTGCGGAACCCTCAGCATCTCCATGGGCTAGCCCTATAGTGCTAGCAGGCAAAAAGGATGGAACATTGCGCTTTTGCATCGACTACCGCTGCCTTAATGATTTTAGCATTAAGGACGCTTATCCGTTACCACGGATAGATCAGGCCTTGGATTCCTTTTCCAGAGCCAAATGGTTTTGTACCCTTGACTTAGCTAGCAGTTACTGGCAAGTAGCCATGGATGAGGCTGACATGGAAAAGACCGCATTCGTTTGTAGGGATGGCCTTTTCCAATTCCGCAAGATGCCCTACGGTTTGTGCAATGCTCCCAGAACTTTTGAATGACTCATTGAGCAGGTATTAACCACCCTGCAATGGGAAATCTGTCTCTGTTACATCGATGACGTAATAGTCTTTGGACCCACGTTTCAGCAAACTTTAATAAATTTGGACACCATGCTTTCCCACTTCTGCACGGTCAATTTGAAACTCAAACCGAAGAAATGTCATCTCTTTAGACAGTGTTGAGTTCCTGGGACATGTCATATCCGGTGATCGAGTGGCTACTCAGCCATCAAAAACTAAGGCAGTAGCAGAGTGGCCTCGGCCCTCTTCAGTTACGGAGACACAGAGTTTTCTTGGCCTATGCCAGTACTATCGCCGTTACATCCAACATTTCATCGAGATTGCTTCACCCCTCTACAAGATCACCGAGAAAGATCGACCATTTGAGTGGACGAGTGAGTGTGAAGGCTCCTTCAGGGCGCTGAAGGAACTCTTGACGACCGCCCCGATTCTTGCTCACCCTAATCCAAACCTCGATTTCATCTTAGACACTGACGCGTCAGCTTTCGCTATTGGTGTGGTTCTATCCCAGGTCACTGAAGATGGAACAGAGCAGGTATTGGGTTATGGTTCGTGTACTCCGAATAAAGCGGAGAGAAGATACGCAACCACCAAGCGAGAACTATTGGCGGCGGTCCATTTCGTCAAGTATTATAAGCACTTTCTGTACGCTCGCGCTTTTACACTCCGTACAGACCATGCCTCACTACGGTGGCTCAGGAACTTAAAAAATCCGGAGGGCCAGGTAGCGAGATGGCAGGAATCCCTGTAGGCCTATAACTTTAACGTTGTTCACCATCCCGGCAAATTGCATGGGAACGCTGACGCCCTTTGTAGAATCGACGCGGAAGCGGAACACGAAGAGGCCGCCACCATGACACAGTCAACACAGCCATCTCTGGAGTTCCCCGAATTGAGGTGTGTAGAGTGGAATCCGGAGAAAATCGCACACCACCAAACAACAGACGAGCAGACACGAAATATATTCACGTGGATTCAGGAGGGGGTACGTCCTCCTATGGAATCGGTAACATCTCTATCCACCACGGCAAAATATTATTACCAACAGTTCGAAGAATGTCAATTAATAAATAACGTTCTATATATTAATGACCGTTTGGTAGTCCCGGAAAGTTATCGTGAAATTATATTGAAACAACTACATGATAACACTGGGCATCTGGCCGTAGAAAGGACTGTTGCCCGTATCAAATTGAGATTCCACTGGATCAGGATTCACGATAGTGTCAAGGCATGGGTTGCCAAATGTATCCCATGCCAAAAACGCGCTGATGGCCAACACCATATCGCACCATCTCAAATTAAGATTGTTGGTGCACCATGGGAGCGAATGGCTATCGACGTGCTCGGACCCTTGAATATGACGGATGATGGAAATAAATACATCCTCGTATTACAAGATTATTTTACGAAGTGGGTAGAAGCATTTGCTCTGCGGGACCAAGAGGCATCCACCGTAGTGGCGGTCTTGGCCAGCAATGTGTTCTGCCGCTTTGGTATGCCTTATGGGTTGCACTCTGATCAAGGAAATAATTTTGAGAGCCGGCTCATATCAGAGCTCTGCAAATTATTCCATATCGTCAAGACAAGGACAACTCCATACCACCCCTGGAGTGACGGGATGGTAGAGAGGTTCAGCAGAACTCTCGCGGAGATGCTTACCAAGGAAACATGCCTTGATTGTAGAGATTGGGACCTATGGCTCCCGTATGTACTCATGGCTTACCGCACTTCAGCACATTCCAGCACGGGCTACACCCCTGCTCAGTTAATGTTAGGCCGTGAATTAGCCTTACCCCTGGATCTGGCCATGCCACGAATGCCAGGAGATAAAAATTCGCCATCTCTATGTCGAACTCTTGCGGCAAAGGATAGAACAAGCCCATGAGTTAGTGAGAGAAACCTTATCCACTGCACACCGGCGGCAAAAACATGGCACGACCGGAGAGTGCATGGAGATCCGTATGAAGCAGGAAGAATGGTTTGGGTACACGATTCACGACGGTCTGCAAACATGCCAAGTAAACTGAGTTACCAGTGGAAAGGACCCTATGTGGCAGTAGGTAAGACGTCGGACGTGACCTACCGTATCCGTGCTTCGGATGGCCTGACCTCAGTCATCCACTTCGATCGACTTAAACCGTGTGTCAGTGATGACCCAGCACCAGAGCTCGGACTGGGCGTTTCTCATGACACCGGTACCCAGACAGATATTTCTACGGAAATTAGTATTCCCACGGTTAGCGCAGAACACTGCGGTGCTAGTTCAGGCCCTGTTCTACCAAGCCAGAACATGGGTGAACAAGCGGCTAACGCTGACGACGATGACGAGATACGTACTCGCCCTCTCCCTCCTCAGCATGGGTCTACTAGATCTGGGAATTCATATCTGAAAATTTTTGTGTTTGTTTTGTCCAAGGGACTGGATGGGAAAGTTGTTCCTCCGATCTCTTCCCATTCCCACCCACTTCATGCTATGTTCCACCCCCCCCCCCCATCATAGAGTTACCACAAGCGGAAGCTGAGGTTGACCCAAGCCATGCTTCCTGTGGGGTGGAACATATGGTGAATAGCATGGAAGTGAAGAGGCTGGATGAAGCCTTGGTGTGTCTAGAACTGCAGAACCGTACAATGTACGTATTAATTAATTCCCGGTAGAGACATAAAAATTCCCGCAACAAATTCCTCCCGCACAAGTTGTGGGAGAGATAATATCTCCTGCAGACTACACCTCCCGCAAATAACAACAGATTTGGCATTCACCAGTGTGGAAAACTGGAATACGCCCTCTTCACTTATAACATTGGCATCATACAGTAGCCTGGACATCCCGACAACAGCATAATCATCAACAGACAACAGCCAAACAAATGTCCCACACACACCCTCTTATCCAGTCACGGGAGAACTGGTCATATGGATATCAGGAATGCACTACAGCCATCTACAGTACGCGTCATGGGAGGGACGTTTGTCCAACGCTCCTCCCCTTTCCCTTTTCCCGGCATCGTACAGAAACAGCTAGATTTACAGACTTCATCTACACGTAAATACAGTCAATATTATTAAGAGAGCAAGATGCCCGCATTGTCATCAGTCACAAGTAGGATTTTGCTACCGAAAAGTTGAATTCGACAATGGATTGATCAAATTTACGACAACATCCAACTGGTCATCTGCGCTCTAAAGTAACTCTGTCCCGCCCACGGGCTCGGCCATTACAGAGTGAAATACACTCAGGGTTCGATAAAGTTGACATTCATGCTGCCTCTCCCTTCCCCTTCCCGCACCTGGCGGCCATAAACATGTCACCTTGTCAGGTTGACTGTATTCACACGCTCCGAACGACACCATTGTAAATTGTAATAACTGTGGCACACACTTTGCGAGTTGTACTGTAATTTAACCATTATTAAATGGTATTAATGTGTTTGGTCTAGGCCGGGACGGAGCTAGTTCTACCCATTGAGGAGAATGCTTGGCCAGCCCTCTCGCTCGGAAAACACAGCTATCTTGATGGGATCAGCAATGTTGATCTACTGCTTGAATAGATCTGTTTAAACCACACATCAAATTACTTACAACTTTACTGTTAAATTTCTGATTAAGAACACAACTGCTCTACCGTGCTACACATCATTAGCGCACGGGCCGGTAAAGTGGCATAAAAAATCTGACAGTATAATTACAGAGAGAATTTCAAAAATTCTCTTCCTTGCGTTCCAGTCTATAAATTAACATGGGCTGTGAACTACCTATTACAGACACATACTAAGACGCATGTTAAAGAACTCGCGCAAAGACTGGACATTATAAAGATCTTGTTGTAACATATATATTTCTATCTCTCGCTTCTACAGCAGACTATACTTCAGCAACAGCATTTTGGCCGTCGCCATAAACAGCATATGTGTTTCCGATCAACCACGTGCTTTTTAGAGCCACGTGACATTTACTACTATTTCCAGTAAGTTGGATCAAATGCTTTAAACAAAAGAGCCGCCTAAGGACGCGACTACCACAGCGTGATGGAGGAGTGGCGAGGGTGAGTCCGGGAGATTACCGCTGACGTCACCTGGCTCCCACACACCCCATCGAGCGCTCCAGCCTAAAATTGGAATAGGCAAGTTTATAAGCATCCAATCTGGAGAACCACCTCACGTTAATTAAAAGATGAGACACTGCCAAGAAAAGTAGTACCACGTTTCTATGTTGATCGAAGGCTGTTAAATGCGCGAAATTAAGACAAGTTTAACAAGCCATTCTTCCTATAATTAAAAGTACTCCTTTTGTACGGGAAGAAACAATCCCTAGACATCTAGGCCATAAAAAGAGGAAACTTTCACATAAGCATGACCGAATCACCTGTTAAAACGTTTAGGTGTTGTCATCTGCCGCCTGTGACATCACCAAATAGTATAAAAGGAGGAAGCGCGCTCTGAAACTTTGTTTTCCCATCAAAACTCGACACCAGGGAAGAACAGATAGCATTAGGCTTCTTTCGTGTCGCAAACCAAATTCTGCTGTTTTCTTATTATTATTTCATTATTATACTTGGCCTGGAAAGTTAAAAACAATGAAGAGATAGGACATAAGTTTTGAATAAGGTTCCCGCAGCCAACTACCATGCGGGAAGGAGATGTCACTCCTTGAAGATTTAGCATTATCGGATTCGTCTGAAGAAGAATCGGTACCAGTTCCAAAACAGTTCCCGTGCAATTCGTTATTAGCTAGCGGAGAGTCATGTACCAGATCTTTTACTAGAAAATCCGACCGCACACTTCATGTTAATAAGGATCATCTCTTCCAGTCAGTCTTTTGTGTGACATGCCAGTATCTCTACACCGCTACTTGCTACGGGGTGACCCACGTGCTCCGTTATCATCACCGCATGTTAGAAGTAACATTAGTTCCTGGAGAAGAGAACGAGGATCGTGCTGTTTTAACCACCCGTTTCAAATCTCGGTTCCTGGTCAAAGTTCTTCCGATCGAGAAAATGGCCCGCACGAAGAACACTACTCGTAGGTATCCCATTAGTCATCGTCTTCCCGCGGCTACCGTAAGCAACATACCAGCAGCCAGACGTGGAATCCTGCCCGCAGCCGCGTCTGGAAGCGTTACGCTGGTACCAGTCACTTCATCCACACCAGTCCTGAAGCGGAGTAAGAAGCAAAAGTCTCCTGCAAAATCCAGTTCGGCAGCACCCGCATCAGTTATTAGCCATCTGGCTATGGTCACTACACCCGCCACCGTAGTGTCTAAGACAGTGTTAGCCAGTCAGCCGATTTCGGTAGTGATTACGACACCTGCGGAAATGGAAATTCCAAGTTACCCGCAGTCACCATCTCCGCCAGAACTTACCATAGACGAGGGACCAGGTCCATCGCAGCCTGTAGCGATTAGTGTAACTCCGACCCATGTTATTCAGCATCTGCCTCCTCACCTTTCTGACCCAGCAATCAGAAAGGGAACCACGCCGGAACGTCCATATGCGGGAAAGAGATGAATCGCCCATACACAGGACATTCAGCCCATGCCTAACATCACCGCCGCCAGTCATCTATTAAAATATGCTAAGTTGCGGAAGACGTCATCTCCTGCCATGTCCGCTCCCGCATCATGACCTAAGCCTATGGTACAGCTCACCACCATCACCACGACAGCTACAACAGCCACCACGACGACTACCACCACTACAGCATCATGGACATTAGCAACCACTAGTACCGCCGCTGCCTTACGGACATATATATTGGAACCGGCAGTAACTGTGGGAGACATTAGGACATGCATATTTCCGCCACCATCACTTCAGATGTTTCCGACAGTGCCAGTAATAGTGAAAGCATCTCAGCAATGACAGTGCATCCACCGCTTCCCACCACCGTCAGTCGCGTGACCCAGACTCAATGGGGAAATTTCGCTGCAGAGGTGTGATCATTTGTGATACAGCAGAAATATCAATAGGCGATTCATGGAAATGTATTAATTATTACTTTATTTTTAAAATACTTTTCTTCTTATTATATATGTTAGATCAATTGAATCCCATCCCTAGGACGACTACGGTTATCTGACACAGCCACACACTTTAGTGCCCGGCTGTGTCCCACACGAAATGAGCACTGCAGACTCCGATGTTGTAAGAACGTCGTGTGCGACGTAAAGAATACAACATCCCGCAGTGCAATAATGTCACAATCCCGTCATGCAGTCTCAGCTATGCTGAGGCTGCCTGATAAACCAACTTTTAAGTTATTATTATTATTATATATCTTATTTTACTTATTATTTTTCTTCCTATCTTAGATGTCAGGACGGATATGGGGCCAGCGAGAGCTGCCCGTTGCGGACCTGCAATAATGGGCCGCAAATAAATATTTTTATAAATAATAAGAGATACGTGTTGCGTACCCCTTTATTTACCCGGGGTGGACAAGTAATTCAGTGTGATTTAATAAATACCTGGTGAGGGTATGTTACATGGTTTATCTATACCTTGTCTTTTTCTTCTTATTATATTCTTATATATTTAAAACTTAAATTGTGGTACGTTGGAGCTTGGGTGCTCTGCAGAGATAATGATTATCCGCACTCAGAGAGAACACCCATGCGAGCTATTGTTTAGAATCATCTACTAAATAAAGTTACACCACGCACCGTAATATTAATAAAGCAAAACAAAAAAAAGAAAAGGCATGGAAAAATAATTCCAGGTCAAAATTAAAAACTAAAAGTATGCCTCCCACCACCTCTTGGCACCCCTATGTGCTCTGTCTCTTGAATACGCATCTATTGCATCACTACCCCTCTCCAGCCACGTGCCTACCCGGGAAGTCTATAATTCCCGCCTAGCGTATGTCTGTGCGTCGATCCACCATGCGCGATCGTTTGCCACGGATGTCAAACTAGGAGGGGGTGGTGTAGTTCGGATCGACGCTGCCCATCCTGGATTCGTTTCCTGAACATGCCCCCTGGGTAGAGCCATAAGCGTATATAAGCCTAAGGGAGAGATAGTGTTGCGAAAACGACTAAGTTCGTTAAAACGCATGATGCGCATGTGCGCGCCAGGATTCTGTTTTTGATAGAGCGTGTAGTTACGACTAAGATAGAATGGTGCATTTAGTGTACCGAGATGGTACCCTGTAATCCTTATTGATTGCCTATTCCCGTTAAATCTGGCATTGATCAAGACCAGAATTTAACGGGCTTTTTAAATCTGTAAACCATTTCAAAATCGGTTGAGAAATGGCTGAGTTATCCACGGATTATCTTCAAAATATTGCTGTGACGTCATAACCACGTGGATGCAAAACTTCTAGAATATTCTAGAACATTCGAACTCTCCCATCCTTTTTCACAACAGTGGAGAGGGAAGTAACCTCTATGTCAATGACTGTGGGAGGCGTATATAGGGTCAACCATGTTTGCCAGTCACCCCCAGGTCCAGCGCGGTACCACACTTCATTCTTCTCAAATATGAACTGCAGGTTTTTTGCCAGGGTCAATATCAGACCATCATTTGTCATCGGCGGGGCACCGCTCGAATAGGGTTTGACCAGATGAAAGCTGAGGTCGTTATTTAGGGTGTTGATGTCTGCCACCTCTGCATCCGAGAGCTCAATCAACGGCTCGAGGATGTACTTCCTCTTCGGGAAATCGTACCGAAACACGATCTTGTGGCCATCTATGTTGCGACCCAGGCGCTCCTTTAACACATCCTTGAGGTCTGTGAGCAGCTCCACCCCATCACCACCAATGGGGTGGAGGGAGAATGCCTTTGAGTTTGCTTCGTACTGTAGGGTGAATGACTTGCCATCGCTCTCTTCACCCTTGGCAGCCTCAACTGCGTACACATCTGCCAGGTCAGCAAGACCAGTCGAGTGAGCAAATATGGGTTCCATAGCACTCTATAGGAGGGGTATAAACAGGAGATATAACCATGCCGATTGCCCGACTGCTGCTCTCCAGTGGTGAGAACGTAATCTCACCCTCTCTAGAGGGGAGACGGGTGGTACAGTACCGTGTAGAATGGGTCCTTTTCGAGATGCCTCAGCAGGGCACAACATACATACACACCGATGTGCTACATCAACCTCCGGGCAGTGCACACATCAGCTCACTGGTAGAAGTCGGCCGGGACGTGATAGAGTATTTCCCAGGTGCCAACAGTAACCAAAGCACTCAGTCCTAGCCTGTTCACACCTGTAAATCACCTGTTTGACAGCCCCTCCATTAACATATATGGATGGGATATCGGATGCCCGTTTAGAGTTTACACTCTTATTACTCATTGACCTGACATGATATCACACCAGGAATATCTGACCTTTGCCGAGATGATGGAGAGCCAGCTACAGGGTTGCCCCTTCATGCCCCTGCACAGATAAAGGCCTTAAACGAACAGATGCTCGCACTGGAACAAGGGGGAGAGCGACTACAGTGGGAGAGCTGGTATCAACAAAACGCGAGCATTGCAAGGAGGCGAAGGAACACTGAAGGTTCTCGATACTGGCAGGCCCACCTGGAGGAGAGTAAGCAGGACGCAGGAGTCTTGACAGACGACAATGAGCCAGATATCTATGATGATGTCACAGACGAGGATGAGCCAGGTGTCTTACAGTGGGAAGAGGAGCTGGCGCAGAAGTGTAAGACCAAGAAAGCCATCCAGCAGCGGACCTACTATCTTGGTCATAAGGTGACGTTCCAGATGTTACATCTCAGAAAGCTACTGGCCCCCGACATAGTGCTGGATGACCACTGTCTAAGAGACGTCTGTCTCGACACCAGCAAGCTGGCATGGTTTGCCAGGCTCTCCAAAATGAACCCTTCTATGACTCATGAGCAGATTCTGCAGGTTTAATCTCCAGGTACACTATGGCAAAATCAGAGTGGCGGAAGCAACCAGAACTATACCCCTCCCTAACGGCTGACGAGGGCAGTACCATCCATGGCTGGTGACTCCAGCAGATAGATGCCATCAGGCAGAATCTCGTCCATAAGGCAGAAAAGTACAGCAGAACGCACAGGCGCGATATCAGACAGCCTACACCGTCCTCGCACATACAACCACTGCTGCGGATGTGATTGAGCCAGTGCTGGTGTGGCAGCTGTGGCCACTCTCGCTACAGGGGTGGGTGCCATCGTCGCCATCCCGCTGGGTGGCGTGACACTAGCCGCCACTATCTTGGCCACGGGCTTGGGGGTGGGGCAACGGTTAATCACAAGGAGGCTGGAGAAGCATGCTAAGTATGTGACACTGGCACAGAGTATGCTACGGACCATCGACGAGTCTGTCAGCAAAGCTCTCGAGGATGGCCAGGTCACCAATGAAGAGTACCACCATATATTGAAGGTCCAAGCCCTGTGCCGCATGGAGAAACCTAAAGTGCGACAGCCATACCTCAAAGGCTGCAGCGGGCAGGTTGATATGGAGGAGTTAAAAATGGAGATGTTACGGCGAGGGCACCTTGCTGGTCTCTGGAGTCGAGATGACTACAAATAATGTGCTGCCTGTACAGTAGCTTTAAGAACACCAGTATAGATGGCCTTCCCACTGAACCTCACGACAGTCATCCGGAGCCAACTGCCCCTCCTGGGTACACCCTTGACTGGCCTGAGAGGTCTACTGGATGATAAACCAGAGCTAACACCGTTCTCCATCACAGTGGATGGATGGTCCCGAACCAGCTTCTCCGTCAACCCACGACCGCTGACCAACCGCCCCATCACCATCAAGGAGGCGAAGCAAGCTCATACTTGGATGGCTGCTCCAAGCCTCTCATACTGGAATCAGCACCTGAACTTTGCCGTGTGGTGTGCCACGGCAGGAGGTGGAGTAAGTTCCACCCTGCTTCACTCCTATTCTGGTACTCCTGAAGCTGTGCTCATCGCCAGCTGTCTCACATTCCACGTGTACTTCACGGTGCGACGAATCCTCCATGAGCTGGGTGCAAGCCTCTCTGATGCAAACGCCTTCGACCCACAGCTCAACAGTCATAGCGTCTCAGCGGCCAGCAGACTACAGAGAGAGAGAGTGTTCAGCGCTCACCCAGACTATCAGTGGCATGGTGGTGACAACAGCGGTCTAGGGGTTATGTACAGTGACCAGACACATGAGTACTCAGGATTCCCCTATCTAACACCCCGACGAGTAGGCCGTCGGAAGTCAGCGACATTATCGTTCGATCCAGACTCCGACCCTGGAGCGCTGATGCAAAATATGCACATCACTGGCTTGCTGCAGGACTATCCAGATGTGTGGAAGTACTTTGTCCCATACACCACCTCAGGCCTCACACCAGCAGGGATCGTTCGGATCAACCAGTCCCTGGAAGCACTGTGCTACTGCATCCTTACAGCACAGACCCAGCTGCGGCATTCCATAGATGGTGTCAGCGGAGCAGAGGTTCAGGCCATGTTCATCAGTCTCGTTGGGGATATGATCATCGTGGCAGACCCCAGTAGTCTTATTGCTAAGTTCCAGCAGGGGTTGCAGAAGGCCCGTCGCAAACTTGACTTTGCTATTTAACCACACCTACGGTTGATTCCGAGCAACATGATCGTGAGCAACGAGGACCTCCAAGTCAGGGGCTATAACAACATGATAGTCGAGGGGAGTTCCCCGGTGTCCACTTCGGCTTCAACACTGATATCAATGCATCTACACGTAGTACAGCCCATACAGTCGTTTCGACCCTGCCACTGCAGCCAGTCGACACGACGCTTCCCATGGCGGCTCTGACCCTGACACTGCAGCCAGTCGACATGACACCACTTCCCGTGGTAGCTCTACGAGTGGTGTTAGGCCTAGCTATCGTGGTGCTCAGGATCAGCCTACTCCGCCGCTAGCAAATCAGCTATAAGACTATCCTGACTCTCTACCGTAGCAGTGGGGACCACGGTGAGACACTGAACCAGCTTGGCATGTCCTACATCCCCTATACACGCTGCCAACATGCACATCCAAGGGCTGGATGGTTCTGCAGCGCATCATTTTTCCCAGCTTGTAGTATCGCAGTGCCTTAATCAGCTCTGAGTCATGTGAGGCCATGGCAGTCTGCAACTACTGGAACACATCTGACAGATACTCCCGATCCTTGTAGAAACCTTTAGTTCGCAGGAGCTGCTTGACGATATCCCGCCCATAATAAGGTATTCGAGGAAGCAGATCTGTCCCTTACCAAATCCTAGATAGAGCTCAGCACCGGAGAGCTGAGCGAGCTCATCTGGTGTCTTCTTCTTGTAGTCCTTCAACTCCCTCTGGAAGACATCATAGTATTTCTCGCATAGCATGAGCCCGGGCATGTCTAGGATGTCTCAATAGAGAGATGCATATTCCTGAGTACCAACCCGGACACCTGGCAGATGCAGACTGGGAAGATCATATTAGCTCTCTCGACAGGGGACGCTGACGTTTAACCGCATTATATACTCAGTGCTTAAACAATGACGTCAATGGTACAGATCATGAAGCAACTGCCCGAGAGCCAGGCGAGTCTTCAAAAGGTGGAGAACCTGCTGCGAACCAAGATACAGAAGTTACTGACCAAAGCAAAACCTCTGGCAGTCCATATTACCAGTAACGTGGCGGCGAATGTGGCCGTGGTGAAGATGACAGGTGGAAATGAGGTTCTTCCTGCCATCACTATGGCTCTCCTCACTACAGTTGTGAGTGGGGTGGCCGAGCACTGTCTCGGAATAACTCACTCCATCCCAAAGATCACCATCAGTGGTGCCTCCTACACTGCCGCCGCCAAGATCATGGGTGAACGTGTTACACTAATGGAGGCCGTGATTCTAGGGCTAGCAACAAGTGCAATGGCTGAGATCATCGTCCCCTACGTTTAAATCCTCTGAATAGTGAGAGATGGATCACGAGACCCCTGCAGCATATGAGGCATGGCGTGCAGGAGGGCGGTGTGTAGCCCATAGTTGAGCACGTGGACTGAGGATTGCCAATGCCCGGGAATGGTGGACCGCCCACAAGGTGTGCCCCTGCAGAGAGGGCCAGTACCCTGAGCACTGCTACCTATTCCCTTGGCCGACTGCGTGGTCCTCCTATGCCCAACTATTTCACTGGGGGTATGACTAGCAGGTTTAAGCCGTCCGTATATGAGTATCACTCACAGACATAGAAAGCAAAGAGCTAGGCGATCTTGCTCACTTGGGCGGTGCACGCCTCGGTTCGGAGGACACTGTTGCCCCTATCTCCTTCCTAGACTTCGATGAGAAGGGAGACCGACGGGAGATCCGAGGTACCATCCCAGCACGAGATCTCATCGGGAACACTGATACGGTAGGACAATTGGCCATTGCCAAGGCCAAGACTGTATACAAGGGGATGGGCATCAAGGAGAGGGCGATGATGCTCGGTATGCTCGGAGTGGATGGGGATGGAGCCATCAAGGTTATGGCTGAGTCCTTTGCACAGGACCTGGTTAAGGATTTCCTGAAACCACGGAGCTCATTCCGACAGGATGGAAAAAATCTCAAAATAGGCACCCTCGGCCTGAGCCATATCACTGTCGATGGCAAAAAAGGTGCTACTACCAGCCTCCAGCTACCAGAGGTGAAGAAGTCAGGGTTGTTTGGTTTGCCGTTTAAGACCACAGGATAGACATGGCTTCCCGTGCATGTATCATACAGATACTGGATGTACTAGACACTGTGGGTGCTGGCACAGGCCCTCTATGCTATCTCCTCAGCTGCTGCTGGGATTTCATGCTTGATGCCTCCATCGCATCCTTCGTATCCGCCGGAGGTGCAAGATTCCCCGCTCTGCAGGCGAAAGAGCTGGTGCAGGAAGTACTGCCATTTAGTCTCCCAGATATAGAGCTGTGGGCTCTCCTGGCCGAACATCTACACTCTCAGTACATCCTTCTGGTGTCTGACTCTGCCGCTGAGGCGGTTGACAGTAATGATCAATAGTACAATGGCCCAATCACCAAGACGCAGAACCTGCAAGCACTGATGGAGAAGCTGCTGGCAGCCCGACTGACAGAACCACTTGTTCTAGTTATTGATGACCCTGCAATGGACCAGAAGACAGTCACCTACCTCAGCAACATCACCAGGCGCATCCGGCACACAAAGATAACTGTCTTCAGCTTGAGGAACTTCGTCAGTTTTGCCAGAAGCCAGTGGCTTAAGATTAAACTGTCACTGAAACTCTACCCACTGAGGGTCATCTTCTGGGACTCTCTTCCTTTGATACTACTCACGGAAGACCCATTTCCCCCATGCCAGCCTAGCATCATACTTGCGAGTGGATTTGATGAGGTAATCCTGGTAGTTATTAGCTGGGAATATCAGAAATGCTACCAGATCACTGGCCAATCTCCTACACACTTTTTCGTTGAAGATGTACTCAACAGCATCCTTGCGGCCAACAGTGACCCCCTCCTGAGTACCTTCTGCAGGACTGGTGTCATGGCTCTTTGCTACAGCGGCACTGACCTCCTTCCTGAGAGCATTATTTGGTCCAGACTGGGGTCTATCCCGCATCTCTCGCTCTTTCTGGGTATGGAGGCTAAATACGGCAGCCCACTTCCCGACCGTTAGTAGATCTTTGGGTTTGACCCTCGCCCTTTGGAGAGCTAGAATAACAGGACTGTTGGTTGGGGCCACAGTTAGGTTGGGTAGTACCTTGCTCTGGGTGCTGTCAAACTTCCGGTAGAGTATCCGAGTCAGGAGTTCTCTTGTACTACGAGCTGGCAGCCAGTATCTCCGCATCAGATGGAGGTGTGACCTTGGCTCGCTCGTAGATAATGTTGATGTCATGAAGCAGTTCTTGGATGCTGTCACAGTGGGACAGTGCATGCCATGGCTGTGACTGTCATGCCGGCTTGTCCTGCTGCATATAGACAATCTGCTGGAGAACTTTACCAAACATGGCAGCCGTTTAACCCCTATATATACCCAGACCTTAAACATGCTGCAATATGTGCAACATCCAGATGGGGCTATTGAACCCGCGACATCGCACCACACTGATCCTCAGAAGGACTGCCTGACGGTCATTCGACCCAGTATACACGATGAGAGCCAGTTGTCCACTGCTGGGAAGTACATTGACTTTGCAATCTCGGCACAGATCCACAAGATCAAGAGCATGACACTCGAGTTCAAGCTTCAGAGCACAATAGATCAGACGGTAGAGCTTCCACAGGTTCTGAACAGGTGGGAGATTGTGCAGAGCAACAGCACCGTGGACACCACCTATGTGAACGATGAGTACCGAGTCCTAGGTCCGCTGGCTCATGAACCAACCTTCAATGCAAAGGGAAAGGGGTACTACACTATGGGTGCAATGAGGGGTTCACGGAATTCGAACTACGAGCAGGTGTCGAAGAGCCCATAGCAGTTCCACTCGTAACCCTCCTCGAGAACACACACATGAATCTGGCTGCCATGCAGGATAGGCTGTTCCTCTGGGTGTACACTGAGCAGCTTGCAGATGTGACAATGAATGCTTCAAGACTTCATGTCTGGCATGACAAGAATGACCAGGAGCTGAAGCAAACGGGTTCCAAACAGTGGATCATGCATGTGGAGCGAGAACACCAGCAGTTCCAAGCCACAGCTAACCAACTGGTAGAGCTAACATTGCATCGTGGTGCATTGGACTGTGTCGCTCTTGTGGTCCTGGTTCAGAAGGGAGGAGCCATCCAGCAGGTGGATAAGCTAGACGACTTCAAGCTTGTGGGTGCCGGGACCAATGTTCTTCGTGAGGTACGCGAGCTGGCTGATTGCCAACTCTACAGACAGAAAACTAAGCCATATGCACTTCTGTGACTAACCAGTGGAAGCGACGACCTCGAGTCGGCATTCGAGGGCCATCACCACCTTGGGGGCAGAGACATCCCACCTAATCAGGGCAACCGGCTCAGCTTCAACATCGGAAACCTCATGGCTGGGACTCGCTCATTAGGTGTGACGGTACTTTACGTTGGTTATGCTAAGGTATGCGTGTAGAAAACAGGTATTCAGCTTGAGCGTGCATAGAGCACGACTCCTGTCATCACAGCTGCAGCTGCCACCACTACTATAAGCTCTGCTGTCTTCTGACCTGTCGATGCTTCATAGTCGAGCGTTGGCTGAGATATCTTTACAGCCTCGTAGTACTCATTGGGACTCTCATCTGCCTCTTCGATGCTCTGCTTGGCCTGAGCTCAGAGTTGTCATCGGCATGCCTCGCTCTAGTGCTCGAGTGCTTTGCTGTACTCAAACTTCTCCTTAGACAGCTTCTCCATCGCCTGGTTATGACGCTCACGCTCGACCTCTGCCGCCTTCTTGTCGGCGAAGCTGAGTCCCCAGTTCACTAAGGCAAACACGCCCGTATTCAAGATTGCGGATGCCATGCTATAGACTACAGTTTAAAGCTACAATATAGATGCCCCAGCAACTGATCGCCAGAGCGATGTATGAACCAGAGGCTGATCCAGTCAAGGATATAGATGACGAGGACTATGAGGAGGACTATGATGAGGAGGATTATGATGCATGCTACGATGTCAGTGGTGAGTATGATGATGTAGAGCCTGAATCCCGCAAGCTAGTACACAGAGCAAAAGGAATCTATTCCACTTACGTAAAAGGTTCTATTGGTCCGTTGGCAGCAGTTGGGGCTCTGATCGCTCTGTTCACAACGAAGTCTGGTGAGATGGTCCGCAAGATTGCCAACAATGCTCTCCATGGTGTGGATTTTTGAAGCCATACCAGCCATTGCCTCAGGAGTAGGTACATTCTTCGGAGTCGCAGGCCCTTGGCTACCGTACGTTGCCATAGCGCTCATGGCCATCTGGGCCACTGAACATTTAAGCCGTACTATATAAGGATGGCGTCTCTGTACGACCTGGTCAAGTCCCTTAACTTCCGAGGGTTGGTCGATAAACTACTGTTCAGTGCGAATCCAGCTGAGATTAAATGCCAGTGCACGGAAGTATTTGAGGAGGTCTTCAGTGATGGTCAAATGAATGACGGCCATCTGTTCATCTGTTTAGAGTTCACCCATGCCATGCGTGACAGGACGGGAGTGGACGTCAGTGATGAAATCCAGGAGTTCCGTCTTTCTTGAGGAACTCTACTATCAGTCTGGTGGATATTAGCGTGAGCCCCCTCAACTACTCAAGGCTGCGCGTCGCAAGGGCCACAACTTCACATTGGAGACAGTTAGCCAGTGGCTCAACCACCAGGTGATGTGGCAGATATACAGACCTCGTCCATGGCACATCAGGCATGCCCATTTCGAGGAAACTGTCCCGAACAGAGTTCACCAGGCAGATGTTCTATTCCTTCCACACAACTCAGTTGGTCGTAAGACATACAAGCATGCCCTCACCATCGTCATTGTCGCCAGCAGGTACAAGGTGGCAGTACCGCTCACAGACAAGTCAGCTGGCCAGGTGGCCCAGGCATTCCAGGGTGTCTACGAGGCTTCGGAAAATCCCCTCCAGTGGCCGGTGGATGAGGGTAAGGAGTTCAGAGGTGAGACTGCAGCCCTCATGCGGAAACATGGTGTGGTAGTTAGGCGAGGCGAGGTAGGGCATCACCGTGCCCAGGCTATCATTGAGTGGTGGAATCAGACACTGGCAGAGAGACTGTTCCCACACTAATACGCCCAGGAAATAACCGTGCCGAGTGAACATTCTAGAGTATGGGTGAGAGGGCTGCCTGCTGTGGTGGAGAGATCCAATGCCGAGGTTACTAGGCTAATCAGGAAGAAGCCGGTAGAGGCTATCATACACTCCGCTGGTCACAGCTCTAGAGGAGCGAACAAGGGAGAGGAGTGCCTACAACCTGATGCTCTGGTTCGGTTCTGTATGACCCTGGTGAGCTGGAAGGTGGTCAACGGCGTGCAACAGATCCTAACTGGTCAATAGATGTTCACAGGCATGACATGTATGTGGAGGCGGAGGGGCGGCCTACACTGTACTACCTGGCACACCAACACGGAGTGCCTAGGCAACCATTTGTCATAGAAGAGCTTCAGCTAGTCCCTGCAGACACACAGCTACCACCACCTAGGGTGCTAACATGATACTCGATGGGCTCGGTATGGACACCATCTGCCAGCACATGGCGCTTATCATAGTAAGCGGAGAGTCTGAGTTTTTCCTGCTCATACGTCACCATACCCTGGTTGCGCATGCGTAGGCCTCGGTTTTTAGCTCTGTTCACCCCGCCATGTAGGGAGCTGTAGAACCTCTGCCAAGAGACCTCATTCTGCCACTTTGACATTCTCTTAGCCGAGCACTTACTTGCAGCTGCGCTCTCCAGATAAGTAGTATTTGGAGCAGAGAGCGATACCACGAGAGCCTTCGAACTCAAGCTTGAACAGTCCTGTAGTCCGTCCAGACCATTTGTCCCAAACTAGCCAGTCCCGCTTATGAGCCTGGTACTCTGCTCGCCTCTCAGGGCGAATGACCTCGTCGAGGTTGGAGCCTGCTATAGTGATATACGCAGAGTCAGTGTCCATCTGCAGGTACTCAAAGCTGTCACACACTACAAAGCGATCGAGGAAGTCGTAGTAAAACTCCAGCATTCGCAGCTTCGCGAGCTCATAAATGGCTACCTGGAAGGGCCTTTGAAATGTGATTCTCGGCTTGCAACTGGAGCTCGTATGACTCACCGATCTCCTCGAGATCTTCGAACCATGCACTACGCAGGGCCTTGTCTACCACGCATTCATCCTTCATGAAGCTGGTGCTGCTATGACGTTCTAGGGCCTCGATGAGCTTCCCGTAGGCACTGTTGCCGAGGAATTTGAAGAGATCTGCCAAGAGTGCTTTGTTCTTATCTACATCTCCCGAGCGGCGGGCCTCCATAACATTCTCCACTCACCACTCGATTGGGCGCTTGGCCTCATAGTCTATGGTGCAGTATACAGCAGTGATCTCCAGGCCATGGCTTATATACCACTTGAGTGTCGGGGCGCACAGCAGCCGCTTCTTGCCAGAGAGGGCACCGACGAGTTTCTGAGTGGTGGGCCGCTTCCTCCCTGTTCATCCTAGATATGCCAGCATCTCAGAAGATTGCCTCTACCGGGATCTCGCGGTTATAGAAGAGAGGAGGCATTTCCTCGAACTTTGCCCACAGAGCCTTGGGGACCTCTATATCCACCTCAACAAACCCAAACCAGCTGTCTGCTAGGAGAGCCTCCTTAAAGCTAGCTACACCACTAGCATCGGACCAATGGCACACTTTCTTCTTACCACATGGCATCTCTTTGGCCATCGTTGACAGGTACAGAGCATTTGTGTCGTAGCTGAAAAGACATTGGCAGACATGCTCACTCTGGCGGATTCGAGTCATACTGGCCTCATGGTATCTCGTGAATACGATGCTGGGACCTCCAACAACAGCACCCTTCAGCATCTCATAGGCTTCCTTGCCTGGTGAATAGAGGCTAACATCCAGCATGTGTTGAGTGGTTCCACGTAGGAGATACTGCAGTGACACACCTGGGAGAGACAATGTGTCTTTGAGGATGTCTATTTCTCGTTCTGTGTAGAACTCCTGCATCCGCTCTAGGGTTTCGATGAATGGACTGACGTCCAGGTTGTTGTAGTGTCTACATTCCATGCTCGCTGAATGTCTGGTTACCCTGTTCCCACTCTGATCGCGTCAAGAGGTAGCCACCCTTGAGCTTAGATGTCCCATTGAATCAATCAGATCAGTCATACGTGCAAGTAGTATGTGCACGAACCCATCTGAGAACATGTCCAAACTCGTGAACCAGTACGACAATGAACTACGAGCCATTCTTGATAAATATGCTCCCCTAAACCATAAAACAATCGTTGTTCGTCCACATTCACCATGGTTCAACAGTGAGATAAAGGAAGCAAAACGACTTTCACGAAAATACGAACGCCTTGCACGCAAAACGAATCTACACGTTCATATACAGTTATATGCTGATCAGTGTAAAGTGGTTAACAAAATGATAACTGTAGCAAAGCAGGATTACTACTCAACATTAGTGTCCGAACACAAAGCAGACCAGAAAAAACTGTTCTCCGTTTTCAACAGGCTCCTCCACAAAGATAAGGGACGAAATACCTTACCACAGCACAGCAATTCAGTTGAGCTAGCTGGCAATTTTGGACAGTTTTTCACTGAAAAAATCGAACTCATTCATGCAAACATTTTGAGACATCCAGATTATTCAGTACAGATTCTGAACGATGTACCAGTATCAGAATGTCCTCTGATAGAGTTTCGACCAGCTTCCATCAGTGAGGTGTCAACACTAATCAGGAAATCACCACAAAAGTCCTGTATTCTAGACCCAATACCCACACACTTGGTTAAAGACTGTATCGCCGACCTTGCACCAGTCATTACAAATATGATAAATATGTCCATGGAGTGTGGCTCTGTGCCTACTATCTTTAAATCAGCAAACGTGATACCACTGCTCAAAAAACCATCTCTGGACTCTAACCTTCTTAACAACTACCGACCGGTATCGAATCTAACATATCTATCAAAACTGTTAGAAAAAGTGATTGCAGAACGACTTCAGAATCACCTAGAAGTAAATAACCTACGTGAGTTGTACCAAAGTGCCTACCGCAAGCTTCATAGCACAGAGACGGCTTTACTACGCGTGCAGAATGATATATTATGTTCTATGGACAATCGTATGTGTGTGCTATTAACACTCCTAGACCTATCTACAGCCTTCGATACGATAGATCATACAACTATGCTATCACGACTAGCAGAACTGGGCATATCTGGTACATCACTGAGTTGGTTCAAATCCTATTTAACATGTCGCTATCAAACAATCACATTAAATGAAGCTAGGTCATCTCAGTATGAGTTGCTCTCTGGTGTGCCGCAGGGGTTTGTGCTCGGGCCTATATTATTCACTATCTACACGGCACCACTGGGACGACTTCTAGACGCACGTGGAATGAGCTATCACTTCTACGCCGATGATACTCAGCTGTATCTAGCTTTTCACACACCCAACCAATTGAATGCCCGGGAAATTCTGGAGGACTGTATTCGCGATGTGAAACTTTGGATGTTAAACAACCTTTTGCATCTCAACGAGAAAAAGACAGAAATAATTATGATCGCTTCCCGTCACTTGAGACCAAAAATAGAAATTGAATCGGTTTATATCGGTGGCGCCAACCTTCCTTTTAGTGTTAATGCGAGAAATATTGGCGTAGTCTTTGACAATACTATGTCTATGGAAAGCCATGTGACGTCGATCTGTAAATCTATATTTCTGAACACTCGCAACATCGGTAAAATTAGGAAATTGCTAGACTATAATGCAGTCAATACCCTCGTCCACGCAACCATCACATCAAGGCTGGACAATTGCACTTCTCTTCTCACAGGCATATCATCATCGCAGTTACAACGTCTCCAACGTCTCCAACGAGCACAAAATACGGCAGCCCGGTTAATAACCAGAACAAAAGTGCATGAACACATTCGACCAGTCCTCAAAGAGCTACACTGGCTGCCAGTGGAACAACGAATCGAATTTAAGGTCGCACTTTTCGTGTTCAAATGCCTACATGACTTAGCCCCACCGTATTTATCATCACTCATAACTAGACGAATAGCACCGAGAGCACTAAGATCGAGTGAACAGCTACTCTGCGTAGTACCCAATTCCAATCTTGTCATTGGAGAGCATGCTTTCTCCATAGCCGGACCAAAACTTTGGAACGACCTTCCATCCAACATTCAAAACAGCAACAATGTTGAGGCTTTCAAAACTCTTCTAAAAACCCATTTGTTCCAAAAAGCATATTTTACTATTTTAAATTAGCTTTAACTTTTGTAAAGCGCCTTTGGGCAGTTAATTCTGGAATTGGCGCTATATAAATGCATACATACATACATATATACATGCTGAGTAGTCAGGAAGCCCTGGATAGTTGAGCTTCTCATGTGTGTCAAACCATTCATATGGGAACCAGCTCTTCTGCTGTGTACACCCGTAAGCTTTGACCCATACGTCGTATGAGACTCCTGGGCTGAGGTAGTTCAGCACATCGAGAAACCGTAGCTCAGGTGTTATGAGGAACATGGTCTGACTAGCCTTCTTGGCGACTTTCACTGTACCTGTAATGTCAGTCAGCTCATCGACAAAATACTTCTTGATGAGGTTCAGGTCATACCACCCAGAGTTGAACCCCAGTACAGGCACTTGGTCACACCACTCGTTGATTAGTCACTGCTGTTGCTTTTGGAGCTTGTCCAGGTCTGTCAGTATGTACTGTGCCGTAACCTGTGTCCAGATTAGATATTCTCGCCATTGGATCACCGGCATGAACTCTCTGATCAGTTCGTTGGGGTCAGGATTGCAGAGGTGAGTTGGCTCACTCATGCCGCCCTCTAAGGAGCAGCCGACTGACACAGAGATAGGTATGTGAGTACTCTCGATAGTCAGAGTCTCCATAGGATGAGTTTTGATACCATCTAGGAGTGCTTCGATGTCGTAAACTATGAAGTGTGGGTATGGGACAGTCCGAACTCATTTAGGGACACTTGGACAGCATTTTATACAGCACTCCCACTGTACCACAAGCGTGCATCCAGATGCTCTCAGCTTCTCCTCTCTCAGTGACAGCCATGGAACTGGTAAACGGTGTTGGTGGTCGGATCATAACCATCTACGGGAGTGCCCTCGATCCAACGCTCGCCACCGTGCCCTCGCTCTACATGGTGCATGTGTACGCCTGTTTCTCGACTCATACTCGATCCAACGAGTAGCCGCTGAAGTGGATGGTTGGGGTGGATAGAAGGCTTTCTCATACGCAGACTGTGGTGCCTCTACTTTCTCGCCAGGACACACGATAGTTGTTTTGCTGCCTGTACAGTGATCAGTGTGGCATTGAAGAAGACTGCATGCCTGTGTAAACCTATGCTGACAGTGACTGCATACTAGTGTATGTGCCAGCTTGAAGATGTTCTTGATGTAGAAGGCATGGTGGTCCCACACTCCGATGGTCATGGTGTCATGGTAGTGAGCCGCTTGCCTGATCAAGTGCCAGGTGCCCTCTTCGGTTGGTTCATACACGCGAATCCCAATCTTGGCGAAGAACTCTACCTTGTCCAGCTGCTCCAGCGAGGTCTTGCGGACATCAGGTACTGTCACTGTCTTGTCGTAGAACTGTGTGGCAAGCTCTCGTGCAGGAGCTGTACTTCTATCAGCTCTCGCTCCTCGGTGGACTGCTAGACATCTCCAGAGACACATGTTGTCCCTGTAGGTGTCGAGGACAGTCATACTCTTCTTCTGTCATAGCCAGTCTGGGAGGGGGCCTGTCCCAAGCAGAGGTTGGCGGTCGATGACAGCCCTGACCTCAATGTTGATTGATCAAACGAAAGCCCACTTGGTGTTGGGTCGATCGATATTGTCTGTGTCGAGGCGGGCTTGCTCTCTTGCTGCCACCCAGTCCTGATCTGTTCCTATCGTGTTCAACCACGGGCTCCCTGGAGCATTCTTGTGGAAGAGCATCACCCTACCGTCTTCGATGTGACGGATGCGATAGCTATGGGTGTAGCGGAGGTAGAAGGCATTCTGGACAGTCTGCTCGATCTTTTGCATGATCTGGCTTGTGACGTCTCCTTTTAGACCTCTGAAGAATGTCCAGTGTACTGACCGGCGTCCTCTATCCTCTGTCTCCCTTTCGCCGAGACGCTGGTCGAGAATGTGTTCGCCTTCTCGCCTCATGCTCCGGGCTAAGGGTTCAGCTCTCTGCCCCCTCATGACTCGCTTAGTGATCCTGCATAGGGGAGGTAAGCGTTCCAGTGGATGGTCCGCCATCCGTTTCGCTACCGTCTTGGCTCGCAAGCTAGCAGTCACCTCCTTGTCCAACTGATGAAGCTCACGTATCCACTGCACTTTCTTGTGGGGATTCCAAGGATCATCTTTGGTAAGCGCTGGAAACCTTCCCGTCTTCATTGCTTGGGAGAGCAACTTCTGCAACTCCTCGGCACGGGCCTGTCCGATCATCTGGAGCAGGTCGGCTTTCTTGACCTTAGAGTGGCCTCTAAGGCCGAATTGCTTTGCAGTAGTGCGAAGCTGTGCAACAGTAATCATGGTGTATATCACTGTGGATGCCTGTCTCTAAATGGGCGTTCAGACCCTATTATGTGTGATGCTGATGATCAGTACCTGGAACCTGTGGGGGTCCATTGTGTCGATGTGATTGTGGATGCTTGTCTCTAAATGGGCGTTCAGATGTGTGTGGGATTGATCACAAGGTGCTCAGGCCCATTGTGTGTAATATTGTTTGTAGATGAGCATTTACACGTAGTTGAGTGTTCGGAGTGTTTACACGTAATGTATGGTTGTGCGTTCACATGTGCTATACCATTATCGATGCTGTGTCTAATTGGGTGTTAACACATAGCAGGTGGGCTAAATAAACTGCTATTCTTGACCTTGGCCCAGTCGAGGGTCTGTGGTCTGCAATCATGGGTTTTATGTGACTGTGCGGGTAAAAAGTAATTGTAGACATGGAATCACGTGATCATGTGGCACCGATCGGCCGGACGGGTACAGGCCGTCCCAGCTAGGCCGGGTATGGGATGAACGCTCCGGGTGCATTCCAAGCATTCCCCCCTGGATAGGATAGTACGTGTGTATAAAGCCCTATGAGAGAGGTATGGCTAAGTCCGTAAGAATGCGTAGCACGCATGCGCATGCGTCAGATCTTCCCTGGCAACACGTGTCAGTATTGTGAGAGAGTGTATGCTTATATTGTACCGAGTTGGTACTGGGGATTTCTTTAAATCACTTCATTCTCGTCGCTCTTGGTACCGATCAGGACCGGAATGAAGCGGAATTTCAAAACTGTTTACCATTTTAAAATCGGACCAGAAATGGCCGAGTTATCCACAAATGCTAATAGCGAGATTTGAACCTGTGATTTTAAGTTTGCTAATAACACAAAACGAGGATTTGAACCAGCGCATTAACTACCTCGACCATGTATGCATTAGTAATTATAGCTGATAAGTTATGTGTTCTCATTGCTGTATTGCTGCGCTTATCAGTCCCTCTAGATCTTGACGTCACTTCGAGATAACGTATATATTATAGACTGTAATTTTGTAATTACCAGTGTGTTATTAGTCCAATTGAACTGTTTGCTATTATTGCACAGCAATTAGTATCATTATTTGTAATCTAATTTCTGTTCTCCGTTGGCTCAGTTGATTACAGTGCTGAATTCTAATAAAAAAAACCATGGTTCAAGTCTCTCAAAAAGCTAGATGGTACCAAGTTCGAAATGGTATGAAAAATAGGAGCAACGGGGAACCACCTAAAAAACCCTGTAGAGAGAGAGAGAGACTGGCCAGAGAGCACTGGCAATAATGTGGGGTTTCTCCCGAAGAGGTGGGGTGCGGGAGTTTTATAGGTTTTTTTTTTTGTTTCGTGACAGTATTACTCTTTACCCGTTACCCGAGAAGCATGACATCACGCCAAGACCAGAACCTGGTAGTAGTAGTAGTAGTAGTAGTGTCGGAATTAAAATGACACTACCTCCCTCAACTGGCAGCCGTTCGGCGATCCGTGGTGGCCCCCACTGCCCTCTCAATCCCTGGGGGCCTCCATATAGAGGCATACCCCAACCACCTGTCTCAACAACCCTGGGGGCCTCCATCTAGAGGCATACACCAACCAGATGCCTCAACAACCTATGCCCCAGGGATTGAGAGAGCGGTGGGGGCCACGGATCGCCGAACGGCGGCCAGTTGAGGGAGGTGGTATCATTTTAATTCCGACACTGCTACTGATGGAACCATGCCTGCTCAGCCTCACTGGAACGTTATCGTGCCACCGATCCCAGAGATCAGCTTTTGTATTTTTTGGAGTGTCTGACTCCCACCTCGGATGAACAGGAATCCCAGAGAACTAGCCAGCATAGCTGTTGGGCAGATCCGTACCTAGCGCATGGACCAGACCCCATAAACGAGGAACAACGCGGACGCGACAATGATACACTAAATTTGCACTATGTCCACAAAAAGATGGAAGTACCGGTGTTGAAGACACTGTGCAAATCGCTACAAGATCATGATATAAACTGTGAAAATCAAAAATCTTTCCACTGGACTCAATAGTTCAGTGGTGTCTTGGTACATTTCTGAAAAAATGGTCTTAAAATATTGAATGTTAACGATTTAGCATGATGTGTAGTCCGACGAGCAAATAAGACGCCTGAATAGGATATTACGATAAGTTTTAGATTTAGGAATGATGAGAAAATACACTTGAAAATTAAGATGAATATTGCATTATTCAGGCAACTTTTCACCGGATGTTTGTAGGCTACACCAATACGACTTTAGGTACTGTACACCCGCCCATCAGAATGGTGGGTGATATCCCGACTACATATTAACCGAGAGGCCGCAACCAACCTGAAATGATGTTGATGATGATGATGATGATGGATGATTGTGATGTTGTGTCCCGCACTGAAGTAGTTTGAAAACATCTTACAGCTGCAGTCAGTCCTTCCTTCACCACTGTTTCTTGTCTTCGGCGAGTGTCCTTATCTCCCTCAAGTTCTTCTTGCTCATCAGTGTACACACAGTCCAGCTTATTGTAGATTGGCATGTAGCACACTTAGCAGCTTTGTAGTTTGTACAGCCGAGTCTTCTATGTGCTTTGTAGATGTTGACACTGAGGACAGCAAATTACATGGCTTTTTGTGAAGGGATGTCTTGTGGCATTCAAAGAACATTACTAAACAGAGATCTTTGTTGGACCAACTTCACTGACAGTGGGACTGTATTTCATGTATAACGTGTTACTGGAGATTATGCTATCCAGCAAGCGATGTTGGGTTATATGTACAAAGGTATCTACGGTAACAGGCACCCAGCTTCTGTAAACCTGCCTTTGGAGCTATGTCCAGCTGTTACAGATGTACATCCAGCAGCAGCGATACACAGGTCGCGTCATAGAAGCATAGTTTCTGGCCCTTTACCCATTTCTATGATAAAAAAATATAAACTTAAGATTAGAACTTCAAAAATGTTTGCAACATGTTTTTGGCATTTAGCCATTAAAGTAATATGAGAGTGCTTCTATAGGCCGAATACATCTTACATCACAGACTGATGATGACTCATAACTGCTCAGCCTTAGCGACGAATCAAATCAGCAATATACGCGCTATTTATGTAGTGGCAGTTACATGTGACATATTGACTAATTTATTGTCTGATAACGTTTCACACATCTTTACATGTAATGGTAAGATATAAATTTGAATTTTAAAGGGATCGTGGCCCACTCTATGTTAATGTCTTAGTGGGTAGTATGGAATATATGTGCTATGATGGGGAGCTGGGCGCAGCCATGTGTAGCTCGCCGGGTAGTGTCGGGCCGTTCTGTTGTATCATGTTGACTCGCCACGCCGCAAGTGCACAATGAGTGATGATGCTGGTTAGCATCCAGTCTCGGGTGACGGACCTTGTACGAGACTGCCCTGCGGGAAACAAAAAACGGCTCCTAAGGCCGGTGGAACTCAATCGTTCCGGTGGGGCTGTGCGACCATTGTTGCAAACATTAAACACAACTGTCTCATCCCAAGAATTTGTGTCACCAGTATGCCTGTCCATAGCAATTTCGTGATCTATGGACTTACAAGATTTGATTTGGTGACCTAAAAATATAAGTCCATACAATGATTTTACCCAAACAATTATAGATATGCTAGATAAGACTATAGTAAGAGCATACGAAAATACGAGACATAGAGACAGGTAGATGAACTTTTAAACATGGGGCTCCCGGAGGTACCACACAGACTCGTAGGTCCGCAGAGGTATCACCGCAAGGGAGGCTCCTTACACGAGACTTAGCTAATTAACTTAATATAAGTTATTAAACCTCTAAGCTGAAAGGAAGAAGGTTATCTCGGACGAAAAGTTATGTGCCTCACGCGTGCACTTCTCCTAGTGCTAGTTTGGGTGAGGAGTATTATCCTCGCATGGACCGTCATCACTGAATCCTTGCGAGAGGCAAGTGCCTCGCACGGGCTTCCATCTCGGGAAGGTGTCACCACTGCTTAAAGCGGAAGAAGGGTAGGAGGCAAAAATTGGCCCACTCTAATATTTCAACCAAAAATGCTTGAGAAAGAAAAGACCATAACTAGCGAGATTATGACTATAGGGGTGCGTGCTGTTTTACGTGAAGACGGGATGGGCGATTCCCGATCGATTCCCTCGACACCGTCTCATGTGATTCTTAGTATGCTGAATTTGTAGTTGCCGCTTTATTTATGCGGGCCTTCTGTTTTGCTTAATTAGCTTTTAGTTGTTTTCAAAACAAGAACTATTTTTGGCCGCAACTGGCTGGTATCTACCTAGCTATTAGACACGGCTGTCACTGAGAACAGATGCCCTAAGACATCAATATTGAAGACAGCGCTCATACATGTTACTTAGTAAGATCTCTGAACTGGATAAGAATCCGGACATCCCGCTCCGTAACCACATAAAACGTTACAAGACATGGGTTACTTTTCACGAAAGCGTATTAGACCATTGTTCTATCGTTATGGTGGGGGTGAGAGAGATGAATACCCACCGTAAATGTCCTTCCCATAAGGGCGTGGCAGATCTAAATATCATGCCCAGACATTCTTATGGAATTCGGTGGGGATACGTATCTCGCCCGTTACCGGGTCCTATGGAACTAACCGTTTAACCTGTCATTAGGTTTATATACAAGTTACCATGTTTTGCACTGCGGTGCGGGAGGTTTGTTCAGTAATAAAAATAATAATTAATATGTTTTCGCAGTGCTTTCCTACATTGGCTAAAGTGCTAACTACTAAGTATCCGAACTACAAGGGAAATGTATGTGACACCACACCCTGGCCATCGACGCTCGGAAACCCCAATAGTTTCCCAGAGTCGCATCAGCCCATGGTGCGGATAGGGACATCCCAACAATTAAGACGCCACAACGCTGAGTGGAACATGAAGAGAGACAAAATCTTGGAGCTATGAGTCTTACCGGAGTGTGGGGCTAGATTATTGCACTGCCGGAAGAGAAGAGTATATTACAGAGTATGCAATGAAGAAAGTGTCTCTAATGATTTTGAACCGATCCTATCGAGGTGAATAGAAAAGGTTTAGTTGGTAGCATACCGGGCTAAATAGAGTTATAGCATGGACAGCGACCTCAGTGAAAAATTATTGGTGGCGGGAGAAAGTGCTGCATATATAAGTGTTGCTGTATCGTGTTTCCTACGTGGACTGCAGTCCTATATTTTCTA
Organism: Chaetoderma sp. LZ-2023a; assembly: GCA_034401795.1. Classification (NCBI taxonomy): domain Eukaryota; kingdom Metazoa; phylum Mollusca; class Caudofoveata; order Chaetodermatida; family Chaetodermatidae; genus Chaetoderma; species Chaetoderma sp. LZ-2023a. Next base: position 55,170,118 of record CM067368.1, read on the forward strand.
TAAATAAGCAAAACATATGAACGGATGGCCACTGGCCATATATATATATATGTATACATAATCTAACCAGAACAATCAATACAGTATCAAATGATCAAGGTATATATATATATATCAGTACAGGTTAACGAACCTACTATTGTGCGGTTAGCAACACATTGAAGAAAATGAGAATAACTATAAACAGAATACAGAAATTATAACTAGCGGTCCTAAGACCGTTACGGTTCCTTTTAGTTATCGGGACCGTTCTTACGGATACAATGAATTATAGTTACTTGAATACTCAGTAGTCATTCTTAAGATAGGCCACTGTGTTACTGAAATTGATACGTCATTCCGTAGTTGACGTGCGTTGATGAATTCTCAGGAAGCTGGAAAGGTCCCGCAGGTTGGTTCCCGCAAGCTGTTTTCCGCAAACAAGATTTCCACAAGAACACTCATGGCGGGAGGACATTTCTGAGCACTGTAAGCCTAATAGGATGTCTAATGAGCAGTCTGCAAACGATACGATAGTACTACTGTGGTGAAGAAAGTTCCCGTACACCGATGGCACGGATGGAGGGTGTAAACAACCTGATCACAAGCGGGGGTTGTCAGAGGCAAACGAAGATACAAAACAAAGCTTCACGGTGCTGGGTACGTCCGCCAGCTCTGAAGACGCACCGGGCAGAGTTTACTTGCTCCGGTCGAAAGTCAGAAGAACCTACACGATATCAGTGCGGTGATAGTTGAAATACCACTTTTTGGCGTGGCTGGAAGATCTGGCGAGTCATCCATCAAAGAACATCCTGCCTCTACATCTGTAGCCTAACATATTCAGGCCGTAAATGGCTCACCGCAAATTTGTGTTCCGAAGTAGATATTGATATTCGTGAACAATAATCAGAAGTTCCAAATTACTCCCGTAGGTAGGGAGTTACAAAATTGTTTTAGTGCAGTGGGTTGGGCAACTGCCAGCTACGGGAGAAAACCCCGACACATAGCGAAGTAATATGCGTATTGTCTGTTGCGCTGATAGTAGCTGGTACAGATCCAACCTGTTCGGCCCCTGGCCGAGGATGCTCTCGATCACTGGATCGCGTCTCCTTTTATACTCCTCGTGACGTCACAGGTGCAGGCTCCAACCAATCATCGTTCGAGCAACAGCCAATCAGCGTGTAGCTAATAATAGCGCAGCCGAATGTTCTAGAACATTCTAGAAGTTCTGCGTCCACGTGGTTATGACGTCACGGCAATATTTTAAAGATAATCAAGAAGGGTTTTCCGAGGATAACTCAGCCATTTCTTAACCGATTTTGAAATGGTTTACAGATTTAAAAAGCCAGTCGAATTCTGGTCTTGATTAATGCCAGATTTAACGGGAATAGGTAATCGAAAAGGATTACAGGGTACCATCTCGGTACACTAAAAGCACCATCCTATCTTGGTCATAACTACGCGCTCCATCAAAACCATCATCCTGGTGTGTGCATGCGCAGCATGCGTTTTAACGAACTTAGTCGTTTTCGTATGCGATCTCTCCCATAGGTCTATATACGCTTATGGCTCTACCAAGGGGGGGGGGGGGCCCATGTTCAGGAAACGAATCTAGGACGGGCAGCGCATACCCAGCTTAGCTGGTACGGCCGGTATCTGACCGTTCGATCCAAACTACACATGCGGTAACACTACAAGGGATATTCTCGGCATCCCTCATGGAATTCTAGAATTGATCAGCCTCAAATCAAATTTTTCATTGACATGTGAAGGAAGCGTATGCAAAGGTAGAAAAAAGTTGTATACACATGGCCAAAGTACGGATTCGGTGTCTGTTGGAGCAATTGAGGAATGCGTCTAGGATTTGTTGTCCCCCAACCCTCCTACAAAATTGAAGGATGATGTGTTTAGGGGGTGGGGTGGGGGTAGGGTGGGGGTCCCTCAGGAGAATGTGAAAATTAGATGTGCTTAGAAGCCATCTCCTACATCAGTATAAATATCATGCTTTTGGAGTTTTGAAAAATGTACTCTGTATGAGTATGAGCCCCCCCCCCCCCACCCACCCCACCCACCACGCACCTCAAGCTTTTTTAGTTCTAGCCTTAAAACATGATGCCACCGCCCACACGAAACCACAATCAGGCATTTTGAATGCTTACTTTGAATAGTCTGACCCAGCGACAAATGCCTCTTCGACACCGCAGACAAATATAGCTAAGTGCGGCGAAATCATAATTTTTTTTAATTGTATTGAATAGTTTGTTACTAATTTAACTTCCAATAATACTAGTTTTAAAAAACTTCCCCAGAATATTTAACACACCCTAAAGAATTTATTATATTTGGTCTTAGCAGTTTAAAGTAGTAGTAGTAGTAGTAGTAGTAGTAGTAGTAGTAGTAGTAGTAGTAGTAGTAGTAGTAGTAGTAGTAGTAGTAGTAGCGGAAGCAGCAGCATTCATCCATCATCCATCATCTGTCCACCTTTTTCTTTAAGCGAGTCCTCAATAAAAACTGGGCAGGAGGAATTCATCAGGTCGGGTCCAGAGTTATTCCCGGGAAGGTGTTTTATCGATGTTGTTGTTGGCCATCTTGGATTTTGCACGATTTTACAAATTTCACTTAAAGATCTGTGAAATAAACTTTGATTGCATCGACCGTAATTAGGTGAGTCTGGCATTTCTACTCGCTCATATCGCACACATGCTGTCATGTATGCGATTATCAATTGTTGAGCACTGACTGATGGTTTAAGATTGGCAACTAAACACAGATGATGGATTTTGCAGTTTGATCTGTCCAAAATTTGTTAATGCTAGATCATGTCATATCCCTTCTATTTCTGTTAGTTTGTGATGTGTTTGATCTTTGTAGTATCTCTATTTTTATTGTAATGCTTGATTCGTTTCTCAATCTAAATCATATTATTGTGTTATCACATCTTTTGATATTGGTTTGTATGTTTCCAAAATGGTTAGTTGCTGTTATGATGACCCACCCAATTGAATAATTATTGTGCATGCATATTCGCTAAATCCAGTCATACCTTCTATAACCATTCATACATAATTTGGTCCATGTTGGAATTCACAACTCAGTAGTTAGTGACGGATATTATCCAGCTAGTCCGGCCACACTGTCATATTGGACCAGTTTGGTCTAAAACTACTGAGTTTTAATTTGTCGTTATTAAAACTGCCATCGTGTGAAAACCAAATTTAATTTTCCAGTTATTCCTTTTGTTTACTTCTTTATTCATTAACGCTTGCACAATTCCCTGATAATGCAACTTACGGACCCGATGCTAGGCTGATGTGGCATGGTATCGGCCCAGTAGCTGCGTTATCTGAGTTGAATTTATGATTACCATATTGAATGGTTTCTGATTTTCATACTACAAACAGTTTTACTAAGCAGTCGTATCAATTTAACATGACTCGTTTTGCTATTGCGTATCAACTTTGGAGCCAAATGATCATGTTGCCTTAAAATTATCCATCACAAAGAACAATACTTTCTCTGGGCTCCTAGAGATCATCATCATCATCATCAAAGAACAATACTTTCTCTGGGCTCCTAGAGAAGATCATCATCATCATCATCCTGAACCTAACTTAATTTGTAGATTATGTTTTGGTTGGCGGCCATGGTGAATGGTTCATAACTGAAATGTAGCACTGGCATAATACATTGAAAATGAGGGGAGCTGAGATATGAGTCTGAATAATCCTAGAATTGAAGAATATAAATCTAGCATTTATTAATTACAAATTTACATGGGCTGGCATTAGAATTTTGAAGACGGTTATCATATATGTATATGTTACATCTTTGTTTTGTGACCATGCTTAAAATATGGCATAATTTCAATCATCCCAGATGAGGTCTAGTCTTGTCAATTACAGCTCGCGCTGGTTGATTTTAATTGTTATGTAAATAGCTATTGATCATATGCAAATGACTATTGATATTCTGAAATGCCTAATTATTGTATTTATATGTTAATTATTTAGTGCAACATGTATTGTTCTGTGATCATTTGAGAGGCGCACTGCATGATTTCTACAAACAGCTAAGTATGTCCTATTCTTACCGTCCCGTGCAGATAGGGTATTTAAGAGCTACTGAAATTGTCATCGCGGTCAGAATCGCTTACTCTGTCCAGATGCTGCCAGTTCCTGTATCCTGTCTGGTGGATATGCTGGTTGTTGTTCTGTCCGTCTGCTTGTGGGCAACCTGTTGACATGATTGTATATATTGTTTGCTGATCGCAACTCAGTATTGGCACTAGGAGTCACTCTGTTGAACTGGAAGTGACTCTAGTTAGATCGGAAGTGACCCTGGGTGAACAGGAAGTGACCCTAGGTGAACCGCAAGTGGCAGTGTTTGGACCGGAAGTGACCCTTGGTGAACCGGAAGTGACCGTGTCTGGACTGGAAGTAACCGTGGGTGGATCGGAAGTGACTCGGTCTGACCGGAAGTGACTCGGGTGGACCGGACGTGACATTGTTTGGACCGGAAGTCGTGTCTGGTGGCGTTCATACGTGACTGGTGGATCTCCTATGAGACTGGTGGCGCTACTATGAGACTGGTGGCCCTCCTATGAGACTGGTGATGCTCCTATGAGACTGGTGGCACTCCAAAGTGACTGGTGGCGCTCCAATGTGGCTGGTATTGAACTGACGTGCCAGGGGTACTCAGTATTACCAAAGACTTTGATTATTATACTCTTTAGCCGACATAATGGTTTCACTTACCTTTTTCTTGAAACTTCTCATAGGATATTGATATTTAATTACTGTCATGGATATATTTGACTTTAGCTATTATATTTAATGATAGCACCGGTGCATAATATATTATTTTCAAACTTTGTACATTTGTATATTCCTTATGTCATTAAACTTGTTTTCTTTTAAATTGGCTCTTGATTTATTGAAGCTTGTAACAGAACTCTTTATTTATTGGTCATCTTCCTTTCCCGTAATATTTTTCTTGGTATATTGGTTGGGATTGGGTCGATCAATATAATGTCCACGATAGGGGTCCCACAACCCCTTTCCATCATGACAAGCATACTGATAATCTGTTTAGCCACCTGTCTCTGTTTGGTCAACATCGATTTGGCTATCATTTAAGAGCTTCAAGATAATCGGGATAATTACCATTTGTCAGGCTGGTTCTACGAGTTGCGAGTTGCGGAAGTCAAAGTATATCAATTCAGTTTGTTGGCGCGTTACTGATCTTTGCCATGTAATTGATAATTCTCTGTTCACGTCGGAATTGTGAAAGAATCTTGTTACTTTTTGTTGTAATTTACATTGATTTATTCCGTATATTACCATTACCCAAGTTTTATCATGATGGTTCCACAGACAACATCGTTAAGCCTTTTCGTTAAGTTTTCTTCCGTCACCAATTTAATTGTTGCCTGTTTGATTTAGATCCTGTTATTATTGTGATGTGATCGCCTAATAAGAGCGTTTGATTTCTTGGAGGTTGGATTGGATTGAAACTTTGGACGATTTGGTTCATGGACGATTTGACAGGATGGATACTGTACCACCGGGTTATGGCACCAGTCTGCTGATATCAGCTGTTTGATTGGAGAAGTTTGGAGACGTCAAAAATTTGTCAGACGTTAGACGTTTCTCTCTTGTGTCGTCTGGTCTTTTCCGATAATTGAAAATGATCAAATAAACATATTGTGTTTCATGTTTGCAGTGTTGTTGATTCTATTCATTATTTACCTGGGCCGGCTGGTAGGCGTGCCCGCCTCAGTAGGCCGGGTTACACTGACAATTGTGTCAGAATAATTAAAATAAAGATGATTTGTTTATACATCTAGGTACAAAATAACAATAATTAAAGGATATGAGATTAAATGTTTTTAATATATTCAGAATTTGTTTTACATAAAATTTTTGCAACAGGAAATGTCATAAATAATTACTGTCTATCAGATGAGTACAATAGCAAACTCCTCATCACTCTCATTCATTCATCATCACGATTCTGAACAAATGGCACTAGTGTATACTATGACACTGTACTATAAAGAAGCAATCACTGAATAGGCTATGTATGTAGACAAAAGTGCATAACAAAATATTCAACAGCATTAATGTACATTAAAAATTATCATTGCAATTGACATCAGCTTGCGATATAAATCGTAACTATCTTGCGAAGACAGAAAACTGAATGATTGCTCGTTTTATGTTATTGAAAAACTGGATAATAATCAATGAATATAATATATAAATTATGTAGCGAATGCTAATAAATAACCTGAGTTCACGTGTTTTACCATTCGGGGAAGTTATATAACAATACCAAACTAGGACGTATACTTACTATATAGTCAAAAGTAATATATATATATATATATATATATATATATATATATATATATATATATATATATATATATATATATATATATATATATATATATATATATATATATATATATATATATATATATATATATATATATATATATATATATATATATATATATATATATATATATATATATATATATATATATATATATATATATATATATATATATATATATATATATATATATATATATATATATATATATGTATATATATCATTTATTTACCTCGATACATGACATATGTTGAATAATATTAACAATAATAATAAATTAACTGTTATACAAATAGACACTGACGTCTGTATGTCAACATTTACATCTACGTTAAAGTTAGACGAGCATAACAATTGTTCAATGGAATAAGTGGTGCTTGCCATAAATATTTCCATGGTGTAAATATAACACATAGCAAAACAAAAATCAAACGACTTGAATTGCTTTACTAGATATGATCTGGGTGTTGAACACTCATTGTCAATCTCTCTGTAGTGTAGCACAGTTTGCTATAGACCATAATGATGTATACTAGATAATGTAATAATGCAACTCTGAGAATGTCATCGACAGAAATAACAAATCAATGACAATAGTCTAGTAAATAGCTCAATTTTCTACATCAGATCGGCTATGTTTAGCGGCATCTCCTGTATTTCTGTATTATAGAACTGCTCGATATCATGCATTGTTCGCACATCATCCATCGTGACGAAGTTGATTGCGATGCCTTTTCTTCCAAATCTACCTCCACGACCAATCCTGGTAATACATATCAATAGAAGTATGTGAATGAGCTACGTGTAAGTAGTGTTGTCTTAGCGCATCGTGTGTCAACTTGGCCAAAGGAGTCTCTTCAGTGGTGTTGAGAAATGGCTATTTGCACGCCAAGAGAAGCCCTTTTGAAAATTTACCACTGAAATGACTGGTTCGGTTACCGAACCAGTCATTCCAGTGATAAACTTTCTAAATTAGTCTCCTCTTAGCCTGCAAATGGATACTGATTATGCACAAATTTGAATTTTCCTGACCATATAATGTTCAAACAGCCTTCATTTACAGGACAACTGAAATATGTTTTTTGTAAATTCCATTGGAAAATTCCATTGGAAAACTTTTAAAAATTGTCTTTTCCTGCTCTGCAAATGGATTGAGTAACAGTTTCTTCTTTTTTACAAAATCTTGACCGTCAAATGGTTAATTAATAGGCCTATATACGTGGTATATTGAGCACTTTGAGGCACTTTTGACACAAGATTGGTTGCGGATAAAATTTTCTGAGCTTGAAGGATGTTACTTTATGATACAAAGACCTATCTCCCATAGTACAATGGGACAATAAGCCTAATTAAGTACCGAATGGAGGAATCAGGTTTTAACTATGCCCCGCCCATCTCTAGCTAAGCTCCACCTACTCTTTGCCCTACAGATAAGTTGTTGAATATTTTGAAACTAGTTTGACTGGGTGCTGACGTTGCCTATGTCAGTAACAGCGCCCAGCAAAATTAGTTTCAAAATATTCAACAGAATATTTATTAAATAGTAAAAACATACAATTCGTACAACAATGCTTAGTCCGTCATCAATGGAGGATTCCAGTTGTTCAGTCGATCATATAACATCATAATCAACTACGCGACGTGTAGGCTGAATTCATAATTAATTATTTTATGAATGACGTAGCTAAGTTCATCACGAATGCTTAATTAATGATAAAGATCTAAGATCACATGCATTGTTTATGTGTGACATATTGTATTACCGGACTGGACAATCTAAGATGAGGTGTGTTTTCCTTTAACAAACATATACCTGTGTATATAACTTTCACGGTTGGTGGGAAGGTCATAGTTGATCACAAGTGAGATCTGCTGCACATCGATTCCACGAGACAGTAAATCAGTCGCGATGAGCACACGGCTCGACCCTGAGTGAAATTCACGCATAATCGTATCTCTCTCCTTTTGCTCCATGTTCCCATGCTAAAAGCGCAAATTCAAAACGTGAGAGGGAGGGAGCGAGTGAGGGAGGGAGATGGGGAGGGAGAGAGAGGGAGGGAGGGAGAAGGAGGGAAGGAAGGAGGGGGAAGGGTGGAGGGAGAGAGAGGGGGGAGGTAGAGTGTGGGAGGGGAGGTAGAGGGAGGGAGTAAGGGAGGGAGGGGGGGGGGGAGGGAGGAGAGAGAGAGAAAGAGAGAGAGAGAGAGAGAGAGAGAGAGAGAGAGAGAGAGAGAGAGAGAGAGAGAGAGATTATAATTGATCTATAGATTTACTGTTCCAAATTTTTGCATTAAATTAGCATGGACGATCAAACATTGTAGACCCTCACGCTTCCATTTGTTTTAGCTGGGTGGGGTGTGGGGTAGAACTTCTGCCAGGTTCAAAATTAGGTTCTGGGAATCATAGCTTCCAGAAACACCCACTCTTTCAGTCAAGCAGATCAGGAGTTTTCAGAAAACATCCCCGAAAGACCCCAAACAAGCAAACAGACAGAACCAAGTACAATAACTATATTTCACCCTAAGACAACTATAATTTTTGCGCTTCTATTGGAGAGTATACAACACATCATTGTTACATTGACGGGATATTGGCGAAAATCTTGGTATTTTGTATTTCCAAATGCATATCTAGCTTTGTATCAAGATCACAATGACCTTGACCTCAAAAGTCTGAATGTATGTGCTGCTCCTACTGGTTGAGGTAACTGTATGACGATGCTTAGTTCCAATAATTTGGCAAATTCTGAAATAAAGGCCAGACGAGCTAAGCAGAATCAAAATGTTAATGTCTGCATTTTATACAAATGTTACAATAACTTTGACCTCTGACCTTAATCTTATTGTACTTCATATTAGTAAACATGTAACCAAGTTAAATTTAAGTAGGGCTAATCAATCCTGAGATATAAGACAATATGTTGAGTTAAACCAGAAATGTAACCGAAAAGAATATATTTTTATATTAAGGTTACTGTGAACTTGACCTTTGACCTCATGACATAACTAGGATTGTGTTGCATCTGGTTGATATATGGAGCCATGTGTTTAGTCATAACAGGCTGAACCAATCCTTAGATATAAAGGGATATGTTGATTAAAAGCAAAAACTTAACCAGAAACAATAGACCAATGTCACGGTGGCCGTAACCTTTGAACTCAATAATATTGTGCTCCATCAAGTTGATAATCATGATATATGTAATGCTGTGTCCAAGTTTGGTCCCAAATACTGTGAACACATGCCGAGATATAATATGATATGTTGAGCTAAACGCAAAACTTAACCTTAAAAAGTAGAGTTTTATACCACGGTTAGAGTGACCGTAAACTTTAACCTCATGAGCTCAATATCATTGTGCTCCATGCCCTTGATATAAGGAACCATACATCCAAGTTTAGTCTCAATATGGTGAAGCCATGCGGAGGTATAAGACGATATGTTTAGCTAAACGCAAAACTTAAACATAATAAGTAGTTTTATGCCAAGGTCACAGTGACCTTGAGCTTTGACCTCATGACCTCAATGGCATTGCGCTCCATTCCCTTAATATCTGGAAGCATGTGTCCAAGTTTACTCCCAATAAGATGAAACCATGTCGAGATATAAGACAATATGTTGAGCTAAACACAAAACTTAACTACAAAATGTAGAATTTTATACCAAGGTCACTGTGACCTTGAACTTTGACATCATGATCTCAATATCATTAAACTCTATCCATTTGATAGAAGGAAGCATATGTCCCAGTTTAGTCCCAATCGGGCGAACCGATCCTGGGATATAACCATAACTGAGATTGGATGCCGACAAACACAAACCAATTTTTCTTAAACTGTTAAGTTGGATTCAAGACAAAATGTCTGAGCTGTCTGGATCAGTAACCCTATAAACCATGAAATTTCAGTGTGTCCATTTCAAAGCACATATACAGGTAAGCTTTTCGATATTTTCAAAACTAATTTGACTGGAAACTGTTGATGATATTTGCAGCAATATGTCACAGTCCAAATGGTTTCAAAATATTCTCAACAAAATATTCTGTACATAATAAAGAATGCGTCTTTCTAGCGCGTGAGGGTTAAAGGTTTAACCCTTTCACTGATGAATTCCGTCCAAATCTCATTTTCAAGGCAACCATACAGAAGAACTGTTGACTATTTTGAAGTTAATTTGCCTGGAAGCCGTTGCTGCCAAAGGCTTCCAAGCAAATTGCTTTCCAAACATTCAACAGAATAAGTTTTATATCGTAAAGAATATGATGTTTCAGCGATTTGTTGGTGAAAGGGTTAATAGATATGCATAGCGTTATTCTCACCGTTGACGAGACGGTAAAATCTCGGCTCGTGAGTTTCTCATGCAGCCAGTCGACTTTTCTCCGTGTATTGCAGAAGATCACAGCCTGAGTGACGGTGATAGTTTCATAGATATCACAGAGAGTATCCAGCTTCCAATCCTGCAATAAAACACACAGAGTATGGACATATCATTTCATTTCAACAAACTTCATTTTCATTCATGGTCCAGGAATAATAGTGTGTGTCATCTTTGATGATGTTTTATCATTTACGTACACTTAAGTCCTTTAATGAAGAAGCCGTCCAACAGGGCCACACTTAGGACACGTGTGTGCGAACGTGCGTGCGAGCGTGCGTGCGTGCGTGCGTGCGTGTGTGGGGTGGGGGGGGGGGTGTGTGTTCTCAAAACTACCGTTAGGATAGCGAGAATTGTGATGCGGCCCAGGAGGTTCCGCAATTGACTGCATACACTCCATCGTACACCTTTCAAGTGACTAACGTATTTAGTCGGAAATATGGAGCATCACTAATTAGAAAATTAAGAAATATTGATACTCCTGCACTTGAAGCGGGAAATGTGGGGAAAAAATAATTTACAATACAGGATAAGTGTCAAATTCAGGTTTTTATGGCAAATGTTAAATTCTAAGTACTTTTAATATTTGGACGAACGAGGTGGCTATAAGCATACATGCCACCGCAAATTCAGACTTACCTCTCGCTCGACTTGTACATAGAACTGCTTAATACCGGCGAGGGTGAGCTCTTCTTTCTTGACTAGAATACGGACAGGATTAGGCATGAAGCGTGTCGTCACTTCCATGACCTCCAACGGCATCGTGGCCGACAGTAGGATAACCTGGAAACATATATACCACATAAGACTACCTATGTGAAGAATCAATACTTCACAAAAATCTGATGAAATCAGATCTATATTAGAAATATTACTTAGTAGTTAGGCATCATAAACCATGAACGTGGATGGATAATGTGGGAAATCCAGTTTTAGCTATGCCCCGCCCAACTTTAGCTAAGCTCCACCCACGATTTGTCGCTGTTGGGATCAATCGCACCCCCACCCCCGCACTCTGAATCTCAATTTTCAGAAACCTATACAGGTAAGTTGTTGAATGTTTTGAAACTAAATTTACTGGGTGCCGTTGCTGCCTTATCAGACAGTAAAGGCGTACAATAACCCTTAGTCCGTCATCAAGTAAGCGTTTGCGACGAACCTAGCTACGTTATTCATGACGTAATGGATTATGACGTCATGCTACACGTTACGTAGTTGATTATGACTTCATTTTATTGATGGATAAACTGGAAGCTTTCAGTCAAATTGTTTTCAAAATATTTAACATGTTCAGGGACATAACCCCCTGGAATATGTCGTCTGCAAAAACTCATCAGTCAGACGGTCAATATCACAATGTACAACATCTAAGGCCCGTTTTATAAGTCGAACTTTCATTCGCGCCGCGCTAATGACAACTGGTTGATTTATATAGTGGACTCTCTCATTTTCAGGGAAATTTTGCTGGCACGGCAAAAGAGAAGTTCGACTTATAAATCGGGTCTAAGTTACGATATGAGCACCACAGCTTTTGTGACACAATTATACCTGAATGGTTAAACATTTAGATAATAAAGTTTACCTGCACAGAATTCGGCATATGACGGAAAACGTCATAAATTTGATCCTTGAATCCGCGAGATAACATCTCATCAGCCTCATCCAACACGAATACCTTGATGTATCGCGGATCTACAAATATACGATAACATGTGGGATATATGTAATGGAAATCATATTTGGTCAAATGTATTAAATACATGCATCACTTTTAACGATTCGGGACGAAACCGGCCAAAACCGGCCTCTGCAGCGGTCTCGAGGAATGTCCATTTGTAGTCTAAGGGAGAACTATTATGAAAATTTAAGAGGTAAATTCTGAAAGATGGTCCTCTTTTGGATTGCAAATGGACATTCAATAAGCAAATATTTTTATGTTCTTTACCAAATTTTACTATTAACGGATTAATTACGCAAGTTCAATATCTTTGCCTACAAGCAAATCCAACCAGAATACTAAGATTTTAAATGTAAATTTATGTTGCTAGTATCAGCTATACGCTTTCCTTTGACAGTATTTTATATGACATAATCAATTACGTCATAGGAAGGCGGACATCACAATTAAAATACGTCATGAATGGCGTATCTACTTCCGTCAGGAACTTTTAATAGTCCGTCAGTTGCACGAATTGTATGTCTTTACTACTTAATAACCATTCTGCTGAATATTTTGAAACTAATTTGACTGGGCGCTGATGCTGCCATTGTTAGCAACAGCACCCAGCCGAATTAGATTGAAAATATTCAATAACTTATCTGCGTAGTTTTCTGGAAATTGAGATTCAAGGAGTTCGGGGTGATCGATCACAACACGGGAAAAGCGCGTGCGGAGATTAACTAGAGATGGACGGGCTATAGCTAAAAGCTGGTTCATCCATTCCGCCCCGTTTGTAAGCGTTTCTTTATGTCAATTTTAGCACATTAAAACCAGAATTCCCAGAATCTCAATTTCAAATTAACTACACTGGCAAGCTGTTGAATATTCTGAAACCAGCGACAGATATCAGTCAAATTAATTTCCTAACATCTAAAAGAATCTTTAATTAATTGTAAATTCAGCAAAGTCAACTAACATGTGACGTAGGCCTATTAGATTATGACGTCAAATGCGTTACTGACAGATCGGATAGCTCCATTGTGGTTTTGCAAAACAGCTTGGCTAGCGGTCACTTACTTTAGGCATACAAATACAGTGATCTGACAAGCTGCCAGTCTCATCATAAATAACACTGACTGTAATGAACCTTTACATTTTTAGCTATGCCACGCCCATCTCTACCTAGGCTCCACCCACACCTCGCTCGTGTTGGGGTCGATCGATCTCTGGACTCACTGACTATCAATTTCCAGAAAACTATACAGGTAAGCTATAGAAGTTTTTGGAACTAATTTGACGCTGTTGCTGCCACAGTCAAATTAGTTTCAAAATATTCAACAGCATGTTTATTAAATAGTAAAGACATACAATTCGTACAACGTGTCGGACTATTAAGCGTTACAAATAGAATCATGTATGACGTAATGATTATGACGTCATCCTACACGCCGTTTAGCTGATTATGACGTCATATGACGTCAGATGATAGATGGATACTCTGGAAAGGTGAATTAGGCGTACACATAATTAATTCATGGTCATGAATACTGATGAATACAATAACACTTACTAAGAGCTCCTCGATTAATCATATCATAGACACGCCCAGGTGTGCCGACCAGCACCTGAACTCCCTGCTCCAGTCTCAAAATGTCATCTCGTACATTTGTACCACCAATACATGCGTGGCATGTCGCTCCCATATAATCACCGAGCGCGACAACCACCTTCTTCGTCTGTGGGCAAAATTTTTTATCACTTCATATATTTAGTTTGCTGTTAAATGTACTTAAGCCTTTGACAGCAAACTAAAAGGTGCTAAACAGACAACGGAGATTCAAAAAAGTCAATAGAATATTTTAATATATTAATTTAATTGTCGTATTTGCTCTGTAAGAACTAAATTCATAACTACAAGCTCTATTCACTTTCTGCAAAACGAAATTCCACGCTTTTCCCAGACCGGTTTGAGCATTTTTAGACCTATTTTATGACATCCCAAACCAATGTCCACAAATGAAAAAAAATAACAAGAAGACAAAATCATGACACTGTGCTCACTTTTAGTACTCTACAACATCTTCTGAAAAAGAATTCATGAATCCATTTCCTCACTTAATCATATGACGTCATAATTAACTACGTGACGTGTAGGCTGACGTCATAATCATGGCGTCATGAATGATTCAATATAGTCCGTCTTTAAGGCTTAATAGTATGACATGTTGTTCAAATTGTATGTCTTTACTATTTAATAAACATTCTTTCGGATATTTTGAAACTTATTTGACTGGGTGCTGTTGCTGCCATATTCTCGCAAGTCATATGCATTTTAAGTCATGGCAAGACGCTTACAACTGCATGCATAGCCCAATAACATATATCATCAGAATGATTTGAAGACAATTTGACTGAAGACCGATAAGATAGAATCAAGATTCTCTACTCACTTGTTGAGCCAGCTCCCGAGTTGGAGCTAACACTAAAGCCTGACATTCTTTCAGCGTTATGTCAACTTGCTGCAAAATTGCAACTGAGAACGTGGCCGTCTTTCCAGTACCTGACTGGGCCTGTGCAATGACATCATGGCCTAAAAATAAATGTATAAGATGACAATAGATGGACCCATTTCTAGCCACGCCACGCCTATTTTTAGCTAAGCTCCGCCCACTTTGTATCCATGCTTGGATCGATTTTAACTCTTTGAACCACAAACTCCCATAATATCAATTTCCAGATAAATATACAGGTAAGCTGTTGAATATTTTGAAAGTAATCTGACTGGGGCTATTGCTGACTATGGCAGAGATGGCTCCCAGTCAATTTACTTTCAAAATATGCAATTGAATGTTCTTTAAATTGGAAATTTACCAAAAGACACATACACTTCAGACACGTATCATTGCTACTTTAGAGATTTTCACAATACTCTACCGCCACAGTATTCCTGTATTATATGTATCCTCATAAGCCATTGAAAGGCCCCAAGCGTAAATAAAGTGAATTCGAACTGAACTTGAGACTGACCTATGCCATTTTGATCGTGACCTCAGCTAACAGGTGGCATGGGGGGGGGAGGGGTTTGGTGTTGTTGTTGTTGTTGTTGGTGGTGGTGGTGGTGGTGGTGGTGGTAGCGGTGGCGGCGGCGGTCGCTGTGGTGGTGGGAGTGGTAACATACCTTTGATACAAGGAACAATGGCTCTTTGCTGAATAGCGGATGGCGCTTCAAAACCATAACCGTAAATTCCTCTTAAGAGTTCATCTTTCAGGTTCATATCATCGAATTTCGCGCAGACTTCGTCCCAGTTATTCTGTGAAGGAAGTGTTCTATTTAATGTTACAAATTCGGCTATTACATCCTGCTTTTCGGGGCCACAATGATGGCGTGTTCTTTGACTGTTTCGCCGTTATAACCCACCGAACAATAACTTCACCCATTTTATATATATATATATATATATATATATATATATATATATATATATATATATATATATATATATATATATATATATATATATATATATATATATATATATATATATATATATATATATATATATATATATATATATATATATATATATATATATATATATATATATATATATATATATATATATATATAATATACCAGTTAATGGTCAAGTTGGTTAAAAACGACCTCTGCAGTGATCTTGAGAAACGTCCACCGCTAAGACAATACTGTTAGTCATTCCAGTGGTAAATTTAGTCTTCGCTTAGCCTGCGAATAGACAGTCCTCAAGAGAATTGCAGAGGGATTTTTGGCCGGTTTTACCATTATAAACCACATGTTGACACAAGAGGGGTTAAACCATATATCATTACCTCAATAAGACTTGCATCCACCTTCTCGACCGGTGATCCATCATGACGAGCCCTGAAAGAAAACACAATTGTATATGAAAGATTTGATTGTTATTTCAATCTATATAGTATATATTACATGTGGAAGCTGCATGAAACTCTGTAGTAGAGTGGAACTGTCATGAAAGTAAAGTAGGTCTAACTGTCTGAATTATATGTCATTTGGTGGCGTATATTTATAATTTAAATTATAATTTAACAATTAATTTAAATTTATAATTTAATAAACATTCTGTTGACTATGTTCTAACTAATCTGACCGGGAATGGATGAATCCAGTTTTAGCTATGCCACGCTCATCTCTACATAAGCTCCGGGGCTTTGCCCGTGTTGGGATCAATCGATCCATGCACTCTCTGAATATCAATTTCCAGAAAACGATACAGATAAGCTGTTGCATATTTTGAAACTAATTTGACTGGGTGCTGTTGCTGCCATAGATGGCAGCAACAGCACCAAGCCAAATTAGTTTCAAAATATTTAACAGCTTACCAGTAGGCCTATAGTTTTCTGGAAATTGATAGTCAGGGAGTTCACGAGTCGATCGACCCCAACGCAAGCGCGGTGTGGGTGGCGATTGGCTAGAGCTAGACAGGGCATAGCTAAAACTGGAACGGCCCATTGATTATGACGTCAGCCTACACTTGACGTATTTTAGTATGACGTCATATGATTGAGCGATAAACTAGATTCATCTATTGTTTGCTGTCATATAAAGCATCGATGACGACTGCGCCGTGCGTACAAAGTTGAAATGGGCGGAATGGCTAAATGGGTCCCTTTGTTGTAAAACAAGGTAATCGCTGGTTTGTAGGCATCTCCGTCAACTCAGCAATGACATTGTGTTGCATAGTAGACTGTGCATCTGCTGATCAAGGGGTGGGTGCACTAGGGGGCACCCCAACCCCACCCCACCCCGGCAGTGCTGTTAATTTTTTTTACTTACCTGCTGGTGGCAGAGTGAGCCCATTTTCAAGAGTTAACTCCCTTGAAATTTGTGGCACATCGATATTGCATGCATTCAAGAGACTAAAGTGGCTAAACACTCAGAGCAGCAACTACAGACAGGCCATAAGCTAGTGCTCATGGAGCAAAAACAGGCCACATACCAGGGCTTAGGCTTCGTAATCGGACCAAGCGCCTCGGATCATGTCATTAGTTTTGGATACGTCAGTGATCACGTTGCATTCATCGACTTGGCTATACCTACGCGAAAACACACCACCACTAAGTGTCGAATTGTCAACGCATACGGCCCAACTACCGAAAAAGCCAAAGAGAATCCTGCAATATTAGATTCCTTCTATGCAGAACTGAGCTCCGCCATTACAATCCCAGCTAGATGGCAACTGATCATGTGTGGAGATTTCAACTCCAAGCTGGGTAAACTCGGAATTGTGGACAAAGGTTCAGGACTTGGCTTATGCATGGAATCCTATGGAGAGGGCACACGCAACAGCAATGGAGATGCACTGGTGGCATTCCTTAGTTCCAATGGCCTATTTGTCACGGCTTTCAAACACCCATGCCGTCACCGGACAACATGGACTGGACACATTACTGATCGCAAAGCCCCAGAAGGTTCTAAGGCTACAACAGCTGTCTTCAACCAAATATACTTCATACTCTGCAAGACAGATGCAAAACATTTACTCCAGAACGCTCGTTCGTATGGAGGCACAGACCTCAATTCTGACCATAAGCTAGTCATTACACGCCTTCAGATGAACGATCTCTACCTAATATATAAACACTATACCAGGCAAGAGGGTAGAGTCATCTACTACCTACCCAAGCTCATCAGCTTCTTCTTCTTCTTCTTCTTCTTCTTCTTTTCGATCGCTGGTATCACACTTGGAGAGCCGTTCTCAAGATGAAATCTGTGGTTTTCTGAAGTTCTTCCACAGGCCCATACAGCTTTTCAAGAAAAGAGGTTGACAAAGGCCAGATCTCTTCTCTTAGCAGCTGATACGTACTGCAACATTGAAGTATGTGTTCTGTGGTCTGTTCTGCTTCTCCACAAGGACAAGCGGGCGATGTAAGGTGGAACCGCCTGCACATGTGTTGGTTTAGTCTGTTGTGTCCAGTTCTGAGACGAAAAATGGTCACTTACTCTGGCCTCGAGAGATGATGGTAGGCATCTTCTGATGGAGGTGTTCTATAGAGTGACTTGATGATAGTCTTCATCTCTGTATGGGTAACCATGTTTTCTGTCTGATTCTCTTCTGCACCCACCTTTGCCATCTTGTCTGCTTCCTCATTTCCTTGGACGCCAGAGTGTGAGGGGATCCACTGCAGTGCTATCCGAAAGCATTTGATGGCTTGTAGTGCTTCTTCAAGTTGTGGCAGCTTACCCTTGGTGATAGCATCAAGGACGGAGCGGGCATCAGATAAAAAGACAATCTGTGCAATAGGGTCTGCTGTTCTGCTGATGGTATTAGCTGCATGAACCAGTGCTTCGACTTCAGCTCTGTAGTTTGTGCAGTGTTTGCCTGTCGGTATTGCAGCTGACTCATGTTGTCCGTTTGGATACTGTATGTGCAGTCCGGCACCTCCGCTCATAATTGCATCTTTGGCTGATCCATCTGTGTAGATCCTTATCCATGTCTCCCGAGGGTACATTTCTCCCAGCATGGCTAGGGTCAGGGCTTTCTTGCTCACATCACTGTGTTCGTCTTTGGTTGTGAGATGAGCTACTGTGGTGCGAATAGCTATGCTCTCTAGTTTGTTTTCCCAGGGTGGAGGATCAAGGGTGTGGTTTGGGTCTTCTATTTGTGCTGGCAACATTTCTTGGTGTTTCCTTTGAAGTGCTTTTGTCTCTTTCACAAAACTTGATCTTTTAAGTCTTCCTGATGACAGCTGTGCTTGCCTGATCTTCATCGGGTGGTTGTTGAACGATTTGAACTTTGCAGCTTGGTTCAGTGCTTTGCATTCCCTTCCTTTGCTAAGTGGTGGGCATGCCTGCTGTCTGCTCCATTTTTTCTATTGGTGTTGATCTCATTCCAGCAGTGATGATGCGCAGTGCCTGGTTTTGTACTCTGTCGAGGTTCTGTTGATGAGATTTGGCTGCTGTCATCCATGAGCTGGATCCATACTCAAGGTGTGGTCGTACGGCACCTAGGTAGATGGTCTTGAGGATCCTTTCATTGGCACCCCACTTTGTTCCTGCCAGCTTCCTCATGATGTTTAGCTCTCTTCTGGCCTTTGCCTCTGCGTTCTGGATGTGCTCCTTCCATGTTAATCTTCTGTCATAGGTAACTCCCAGCTATGTATGCTGGCCCTCATACTCGAGTGGAGTACAGCCCAGTGTCAGAATGCCAACCTTGGTTTTGGTGGACAGTGAGAATAGTATGGCTGATGATTTTTCTTTGTTGATGGTAATACACCCACGATTGGCCCAAGCTGTAATTCTGTCCAAGGCGAGCTGCATTCTGTACGTGGCAGTCGTTGTGTACTCCTCGGTGCACCAGAGTACGGGGGTCATCTGCATAGAGGGATGCTTGGATCCATTGGGCAGCTCTGCTACAATGTCATCAATGAAGAGTATGAACAGAGTTGGTGATAATACTCCGCCGTGTGGCAGCCCTTGTCTCAGCAATACATTCTGTCCAGATTGTCCATCCACCAGCACCCTAGCTCTGGTATGACTTGGTCCATCGGACATGTTGCCACCGGTGCCTGTACGCCGGAGCTTCACGAGGAGGCCATCCTTCCACACCTTGTCAAATGCCTTCTGCAGATCGATAAAGGCAGCTAGCATCACCTTCTTGGCTTGAAAAGTGTCCTCTATGACCTGTGCAAGATGTGTTGTTTGATCTTCTGGACTCCTGTATCTTCTGAAGCCAACCTCCTCTGAAACTATAATGTTCTCCGACTCCAGGTACCACTGCAACCGCTGGTTGATGATGCGCTCCATGGTCTTGCATATGCAGTTTCTAAGACTGATAGGACGGTAGCTCAGCACTTTCGTCTTGTTCTTCCCTTTTTTCAGAATATGAATCATTCTGGCTTCCTTCCAGCACTGAGGAACCTCTCCATTGGTCCAACTGAAATTAAAGATGTCTAGCAACTTGCGAAGAGATGCATTACCAAGGTGTTGGATCATTTCATTCGTAATGCCATCTGGCCCGGGATATTTTTTCTTCTTCAATTGGCGGATAGCCTTCTTCAATTCTGCTAAACTAATGTCAACTTTCATTGCATCGTGAGCGTTTGTGTCTGTTCTTTCCTTTTGCTCTTTTCTAACCTCTTTTTGACGCATTCGTGGTATAGAAATGTTGCTTTCTTTTGCATATGCCTTCGCAAAGGCATCTGCAGCCATCTTTCCTGTCAGTGTTTGTCCATCTTCTTCAAGAGTAATCTTCTCTCCCCCAACACCCTCATCATTCAGTGCTTTAGTCAGTCACCATAGCTTTGTGGTGTCTCTCCCTAAATTAAACCCTGCCGTCTTTTCCCTCCAGCTTCTTCTTTTGGCCTCCAGCTTGGTCTTTAGATACCTGGCTTTAGTTTGTTGTAACGTGAAGTGGTTTTCATGACAGGGATTACTCTCTGCATCTTCTCCGGCCTTGTCTAGTTTATCATGTGCTGCTTGCAGTTCTATTGTCCAGTAGGGGCAGTAGTTTTTCCCGAACCCTTGAGGAATCGCTTCGGTGGCAGCCTTGAGGGACACTGACACTCAAATGTCATACAAAAAGGCCCTCGGGGAGCAAATAGCTAACATCGATGTTAGCTCCGATCCAAACGAAGCCCTAACGAAAATACTGAAATCTATGGAATCATCCGCTACCAGCACCATAGGTGTTCTTAAAAACAACCAAAGTAGGTATACTGACGACCCTCTAGTAGTAAAACTGCCAGCAGAGCAGAAAGCGTTACGGCTGCACATCTATCAGGGTGGCCAAAGTGAAGACCACACCAAACTACACCGGGTGCGCAATATTATTCTGCACCACATTAGCGAACGCTTAAAAAATCTTGCTATTCAACAGTCAGACTCCCTAGCAGATGAAATCACTGCCACGGATGACTGTCACAAAATGTTTCGGGCAACCCAATCCCTGAGAGTTACTGACTACACACAACCACTCACCATACACAACTCTGAAGGACACTTTATCAGGACTGACCATGGAAAAGCCAAGGCGATCCGAGAAAGGTTGAAACCCCTTGACGAACTTCTCCCAATAGCTGCAAGCAAACTAAAAATTGAGACTCTCTTTATGAATGAATCCAAAACAGAGTTCACCCACACATACCTACCTATCGACAAAGCATGAAACTATAGAAAATGATGACCTCCTTCGTGGCGGCGAACCATGGAGGAAAAGTAAAATTCTGGGCTCACTGCTTTGCAGTACTGCTGACATTTCTGCAAGCTGCGTCATGGGGAACATAGCTTTCCAGCCTTTCTGGAAGTTATGGATTCGTGGACCAAAGATGCCCTTGATAAAGAGGCTACGCTTATACAATGCAACCTGCGTATCCTTGATGCTGTATAACTGTAACAGCTGGGCAGCTCCAAAGGCAGCTCGAGACAAACCCGATGCCTGCCACCGCAAACACCTACGCACCATCACTGGACACTGATGGCCAGACTGCATAATTTCCAACGATGCACTATACAAGATGTGTAATACGTCACCGTTGTCTGTAAAAGTCGCCCAGAAAAGACGGTCGATGCTTGGCCATGTGCTAAGGATGCCAGAAGAGACACCAGCACAGAGAGCCTTGAAATTCGCCCTACTCGGAACCAGCAAACGCAAAGCCAGGAGAGGACGTCATTGCATAAATCTGCTAAGCGTGCTACGATGTGACGTCAAGAAAGTAGGACTCGGTACACTCAAGTCAAGAATGGACCTGAGGAAGCTAAGGATTTCGGATGAGGACAAGACACAATGGGCAAAAGCGAAGAAGGACTGATTGCAGCTGTAGGATATTTCTACTACTACAGCCGCAGAATACAGTAATCATACATATATTATCATATCGTTTATTATCATCAGAATTGTATGACATGTTTTCGGGGATAGGAAAGAAACCTGTAAAAAACTTATATTATACGCATGTTGGGCCTACTCTGATCTTCAGTTTCAGTTTTCTTTATTTCACTCAGGCCATTACAAATCGTCAGTGTGTTGGCTCAGTATGCCCTTATCAGTATAGAGTTGCAAAATTTAAAGGACACTTCCATGAGTGGTAAAAAGTGTACTTTATTTGAAAGACTATTATATGACTAACATATTAGATCCTAAAGAAAAACAATAGACAAATGATATGAGTAATTATACCATGGTAAACATGGAATAATTTTATCTCCTGGGCGTCGCCATTTTCATGCACCGTAAGCGAGATTTCATGAGATCTTGACGTCATCCCCGCACCAACGCTATCTTTGCCGAGCAGGAAGGCTGTACAGTAAATATGTATATGTCTGGAGGCCTAACATGTGCTAATTTGTAATCGTTAGGACATTGTCCAGTTAAGCTAGTAAGTTTGTCAAGTAATTCTAGTATCTGAAGTCGGTGGGGAATCGTTAACCCCTAGACTGCTGAAACAGATTCCATTTTTTTTTTATCCTATCAAAATGTGTTTATTTTGGTAACAACGCTGCTGTAAAGTCATTGACTGTGCACGACAGCAACACGTTTCAGCAACATTTTTTTTCCAAAATGTACACCAGCACTATCTCTGTAAGTAGGCTATTACGCATTTTATACCATGCGATAAGGGTTAAATGAAGTGGCACACTTGACACGTGCGTATTGTCAAATTACTCAGCTGACTCAAGATACCGTTATAGCGTGTGTCGCAGGCAGTAAAAATATATATTCCAAGAAAACATGATATGATACTATTGCCGGGACCGCAGAACCGATTGTAATAATTATGATACCTACCTGTAGCTGCAAATTAGAAGATTTATCCAATGCTAGGGATGTTAGAATGCGCTCTATCCATCATCCCATATCAGAATCAGTATTAGAGCCAAAATGACAGAATTTGTTGTGCCGAAGCTTTACAATATTATCACATAGCCTAGCGGGGAAAATTCCATCAAAATATTTAATTATTGAAATTACTACAGCTTGCCGGGCAATATTGATCGGCGATGAAAATTCTCAGATTTTATGTCAAAATGTTAATTCATTTGGTGATATCTCTGGCAATATTCAAGTGAGCAAAATTATAATTGGTCAGGCAAATAGCCATTTCTGTCAGCTTTAAGCACACTCGAATTTAATCACAATACGCAAAGATAGAGTCTGCGAGACAAAAAACATCTCATGCTGAATTTTACCAAAAAAAGGATAACTTATTCTCAGATCGTATCGTAGATGAATAATTTTTTATAAATATATTCCAGTCTTTTGAACCTCTTGTCCGATATTAACATCCATTATATCATATTAATCCCGAGGTCGGCAGCTATTTAGAGATTCTAGAATCATTGGAATCGCTTCAGCGGTTCGTTTGCTATTATCATTTACGTACACTTCCTTACAATATATACCGCATCTATTGGCCTTGCTCCTCCTGTCAATAGCGATAGCGGCGGTGCGGGGCTAACGTTGCTAGACACGATAACACGGCAGCGCCCCGATGTGCGAAATATTGTCAATTGTACCAACTTTATCTAGCGATGGTTGGTTACGCTATTTCTATCTGGTTATTATTCTGGCGCAATTTCATTAAACATGTAATAATCTTTGAAATAAAGCACACTTTTCATCATCCCGGAATTGTCCTTTAAGCTTATCGGAAATTAGACACGTGATTTAAAGATTAAAACTGTGAATTTAATTAGTACATTTTAATAGTATGATTCATCTATAGCCTAAGCTAAGCTCCGCCCATTTTAGCCGAGCTCTGCCCACTGTGTACGTGTGCTTGAATCGATTATATCACTTTGATCCCTGAATTCCCAGAATTTCAATTTCAACATATCTATATTGGCGAGCTGTTGAATATTTTGAAACTAATTTGACTAGGAGCTGATGCTGAGCTAAGCTCCGCCCATTTCTAGCTATAAGTTCCGCCCACTTTGTACGCGTGTTTGTGTCGGTTTTTAACAATTTGAACCCTGAATTCCCAGAATTTGAATTTCAAGGTAACTGAGCTGTTCAATATTTTGAAACTAATCTGACTGGGAGCTGTTGCTGCCATAGGCGGCAACAGCCCACCAATCAAATTAGTTTCGAAATATTCGCCAGAATGTCTTTAAATTGTAAATTCGTCAATAACATAGGCCCTACAATTCAGACACGCACGTGATGGGTGATTGCCACTTTCTTGACGTAGCCACCCCCCCCCCCCTACGTATTTTTATTGTGACGTCAGCTAACAAGTGATGTACTTGATTGTGATGTCATAGATATACTTAGTGGCAGATAGTATCCCTCCATAGATCATGCTTACCCTTGTAGCTTGTCCTTTGTTTCGTAATCGGATCTCAAGTTTGAATGTGCGTATTCTGAATCAGAATCCTTTTCTCTTGGGCGTTGGTCATGGTGACGATCGTCCTGGTTATCGATAGGGCGATCATCTCGATAGCTAGGCCTATCAGTAAAACGGACTCCTCGTCCGTCGGGGGATCCGTTAGATCCCCCGAATTCCCTACCCGAACGCCTGTCTCCGCCCCTCTGCCTACCGTTCGAATACGAATTGTATTGGTCTTCGTTCGTCATTAAACCCATAAGGTCGATTTTATACAGAATAAATTATTCTTGTGTTATTTGTCGTTTAGAAAATTGTGAAATGATGAATAAGTGCGATTGGGTCTGCTTTTATAACTTCATAGATCCTCCTCTTGCGAAATACCTTATCCCTGATAACGCGTGTTACGGGCGGGTACTAGACCGTATTAGCCCGGATGTTGGCATAGTTCGGCCCAGTAGCCTGCCTTATCAGGGATGTATTACACATATATTAATATTTCGCAATACCCACGCATTTAGTCATGAATATTCCCTGATTAAACTTGGACAGATGCCAAGAGATTTAGTAATAACGTGCCTACATTTATAGATCGAATCTCATCTCAAACAAAACCGGATTTAGGCTAGGCTATATATGACCCCTCGGCCTATGATGCCTTTGTGACGAAAGTATTTCTGTTCTCTAAAATTTTCATTTTGCCTATCACATATCAGAATGGGTGGGGGTGGGAGAGAGATCAGTGTATTCGGGTAAAGGTCGCCAGACCGGTTCGTTGTAGCCATAAATAGGCCTACAATGTAATAATCATCGTCGCATGTGGGCGATGGCCAAGTATTATGAATGATCAGAGGCCGATAAGTATTATGTAACATGTTACGTTATACGGTTTGTCAATGTGAGAAGGGAGGCCACCGAGACAAGGAATATACCTGGACGAGTATGCTCCCTTAATCGCGTTTCGACATTCCGGCAGATATGTCGTAGGTATGCACCCCCCCCCCCTCCCCCCACACACGCCAGTATCCTATTTTTTCTAAACTTAATCCACACAGACTAGAAACGAAAGACTATTCATGATTTAAGCAATATTCTGTTGAATATTTTGAAACTACCGGGGGGGGGAGCTGTTGCTGTTGTCAGGAGTTGTATACGGCAGCAACAGCTTCCAGTGAAATTAGTTTCAAAATAATCAAAAAAATTTCTCTATATTTGCTTGGAAATTGAGACATTGGAATTCCAAGGGTCAAAGGGTTCATGGTAAAAACGTACCAAATTTAACTCGTTCAGTCATTAAAACAAATAAATTACGATGTCATAAATAGTTGGGTCAAGTGATTACTTGCGAAATAGTCTCCTTCTTTCTCAGCCACGCTCTTTCATGACGAAACCGGCCCAACCCGGCCTCTGCAGTGGTCTTGAGGAATGCCCATTTGCAGACCAAGAGAAGAGTGTTTTTGAAATTTTACCACTGAAATGACTGGCTTGGTAACCGAGCCAGCCATTCCAGTGGTAAATTGTCAAAAATACGCTTCTCTTGGTCTGAAAATGAACATTCAATAAGGAAATGCTTTGATTTTCTTGACAAAATTTAGACATTAGAGGGCTAAAGGAGGAATCAAGTTTTAGCTATGCCCCGCCCATCTCTAGCTAAGCTCCACCCTAGATTCATCCGTGTTTGGTTTAAACGTGATTTATATTGTTCAGATGGAAGCACGATAAGACTTAGAGTCTTATGCCCGTGTCTCCCATACACATACAGATTATTCAAAACTTTTTTACAACAAAATGGCGGCAAATCATGATAGTTTAATTAATTGTAGTCTATTAGTGTGCATAAGTGTGTGGATGTTGAATGTGAGGTGGGGGAGAGTAGGAAGAAGGACCGAGATAGAGAGAGAGAGAGAAAGGGGGGGGGGGGGGAGAGGGTGCGAGATAGAGAGAGCGAGGAATAAGATCAAATGGAATAGCAGAGGTGAGCTCTAGGTGCTGCCTTCGCCCCGACCTGTACGTGTTGGGCTGCTGTCCATTTACCCCTTAAACTATAAGTTCGCGAACGGGAAGCTACTGAAAGCCGTTGGTGTTAATTATGTATTGACATACCGTATTACAGATCAGTTTGTTCATTTCCAAGTTGGCAGTGTAAGTCCCGTATAGAAGCTGGTTGACCGTAAGATTAGCAAGAGAAATATCGTTCAAGGCAAGCTGATTTTGGAAAACGACTCTTTGCTCGTTAAAAAGGGCACAATGTAAGAGGTAGTGGTTTGTAGATTCATCATTGTGCCCACAAGAACAACTGGCAGATTCCGACAGAAAGTTGTCAAATAGATGTCGGTTTAAAGAACTACAACCATTTCACCCGTGTTTACATCGATCGATCCCTGAACTCCCTGACTCTCAATTTCCAGAAAACTATAGGCAGCATGTAAGCTCCCAGTCAAATTAGTTTCAAAATATTCAACAGAAAGTTTATTAAATAGTAAATACATACAATTCGTACTATACCTGACGGACTATTAGGCGGTTAAGCCGGACTAAATCGAGTCATTCATGATGTCATTGATTATAACTTCAGCAAACACGTGACGTGATTGCTGCCGTCATGATCAATGACATCGTGAATGACTCGACGTGACGTAGTTGATTATGACGCCATATGATTGACTGAGAAACTGGATTCACGAATTACGATATCGTAAATAGGTGTGTTGTGAAAGGAGGTTTACATTTTTTCTCACGGACGCACTTATGTTATATATTGCCTTTTAATAATAATTCTGTAATTCTAAGTTGCAAGGACGGGATATTATGTGAATATTATTTTACAATGAAATATATTTAAATCAAATTAGGCCTAAATCATATTAATTGGACTGGAAGCAACTGCTGGGACCATGGCAGGGATTGTAGCCACAGTTTCCAGTCAGATATTGTGAAAATATTCAACAGCCTTCCAGTATGATTGATTTGAAATATTTGACATACATGAATTAGGCCTATATTATATTGTTAATAATTTCATCTTCGAATTTGGTAAATAAAATTTAGCGTTTCTCATTGCATAGAAAATGCCCCTAATTTGCAGGCCAAGAGAAGACTATTTCTGAAAATTAACAACTGGAGTGATTGGCTCGTTTGTCGGGCCAGGTATTCCACAGGTACATTTTCAAAGACATTCTTCTCTTGGCCTGCAAATGGGCATTTCTAAAGATAACCGTTTTAGTCAGTTTGCGTGCTAACACTTTAAGACTCACATCAGCCAAAATCGGCTTATGAAGTGGTCTTGAGGAATGTCTATTTGTAGACCAAGAGAAGACTATTTTTGAAAATCTACCACTGGAATGACTGGCTCGATAATCAATAATAATTCAAAAATAATATTCTCTTGGTCAGTAAATGGGCATTTTCTATGAGAAAATTTGAATTTAAAAAAAAAAAAAATCGAGGCTTAAAGTGTTAAAGGGGTTAGTTAATATGATATTTGATTTGATGTCAGACCACCAGAGGAAATAAGGATATCGCACCTTAATCACAGGCTTTACAAGAGTGTCAATAAACAAAATTTATACTCATTTATTTGGCAATTTAACACAGCCTGTTGTGACACATAACGTATTACAGCTAAGTCCGCCAAACAATGGGTTGCCAAGTGACTGGTGGTCAAATTCGGACGGGGTGGGGTATGGTGGTAATTTGGACGTTATTGTTGTGTTCTATGCAAGAATCATCCACGCTTGAACAATTTTTGCCCTTTTAATATCTGCACCACCTTACTGCTGTTGGTCAGAAAGATCTATTTGATTCGATTTGGAATCAGCTTCTGGGTTTATGTTTTTGAAAACGTTGTCGCGGATGGCTGGACCGTAATAGCAACTATTACGGAGAACAACTGTTTACATTAAAATCGTTTTCATTTTTGTTATTAACCGAGAATTAGCGACAAGGCCCAACAAGGGTCAAACGACAGAAACATGTTCAGACATTTCTTGGAAGTTTCGTAATCACTGCCACATATTAACGGTTAGGTGACGGCGATACACGACGATAAGAACATTAATAAATTCTGTTGGGTAGCGTTTTTATGGTGCATTTTATTTCCGTGGACATAGACCCGCGTTCATAAGGATTGAAATAAAACGGTCATTCGTGGATTTGGCAGCGAAGAAAACTGTATTAAGCTAAAAAGCTAATAGTTATTTAAAAACAAGAAGAATACAGTTATTGGTTAAGCTGTTAAGTTTTTTTTACAATTATTGCTAGATTTTGCAATTAAAATTGTTAGATCTATTATATCATGGGCTGCACAACAAGCAGAACCACAGCGATTGAAGTGAGTATGAAAGAATAATAATAATAATAATAATAATAATAATAATAATAATAATAATAATAATAATAATAATAATAATAATAATAATAATAATAATAATAATAATAATAATAGCTTTACGTTGAACAATTTGATATTAATTTTTAAATTGTTTGAGATCTAGGTATATTATATTAAAGAGCAGCATTTTTACTGGGATTAGATTGGATTAATATTTCCAAAGAGATATGATGACCCGTGTAAGGTGATACGATTAAATGCAGTGGCAATTCTAGGATTTTTTTTCCAGCAGGGACCAACGGTGTGGAAAATGTCCCTAATTTGGGTAAATGTATCCCAATTTAGGCATAAATTTATGGAAATGACTATCTTTAGAAAATTTCTAGAAAATCTGATGACCTGAGAGGATATTTCTTGCAATCAGGGTGATAAAATTTGAGTTAAATAATCTGAACAAATATCTATTTCCCCAAAACACTTCCCCAAAATTTTTTCAGGTGTGGAAGTTTTCCCCTGTTGCCACCCCAGTAACGACGCCACTGATTAAGTGTAATGCCAGTTATCCTTCTCGCTAAAAAAGTAAAGCCCGACGGCTACGTCACATGTTAGCTAATGTCACCATTGATATGTAGCACGCAAAAAAAATTACGTAGCTCCGTCACGACAATCGAAAAGTCCGTCACGAAATTGTACGAATCGTATGTCTTTTATGCATTTACAATTTAATAAACGTGCTGTTGAATATTTTGAAACTGCTTTCACTGGGAGCTGTTGCGGTAACAGCTACTTGTTAAATTAGTGTCAAAATATGCAACAGCTTGCATATATAGTTACATTGAAATCCCAATGTCATGGTAACTATACAGGTATAAGTTGTTGAAACTAATTTGACTGGGTGCTGTTGCTGCCAAGTCAAATTACTTCCAAAATATTCAACAGAATGTTTATTAAATAAAGAATAAACATGCAATTTGAGGTTCATGACGGAATATTTCTGTCAACTACATGTGACGTAATGAGGGAATCCAGTTTTAGCTATGCCCCGCCCATCTTTAGCTAAGCTCCACTCACACGTCGCCCGTGTTGGGATCGATCGATCCCTGAACTCCCTGACGATCAATTTCCAGAAAACTATACAGGTAAGCTGTTGAATATTTTGAAACTAATATGACTGGGAAATTCGTACAATACTGCATATGGAAGCCAACAGCGGAAAGTCAAATTAGTTTCAAAATATTCAACAACATGTTTAATAAATAGTAAAGACATACAATTCGTATAACAACGCTTAGCCCGTCATCAATTAAGCGTTAGTGACGAACTTAGCTACGCCATTTATGACGTAGTTGATTATGCCGTCATCCTACACGTCATGTAGTTGATTATGACGTCATATGATTGACTGAGAAACTGGAATCTTCCATTGATTATGACGGCATTTACTTGATCGACAGATCGGATTAATATATTACCTACATGTATTGTACTAATGCTTTGTGACATTATCAATCATTTATCCATGTCCTTTGCTATTTTCCACAGACATCCAATGGCCATGGCGTAAAGGCACTGGCGCCACACCCATCGCGAGAAGCCACAAATGTAAGCCAAAGGGTACATCGTCAAACACCACAGCCAGCAGAGCAGAATGGCGCGTCAGGAGACGGAGAGTTGTCGGGAAATACAACGGAAGCATCACCAGCGGCAGCAGCAGAAGCGGATGTTCCTGAAGCAAGCACACCTAAGTACGAGGAAGTAGAAGAAGCTGCAGCTGCAGCTCAACCGCACGTCGAAGTTAGCCCACCGGAATCCGCTTCAGCTCCCGAACAACCGGATGTTATCCCGGATGTCATCCCACCGAAAGTTGAAGTAGATGAAGCCGGTGCTGCCGAGTCAACAGAGTGGTCTGAGTTTGAGATCAGTTCCTTGTGTGCTCATAATAACTACAGAAATCTTCACGGCGTTTCAGAACTAGAGCTTAATAGAGATTTGTGTAGCATGGCGCAGGAGTGGGCGGATCACTTAGCGGCAGAAGGCTTGTTTGAACACGCGGATTCGTCGATCACCCAGTATAAGGACAGTAGTACTGGTGAAAACATCTCCGCCAGAGGATCTTCTGCAGAGGTGGATGATGTGAACTTCCTTTCTGGTGAGTACATTTGGTCAGAGTTGGGTTTAGGCAAGGGCTACTGGGCCTACAGTCCCCGGCCTCACATAATAAGCGAACCCCACATCAAAAACAATTATCGCATTTTACCCATTTGAACTTGTAATTTCTGTATTTCACATTTACGGTACTGATATATGTAAGCTGTTGAATATTTTGAAACCAATTTTAGTGGAAGCTGGTGCTGCCTAAGGCAGCATCAGCTTTAGTCAAATTAGTCATCATTTTGACACGTACTTAACGAATTTATTTAATTGGTAGTAGTAGTAGTAGTAGTAGTAGTAGTAGTAGTAGTAGTAGTAGTAGTAGTAGTGAATATTTTGAAACTCATTTGACTGGGCGGTAGCCGCCATAGCCAGCAACAGCACCCCGTCAAATTAGTCTTAACATATTCAACAACTTACATGTATAGTTTTCTGGAAATTGAGATTCAGATTGTGCAGGGATCGATCGATCGCAACACGAGCGAGGTATGGGTGGAGCTTAGCTAGAGATGGGCGTGGCATGGCTAAAACCGGATTCCTCCATTAGGGGCGTTGGAGTCGATTTAGAACTTTTGAAACTTGAATTCTCAGTATTTACATTTCAAGATAGCCTAACTATACACGTAAGCTGATGAATAGTTTGAAACGAATGCCTATGACAGCAATACGTTTCAGCAACAGCGTCAAAATATTCAATATAATATTTATTAAATTGTAGATTCACCAAAGACATTATTCGTACACTTTATTGACAAATTTTTTGATTTTCGCGATGGACGTACGCCATTTTGATTGTGACGTAGCTTGCCATGTGACGTTTTTGATTATAACACGAAATACCTGAGCAACGGACCAGGTCTCTCGATTGTAACGCGGTTATCGTGTTCCAAATGGGATCTTACTAGGCAAGTGTGATAAATTTGATACAAAATGGCTGGCAACGTGTTTGGGATTCTAGCCTATTTAACACATAGGATATTATTTCACATTGGTTCTTAGCATTTTACATTTGATTACAGTAAGAACATACTTTATTGGTTTTTATGGCATTACGGCGAACCAGCACAGTACAGTTTACAGTTAGGAAATGAACATATTAAACCAACAACAATAGGGCCGTAAATATTTTTAACCAACCTTGGAAGCCGTAGCTGTTCGCTACTGAGTGTGCTCATCAATGCACAATATATAGCCTATATATTCACTACAGCTCATGGATATATGTGTGTGCGTGCGTGCGTGCGAGCGAGCGAGCACGTGCTTGTGTGAGCGAGTGAGTGAATGAGCGAATGCTTGCCCGAGTGAGCTCGAGAGTGAGCGAACACGTGAGTGCAGTACCGGCGCGCGCGAGAGCCAGCAAACGAGCGAGCGAGTGCGTACGTGTGTGCGTGTGCGTGCGTGCGTGTGCGTGAGTGCGTGTGGGTGTATGTGTGTGCGTGAGTGTGTGCGTATGTGTGCCTGCGTGCGTGTGTGCATGTGTGTGTGCGTGCATGCATGCATAGGCGTCCATCCATTCACACGTCCATTCATTCGTTGTCTGCCTTCTCGTCCACACTTGTATCTAAATAAAACATTGATCCGAATAGGCTTAAATTTAACACATGGAGGACTTACCGTGCAAGAGGTCTTCCAGACTTTGGTCGTGATCCGGATAAAAAATCTGGATCCAGATTGGATACAATTTGGCTCTAATGAATATCTCGGAAAAGGCTTGTCCTATTTTGATCAAATTTTAACATACGAAAGGGTGCGACCATGGACGTGTACCCCATAGTTTTTGACGTGTTCCGGATAATCGGAAAAAATTCGTAAAATCCGAAGAAATCGGAAAATCTTAAAACTTCTTACATTGTGACAAAAATGGGAAGGCGATGGTTTGCAATCTCCCATTGATCATTTTTGATATGAAATGATATGAAACGATATGTAATCGTTTTATAAATGTCATACAATGAATTATAAGCTTGATTATGTGATAATGGAGACTAGATGAATGGTCTCCACACCACCCACCCAGTAATCTTGAATTAGATGTTTTATACACATGTTGGAAACAGGTGTCTGTCATATCACTCAACACATGTATGTAAAACATCTAAACATTACAAAATATCGGGGAAAACATTACAGTGTTTGAAGTGGGCGAAATAAAACATGCGTGGAACTATCTGATAATCACATAATGCCATCGGTGCATTTCATAAGACAACTGATTCATATGACGTGATCAAGAGCACGTTTGAAATGTATTCCTAAATCTGCCAACTGTGACAAATCGGCTATTTTCGGATTCATTACATCGCCGTGTTCTCAATAGAGAGTTAATCGGGAATAACGCCATACATCAGTATGGCGTTATTCCGGATTAAGTCTCTAGTGAGAACACGACATAAGAGTTGTGGTAACCATTTTAGTCTTGCAATAATGACACAAATAAGTTAAATGTAGTACCGGCTATTACTATAATGTATTTATATTTGACAATCCTTTGCAGATCAATATGCTTATTCAAGTGATGAAGTTTATTATGTGCGAAAGATTGTAAAAAAATACACATAAGTTATGGAGAGATCCGAACTTACACTCAAGTATCTGACGTCATAATCAAAAACGTCACTTGGTAGTTGACGCCACAATGAAAATGTTGTTGGTCCGCTACGAAGGTGGCAATAGTCCTTCAGCAAAGTGTCTGAATAGTAAGCATATGTGTTTCACTAACTACAAATTAATAAAGATTCTGTTTACAATTTTGAAACTAATTTGACTGGGAGCTGTTGCTGCCGTTATGCAGTAACAGCCTCAGTCAAATTGGTCTCAAAAGATTTAACAGATTACTTATACCTTGAAAATGGGACGCGTAAACGTGGGTGGCGCTTATTTAGAAATGGGCGTTACACAATTTAATGGCCAAAGTTGGTCAGGAAAAGCGCAATATTCCATTATTGAATCTTCTCTTGGTCTGTAAATGGACATTCCCCGACAGCATTGCAGAGATAGGTTTTGTCCGCCTTTGGTATAAAATGGTTAATTATATGGAAATTTGGCAAGGGATCAATACATGGTGCAATGCGTGGAATGTCAATAAAATGGTTTCGTGAGAACGCGTCAACTAAAATGTTGTGTTGCTTATACAAGTACATAATAACACCTCTTGTGTCAACTTATCCCTGCAATGGTCAAGTTGGTAAAAAAAAAAATGACCTGTAGTGATCTTGAGAAATGTCCAATTGCTGGCTAAGACAACATTTTTGAAAATTGACCACTGGAATGACTGGCTCGGTACACGAGCCAGTCATTTCAGTGGTAAATTTTCAAAATTACTCTTCTTGGTCTGCACTTGGACACTGGCTAAGCAGAAATTTGAATTTTCTGACCATTGCACTTTTGATGAATGTCCATTTGAAGCATAACAAAAATCTAATTTAAAAAAAATACTCTTCTTGGCTGCAAAAATCAAAATTTCCTTGAAAGGTATCGGCAATTAAATGACTAATTGAAATCAAGAGTATTCTGAGCGCTTTAATGCGCTGTTGACACAGGAGAGGTTAGCACACGATAAACGTGTAGGATCGATAAGATCGGTTCCACACGGGGTACCTAACTACACTAGGGTACTTAAGCCATCTTGTGTCAGCTTATCGTTATAATGGTACCACCGCTTCTACAGTAGTCTTGAGGTCTGTCTATTTGTAGGTCAAGAGAAGACAATTTTTGAAAATTTACCACTGGAATGAAATTTTCAAAAATAGTCTTCTCTTGACTTGCAAAATGGACACTGACTAAGAAGAAATTTAGATTTCCTAGACGATTAACACTATAATCGCCAAGCCGGTCAAAAGACGAACTCTTAAAAAAATATTTTCCTAAATTCAAGTGGTAAATTTACAAAAAAACCCAGTACTCTTGGCCAGTAAATGACCATTCACTGAAGAAATATTTGAATTTTCCTTTAAAATCTTGACAAATGAAAAGGTTAATTGATAAGGGTAGAATTTTGAGGCGGTGTTGACACAAGAGGGGGTAAAGTACGGCATAAATGTTAATGTCAAAATGATATATATGCGTTCTACTTTACGACAGTGTATAACTTATGCACTTTACTAATATCAAGCACCCCCTGGCGTGTACCATTTCCAATGTTAATACCGAGCCTATTTTCTATTTCAGGAGATGATGCCACGAAGATGTGGTACGATGAGATAAATGACTATGATTATAGCAACCCAGGATTCTCAATGAACACAGGTAAGAAAGCATTACACCTGCCAGGTTATTCACTTCCAGGGCTGAACTATAGGCAGTGCAAAATTGCATTTGCACAGGCACCCATAATTTTCAGAGGCCCTCAAAAGGCGACAACAAAAATTAAAATTCTTGTTTTTGGCGGGTTGAGTAAATTCAATCTACTCCCGTATAGGCTACTATTTAATCTGGAAAAGGCGTAATGGACTTCCGAAGCGGCTTCTGGCTTGGCTCATGGAAGTCGTACATCACAACGTAGCAGGGCTTCGCGATATTAGAAAAACGAATAGGGCCTACAGGTAACCATATTAATTCACCTTTCCAGAGTATCCATCCATCATCTGACCTCGTATGCCGTCAAAATCAGCTCAGCGCGTGTATGATGACGTAACAATCATTACGTCACAAAGGGTTCCATATAGACCGTCATCAAATCTCAAACAGTCAGACACGTTGTCATCGTACTAACATACGCCCACTCACATCGCTTCGCTGTTCGAGGCCGTACTCGCAAACCCGCGATTTCTGGCTATGTTCGCCGCCGGTTTTCAGGTAGCCAATCAGATTTCTGCCTACTTCAATCTCCCTATAAATCTAGAAATAGAGGCGTAGCTTCGTGCCAACATCGATGGAGAGCTTGCGGGACACGAATGTCAACCAATGTGATTGACAGTATATTAGTATGATGATAATAACCTAGCAATTTTATTAGGCGGTAGTTGACTGACCTCATTTATGAAGTTTCCCGGACTTCGCTCAGACATCAAAAGCCTGCAAGCACGGGACTCGATACGGGAGCGTTAGTGGGAGGGCGAGACCGTGCGATAGGACGATGATACGTTGTATGAATTCTTTGTCTTTGTAATTCTTTGCTATTTAATAAACATGCTGTTGACTATTTTGAAACTAATTTGACTTGGCGCTGTTGCAGCACCCAGTCAAATTAGTTTTAAAATATTCAACAGCTTACATGTGTAGCTTCTTGGAAATTGGTAGTCAGGGTGTTCGAAGATCGATCGATCGCAACACGAGCGATGCGTGGGTAGAGCTTAGCTATAGATGGGTGGGGCATAGCTAAAACCGGTCCATTGCCATACGGATATACCTTCAATACGGTATGAATACGATGGGCAGAATAGAGCGATGAATTGGGTAATCTTATTTTGGGGCCCCTACTCCCCGTGCCCCATGTTCGGTCCTGTCCTCTTCCCATAAACATATCCATTCTAGTGCTTTCATAACGCTTATGTACTGTACCATCGGAACGAGTGTGTGAAATTAAATTTAGTAAAATATTGAAACCTAAATTCCCGAATGTAATCCCCAATGTAACCATACAGGTAGGCTGTTGAACATTCTGAAACTAAATGGAGGAATCCAATTTTAGCTTTGCAGCAACGGCACCCAGTCAAATTAGTTTCAAAATATCCAACCGCTAAAGTGTTGTCTGGAAATTGAGATTCAGAGAGTGCGGTGATCGATTGATTCCAACACGGACAAAGTGTGGGTGGAGCTTAGCTAGAGATGGGCGGAGCATAGCTAAAACTGGATTCACGCAAAAGTAAAATAACAGTAAAATATACGTTGTTTAAACCAGCCTCCTCAAAGATGTGCGATTCGTAGGTTCACTTTATTTACGTGGTTTTCAAATTTCTTAACGGAGATAGGTAATTTTGATTTTGTGTGGAGTAATTTGTCATCAATCTCTTTAAAACTATTGGTCCAATTTCCCCCAGATTTCAACGCACTGGTTTCCCAGCTTTGGGTTTGATCTCGATAAAGAAAATAATGGTTCGGATCAGGATCAAATTATGGAAATACGGAAGAGTCGATGATCGACGGTTCAAGCTATAATTAGTTTTGTCTTTCAGCGTTTTAACATGTTTACGCTTGAGTGTCCAATCGGCATGTGCGTGCATGTGTGTCCCCAAGCGTGTAGCAATGAACCTTTCCAGTTTACCCATGCTCCACCAATATTTAGCTAAGCGCCACCCACACCTCGCTCGTGTTGGGATCCATGAACTCCCTTACCATCAATTTCCAGAAACCTATACAGGTAAGTTGTTGAATATTTTGAAATTAATTTGACTGGGTATTGTTGCTGCCATAGGCAGCAACAACACCCAGTCCGATTAGTTTCAAAATATTCAACAGCATATGCTTATTAAATAGCAGGCATACAATTCGCATAACGTGTCGAACTATTAAGCGTTTAAGACGGACTAAATCGGGTCATTCAATGCCACGTGGTTGATTATGACGTCATATGATGGATGGATAAACTGGAAAGGTCCATTGCGTTGATTTAGGTAGACTTATGTACAACAGTTTCTATTGAATTCAATGTTATATGTTTTCAGGTCATTTCACACAAGTAGTATGGAAATCGTCAAAGCAGCTTGGTGTAGGACGAGCATTGTCGCCAGATAGGAAAACTGTCACCGTGGTTGCCAGATATTACCCATCAGGCAATTTTCAGGACCAATTCGAGGAAAATGTTACACCTCTGTCATAGCGGGAACAGACCTTCCGGTTTTAGCTATGCACCGCCCATCTCTAGCTAAGCTCCACCCACACCTCGCTCGTGTTAGGATCGATCGATCTCTGAACACCCTGACTATCAATTTCCTAAGGCAGCAACAGCGCCCAGTTAAATTAGTTTCAAAATATTCAACAGCGTGTTTATTAAATAGCAAAGAATTACAAATACATACAATTCATACAACGTGTCAGACTGTTTGAGATTTGGTGACGATCTATATGGAACCCTTTGTGACGTAATGATTGTGACGTAATCATACACGCACTGAGTTGATTATGACGTCATATGTGGTCAGATGATGGATGGATACTCTGGGAAGGTGAATTATCGTTATGAAATTCTGTGATTAAAACAGTTCAATGCAACGCAATGGATGAATCCACTTTTAGCTATGCTCCGCCCACTTTTAGCTATGCTACGCCCACTTTT
Organism: Chaetoderma sp. LZ-2023a; assembly: GCA_034401795.1. Lineage (NCBI taxonomy): Eukaryota > Metazoa > Mollusca > Caudofoveata > Chaetodermatida > Chaetodermatidae > Chaetoderma > Chaetoderma sp. LZ-2023a. The sequence continues at coordinate 55,208,542 of CM067368.1, forward strand.
AGCTAATCTCCGCCCACCATTTACCGGTGTTCGGATCGATTGAACCTGAATTCCCAGAATCCCAATATCAAGGTAACTATACAGGTAAGCTGTTGAATATTTTGAAACTAATTTGACTGGGTGCTACTACTGTCTATGGCACCAAGGGCGCACAGTCAAATTAGTTTCAAAATTTTCGACAGAGTTAGGCTTGCGCGATTACGTGATTAAATAGAAAATCGCGATTATGTTTTAAATCGTGAATTTATATGATTAAAAATTAAATAATCGAATAATCGTGAATATTTTCTATTGCATAAAATATTTCAAAACCTAACTTTCAATTACTTTTTAATGCAATCGGTCATGAAAAACGCCATTTTGCTTAGTGAATGTATGTCCATTTGCATGGCAAGAGAAGACTATTTAAAAAAATGTAATACTGGCATTCCAGTGATACATTTTCAAAAATAGTCTTCTCTTGCCATGCAAATGGACTTTTCTAAACATCTTTGCAATTTTCATCATTGATATTATTTTGTTGTTTTGTCTTGGTAATTTGTATCGAAGCTGATTAATCGAGTAATCATGATTATTCTTTAATAATCAATCGCGATCACTTAATGCAATAATTGCACACGCCTAAACAGAATGTTTATTAAGCAGTAAATCCATCAAAGACATTACAATTCGTGCACTTGGCGGACTAATCAAGATTCACGACGGAATATTTCTGTTATTTATGACTGTGACGTGAGCCTACACGTGTGACGTAATTGATTATGACGTCATATACTTGATCGACAGATCGGATTCATCCATTATTTATATTAACTATTCTGATTATGTGCAAAAGGCTGGATGAGGGTGGGTTGGTCAACAATGAGTGGGTGGTCAACGTCCCAATAATATTTATGGAAGTTATTAACGTCAAGATGCAATTTAATCAATTATGTCTACATTCATGATAGCGCAGGTTACTGGGCCGGTACTGGGACAATGAAGCTCGGTATTGGCACACTACCAAGCTCGGTATTGGCACAATACCAAGCTCGGTATTGGCACAATACCAAGTTCGGTATTGGCATAATACCGGCCCAGTAACCTGCCTTATTAGGAATGGAAGCCTACATCAGGTCATACTTGATATTTGTCCGAACATTCCATAGCAAATATATAATCATTACTCAACCCCTCTTATGTCAACTTAACCCGTTAATGATCAAGTTAGTAAAAAACGACATCTACAGTGATCTTGAGAAATGTCCATTTGCAGGCTAAGAGAAGAATATTTTTTGAAAATTTACCACTGGAATGACTGGCTCGGTAACCTGTAATCGGTAGCAGAAATTTAAATTATGTTGACATAAGAGGGGTTTATTCGAAAAGATGAGAGTCCTTGCCGCGTGACTATGTGATTTGTATAAGTAAATTATTTATTTTTTAAAAACAATTTAATTTCTATACATGTGTACATATTGAATGCTACTAAATTATTTAAATTTTAAATAAGTTTTATATGTAAATAATACATTCGTATCTTCATCAACACACGGGCGCGCACAATGCCACACACGCATGTGCATGTATACGGGACACGCGTACGCATGCGCGGACACATATACACGCTCGCGCGAGTGCACACATGCAAATACACGAACTGACCAATACGATTATATCATATCTATAGTAAAATAAATAACAATATAACACTCATTTCTTGTCGTTGTGCGTGGTGTTTAGCTCACTTGAAAGGCCAAGTGAGTGCATGCAATGGCGACTGTCCATCATGTGTCCGCCCGTCGTCTGTAGAACCACTGGGAGATTTCAATTATATTTCGCAGGAAGCATCATTATGGCATAGAGATTCGAGTTTGTTCAGACGAAGCCGATCGGCCAATTTGACCGGCGGGCATCTTGGATTTTGGCCGATTTTTAGAAATGTCTGTTAAAACCTTCTTGGATGGCCTAGTTTATGCGAAAATGACCTCTTTACCGAAACCCATTAGCCCGAAATTTGGGAGATATGATTATGGACTAATGTCCATTAAAGTTTGTTCAAGGCAAGTTGATACGTAAAAAAATATGACCGCAGTGGTCCAATCAAAATCTAGTGTGTTTGGCGGCCATATTGGATTTTTTATTTGATGGATTTTGAAGTTGAAATTGGTTTTATGTGGGTTTTTGGGTAATCTAATTTCAAGTTTGCAATTTTAAAACTCGAATGAACGGTTTAGCGAATTGCTTGCATTTTTCCCAGCCAAAAGCTCCCATACTAACGCAGTAGAAGAATTTAAAATGTCTTCTTTTCGAGAACCACTGGACCCATTTCATTTATATTTGACAGGAAGCATCCTTACTTTGGTCGACGGCTATCTTTGATTTTGCCCGATTTTTTTAGAAATCTCTTTAAAAATCCTCTGCTCCGAAACCGCTGGGGCATTGATTCAAAACTCATGAAATATTACGCGGGCAAGAGTTGAACAAAGGTTGTTCAAGGGAATTTGATTGGTAAAATGGTTCGGCGTCCATCTTGGATGACCTGTTCACCGGAACCGCTGAACAGATTGGCCGGACATTTGGGAGATATGACTATGGACTAATAGTCATTAAAATTTGTTCAAGGCACGTTGATATGTAAAAAAACCATGGCCGCAGTGGTCCAATCAAAATGTAGCCTGTTTAGCGGCCAAATTAACTCCAAAATATTCAACAGCACGTTTTATTTCGCTTTGGAAACCTGCTAAGCTATTGTTGAATAAAAGTGTACATGTCCTAGTCTGTGTCGCAGACTCGCAGTATCTCCATGTGGAAGTCTAAATGCCTATTGTTCCCATGGATGTGTTTGGCTGACGGGCTACAATCTGCCAGCTAATCAGAGCCATCGACACAGCAGCCAATGCGATTCCGTACCAAGACGATATGACGTCACACATTAATACTACGATGTGATGCCATACTAATCTAATAACGTCCCATTTCAATTTTCAAAATCTTCATAAACCGGCCAATTTCTTGCCGGTAGAAGCAGTATTGGTGGGATTTACAGTCCTCCTAAGGATAGAGACTGCTTCCCGACTGGTCTCCAAGAGGGAGTCTGGGCAACAGTCTACATAGCTTACATTAGTACATAATAATTGGTAGCATATTATTTTTATGTAAGTTGAAGGGCGCCGGGAAGGGCAGCGGCTCTGATTGGCTGAGAGCTTTCATATCACCAAAACACTCTGATCAGCTTAGAATATCGGTTATTAACTTCCAAAGTATCACAAATAAACAAGAAGCATTGCTGCAAGAGATACAATCCTAAGCCCAGACATCATATTACGAAATGAAACGCATATGGATGGTGATTTTCTCAACTCAGAACTCTTCCCCGAAGGCACACCAGATGAATACAGGTACACTCTCTTTCGAAGCGATCGTAACCGTGATGGAGGTGGCGTCATAATATTCACAAGACCTGGACTTATATGCACCAGCAGAGAAAACCTTGAAACTGACTGTGAAATAATCTGGGTTGAAATTGCACTAGCAGGAGATGAAATAGCATTCTTAAGAAGTGTCTATAAGAATCCACCAGCTAGCAACGATAGACTACATGCTCTACATGCTTCACTCTACATGGTAAAACAAGCATAGCCATCATCCATAATATATCTCGGAGTAGACTTCAATCTGGGATTTATTGACTGGGATGCACACACCTCAGTGCCAGGAGATCCTAAGCGTGCACAGTCAGAGCTACTGATTGATTCCCTCTTTAGTACATCACTTGAACAAGTAAATAGACATGCAACAAGAAGCGACAATCTCCTAGACCTATTAATTAGCACACATCCAAGCATAGTTAAAAATACATTTATCACACCACCATTTGCCAATCATGACATCTTAGTAGTTGATGTAATGACAAGACCAAAGATCCTGAAGCAGCCACCTAGAAATATATTTCAGTATAGTAAGGCAAACTGGCAAGCTATCAATAAAGATATTGAAGACGTGCAGGCAAACTACTTCAACCATATTCCATCAAACTACGGTGTTGAAGAGAATTGACAGCTCTTTAAGGATACCATCACTATGACAATGTCTCAAAACAAACCCCCAAAAGAGCTGGGAAGGCACCAGAATGTTCCCTGGATAACGCAAAACATCAAGAAACTTGTTAAGCAGAAACATCGAGCTTACAACACAGCACGAAGAACAGGCGAAGACAGGAACAAAGAGAAATTTAAGAAGCTATGCAGGAAGATACATCTCATGCTATAACAATCATACCAAAATTACATCCAAGAAATACTGGACCCAGAAAATGATCAGAGTAGCAAAAAGTTTTGGCGTCACATCAAGAGCAGGTGACAAGATAATATAGGAATCAGTACCATCATACAAAATTGGCAAATCATCACTGACCCAGAAGGAAAAGCTAGAATGCTGAACGAATAATTCACCTCAGCATTCACTAAAGAAACCATCAGCCCGATGCCAACCCTACCACCATCACCATATAATACCATTCACAACATAAATATAACATCACTTGGTGTAGAGAAGGCTCTACAGCGCCTTAACCCATCAAAAGCATGAGGTCCAAACAATATACCATCAAGAATACTGAAAAACACATCAATTAAAACTGCACCAATCCTTGCCTCGCTCTTCCAGCAGACTCTGAATGATTCAACTATACCAATAGACTGGAAGACAGCCAACATTACACCGATATATAAGAAAGGTGACAGAACAACAGCTTCAAATTATAGGCCAGTGTCGCTAACATAAGTCACGTGCAACGTGATGGAGCGTAGCTCGCTGGGTAGTGTCGGGCCGTTCCAGTGTATCATGTCGACACACCGCGCCACAAGTGCACGACGAGTGATGACGCTGGTTAGTATCCAGTCTCGGGGTGACAGACCTTGTACGAGACTGCCCTGCGGGAAACAAAAACCAGCTCCTAAGGCCCGTGAAATTCAATCGTTCCGGTGGGGCCGTGCGACCATTGTCGCGAACAGTAAACACAACTGTCTCATCCCACGAGTTTGTGTCACCAGTATGCCTGCCCATAGCAATTTCGTGATCTATGGACTTACAAGATTTGATTTGGTGACCTAAAAATATAAGTCTATACAATGAGTTTACCTAAACAACTAAAAATATGCTAGATAAAACTACAATAAGAGCATACGAAAATACGAGACATAGAGACAGGTAGATGAACCTCTAAACATGGGGCTCCCAGAGGTACCACACAGACCCGTAGGTCCGCAGAGGTATCCCCGTAAGGGAGGCTCCCATACACGAGACGTAACTATTTAACTTAATATAAGTTATTATACCTCTAAGCTGAAAGGAAGACGGTTATATCAGACGAAGAGTGATGTGCCTCACGCAGGCACTACTAGTGCTAGTTTGGGTGAGGAGTATTATCCTGGCGTGGACCATTGTCGCTGAATCCTTGCGAGAGGCAAGTGCCTCGCGCGGGCCTCCGTCTCGGGAAGGTGTTGCCACTGCTTAAAGCAGGAGAAGAGTAGTAGGCAAAATGGGCCCACTCTAATATTTCAATCAAAAATGCTTTTTAGAGAGAAAAGACCATACCTAGTGAGATTATGACTATAGGGGTGCGTACTGTTTTACGTGAAGACGGGACGGGGAATTCTCGATGGATTCCCTCGTTACCGTCTTATGTGATTCTTGGTAAGCTGAATTAGTAGTTGCCACTTTATTTATGCGGGCCTTCTGATTTGCTTAATTCCTATTAGTTGTTTTCAGGACAAGAATTATTTTAGGCCACAACTGGCTGATATCTACCTAGCTATTATACATGGCTGTCATGGAGAACAAATGCCCTAAGACATCAATACTAAAGACAGCGCTCATACATGTTTTGTAGAAAGATCTCCGAACTGGATAAGAATCTGGACATCCCGCCCCGTAACCACATAAAACATTAGAAGACATGGGTTACATTTCACGAAATCATTATTAGGCCATTGTTCTATCGTTATGGTGGGGGTAAGAGAGACGAATACCCACCGTAAATGTCCTTCCCGCAAGGGGCATGACAGATCTAAATATCGGTGGGGGTACGTATCTCGCCCGTCACCGGGTCCTATGGAACTAACCATTTTACCTTTGTTAGGTTTATATACAAGTTGCCCAGTTTTGGACTGCAGTGCGGGAGGATTGTTCAGTACATAGAATAATAATTAATACACCCACCTCCCACACCCACTACAATTGGTCTACTGAACGTCAATGAATGCTTCGGACGTCACCGTTAAGTTGAATCCTTCGGGTGCAAATGCGCCCTCGGCCCCACTGTAACCATGTGGTTCTGCTGACCTGTTACGCAGTCAGTGAATGTTTGTAGCTGATCCATTCTCGTCCCCACCCCACCCCATCAGGCGGTAGGTCCCCGAGGCCCCACAATCATGGAGAACTCGACGGGCAGATGTGTCTTCATCTGGCCTCTGGCCAGAGCAGCCGCTCCAAGTCGTCGGCGAAGCATCTGTGCAGCGAGGCCAAAGTGGAGCGGTGGTGACGCAGTAGCAGTGGTAGGCGCAGTGCACGACATTTCCAATCTAGAAACAATCAAATGTGAATTCTTTCAGGGAAGAGAACTATAGCTTAAATGCATATATTTCATCGAAACTACATCATCATTGAACTGGGTTTCCATATAATGTATCCACTGTGATTGTAGGTTCAGAATTTTCGAGATCTGGGCTCGACAAGAAAGGTTTGATCAGTTTTTCAGGGGCGATAACTTAGGAAAATAGAGCTAAATTTCAACGAAACGGAATCATAGCACTGCCTCTTGAAATAATATATCAAGTGACAAAGGAATTGTGAGCATAGTTTCAAAACTCTGAGATCTGGCTCGAACAAGACAATTTTGATCAATTTTATGTATTTCAGGGAAGATAACTTTGGTCAATATGGATGGATTTCATCAACACGAAATCATAGCACTGCGTCTTGATGTACTATGTACGGCCAGTGAAAAAATGGTGTGAGCATAGGTTCAAAACATCAAGATCTGGCCCGGAAAGAACAATTTTGATAACAAATTTCCGGGGAGATAAGGTAAATATAGATGAATTTCAACGAAATAGAATCATAGCACTGCCTCTTGAAATAATATATCAAGTGATATGCGACGGATTTAGAATCTTGTTCAAATATCGCTAAATCGATCTCAGTAACCGCATAGCATGAAGTAACACTAACATAAAGAAGGTGACTCAGGAAGCGATAAACACAGAAAGTGACGGGACGAATTACGGCCTCCACACGCCTACACTATAATTCCATCCAGTCCCTCTGGTACAAATATATTACTTGAGATGAAGACAGCTCCTCAGTTTGACAGTTTACCTCGAGCGACTAGGACGTGTTTTTAATTGGAGTACCATTACTTTATTAAAGGGAAGTTACCTACTGTGTCGTATATAGTACTGCTAGTTGTAAGAGTGATAACTGGAACAAGTTTAATCCTGTGTGATAATGTGTTGTTTATTTAGTGCTTTGTGAAATACATGTACTCATGTGTATTAATTGTGGTCATTGTATTTGACCTTATTCCCACTATAGCCATTTATGTGTCGAGGTACATGGTTATCAGATGGGTAGCACTACAGGACTAAGTTCCAAACGTGCATATGTTTTGTCTGTAATGTTACAGAAAACCTGCAGTCTAAGGTCACTGCATCAATGGCAGATAATTTGACTGCCAGTCTGGTGAATGTTTCGCTGTTAAACTGTATTATTCAGGGTACAAATACTGAAGCCGTGATGACAGATCATTCAATAACTGTCTCTGAACTCAGTGAAAATTCTGAGTGTAGTGAGGTATCTGTGCCCCAAAGTAATGCAGCTGTGAATCAGTCTGATACGTTAGATATGTTTACGTCATTAAGAGAAACACAAGAAAAACAAATGGATTTTTTAAACAAGTTGATATCACAGCAGGCAGGTAAAAGAGATAAGCGGATAGAATATGAACCGCCTGTGAAACAATGTCGTTTACAGCTACAGACCTCCCCTCATGATACAGATGATGGGGGGGGGGGGGAGGGGGGGAGGAGGAGGTAGTCCTGGGGGTGGAACTCCAGACCCTTTCTCACGCATTATCAACGAACTGAGTGCTGCAGTTAATGACTCGGACAGTGATAATGAGTTGGAAGTGATTCAGATTAATGCGGTGCTAAATGATATGCATGATTTTTATTGCCAGGATACCATTACAGGACCTGCTACTAAGCAAAGCTTGGCAGATTCAATTAACATCTCTTTCCGCTCTGCTGCTAAAAAGGAAAGATGAAACAAATTAAGAGAGCTTAGGCAGGCATATCTTAGGCCACAGAATTGCAAAACTCTGTCAACACCCAGAGTACATCACGAGATATGGGATCTGGCTAATCCCCCCCCCCCCCCCATACATTCCAGAGGCATAAAAATGGGTAACGTACAGGGATTGTTAAAGGCACAGTGCCATCAATTTCACTAACAGAATCTATTATGAATTTATCTGCAAACAAGTCAAAGATTGATTGTAAGGACATTGTTGTTAAACTCACTGACTCAATGAAGCTGATTTCAGCTGGATTTACTGCTCTAAGTCAATATCAGAAGGATAACTTTAAGCTGGTTATCAATAAGAGATATAAACAGCTCTGTAAACCTGATCATAAAGTGACAGATATGTTATTTGGAGATGGCCTGCCCAAACAATTGAAAGATATTGGAGAGGCGAGTAGACTTTGGTCGTGGGTCTTATGGGAGACCTTTTTAGGCAAAAAGAACCAACCATTCTACACCAACAAACCAAAGATGGGGAACGTAGGGGGATGAAAAAGTAGTCTCAGATGTAGAGTTCCCTCATAACAATAATCTAGCTACCTGTAGTGAAGATGTGAGTTTTACTAGTAGTAAACCAATGGACAATCTCATAAACACACCAGGAAACTTTGTAGCTGGAAAGCCACCAAAATGTTTAAGAGAATGGAAAAATATTACAAGTGGTATTACTATTTTGGAAACGATTCATGGGTTGCTTATTGAATTTTGTGTGAATCCAATACAGACACTGCCAAGGAAACAAATTAGATTTTCTGAAAAAGACAACCTTTTGATGAACAATGAAATAAATAAGCTTGAACAGTTACATGTCATTGAACAGGTGTTTGACAAACAAGATGGTGAATTTATATCAAACATTTTACTCGATCAAAGAAAGATGGCGGTTGCAGAGTTATTTTGAATCTTAAATCTTTGAATCAGTATGTCCATAGTCCACATTTTAAGATGGACACTCTAAGGTCTGCATTATTGTTAATGTCTAATATTTTGTTTTTTCGCGCCTATTGATGTAAAAGATGCCTATTACACCATTCTCACATCATAAAAATGGCCGAAAATATCTCAGATTTCTTTGGAATGGCTGTAAGTATGAATTCTGTTGTTTAGCTAATGGTTTTACGAGTGCGTCGCGTATATTTACAAAATTGATGAAGTGCATATTTTCGACATTAAGAAAACAGGGTCATGCGAACATGAACTATATCGAGGATTCTTTATTGGTGTCAAATACTTATTGTGAATGTAAACAAAAAATAGCAGAGACAGTGGATATTATCTGTCTGGCTCCCTGTCTAACTAACTGTCTGACTCAACATTCGTCCACTCTTAAATATGATGCTGTCGTTATGTCAACAAATGTGTGCGTGCGTGCGTGCGTGCGTGGGTGGGTGTGTGTGTGTGTATTAAGTGATGGCGGGCATGTATGCGCGTGAATGTGGCCTAAGCGTATAATTAACTAATTTAACTAATTTAACTAATAATAATTAACGTATATAATACAATCGTATAACAGCATATTATAACATGGTTACATTGAATTACAGGAGTTATACTCTGCACGTGTCCATTCCGACTAATCACTGATTGTCCCATTGTAGGCGTGTCGATTAATAGTCTATTCATAGGCCTATAGTTGTCCATTTATTGCTGTAAGGCTCGCGGCCTGTCCGTTCTAGTTTGTCACGTGTCACTAGGCGTGTCCGTCATTCAGCGTATTCCGTATTCGTGTCGCCACGTGTGCGTGTCTGGGCATAGCTATTGTCAAGCGTCCGCGTGCGTTCGTGTGTACGTTCCTGATGCAGATGCGTCTGTGTGCGCATGCGTCTGTGTGCGCGTGTGTCTCTATACCCGTCCATTTGTGTTGGTGTGTCCATGTGGGTGTGACTCTGTACCATATAGGTCTATATCTGGTTTCCAAAAAACTGGCATGAGCTGTTTAAAAACACATTCGTCTAACATCTATTCTGTGTCACTATTATGTTCCCACGAAGCCAAGTCAGCTTGTGTGTTCATGGAATCAGGTCAGTGTGCAGCTCATAGCCAAATATTTCTCGGGATAGCCCATAGCCATATTTCCCTAGCAACGTTATTACATAACACTTTCATTCCACCCTGTTTGTTAATATAAATCATAGCTGTAGTGTTATCCACGAATATTTTGATATGAACATTACGCATATTATTGCAAAATGACTTAAGAGTGAGTAATGCTGCATGTAATTCTAAATAATTTATATGTTTGCACGCCTCTCCTTTAACTGCTTTGTCTCTAGTTAACTTTATTGACATTTTCTTCGAATTTAATATGAAACCTGAAAATTTAATTTCTGTGGTAGGTTCTAACATTGATTTATTTTTGAGACAGACAGACAGACAGACACGCACGCACGCACGCACGCACGCACGCACGCACGCACGCACGCACGCACGCACGCACGCACATTTGTTGACATAACGACAGCATCATATTTAAGAGTGGACGAATGTTGAGTCAGACAGTTAGTTAGACAGGGAGAGCCAGACAGTTAGTTAGACAGGGAGTCAGACAGTTAGTTAGACAGGGAGTTAAAGTTAGGGACAGATACAGTTAGTGAGAGTTACAGTTACGGGCTCGGACGGACTTCGACAGCGATCTCTGGCCGCTAGTGACAGCTAGTGAGTAGTGAGACTGTTAGCTATGTAGTTAGCTGGCTGGTCAGTTACAGAGAAGTACTTACGGTTAACTTTGTTATGTTTTATTAAAATACCTCTCTCTTAGGAATCCATTGTAGTTAAGTAGAATAGGTTTAGAATAGGTAAGCGACATGCGACTAGAATTCGGAATTATATGTGTAAACTATAGGTTTAAGAAAGTTCAGTAAACGTGTCATCATTAATAGAATACAGCATTGTGTCGTCCATTCCATCCATCTCCGCTAGAAGGATGATCCCGATCGGTACGCGGTTTGAGACGGTGGTGAGCTAAATACCCATAAGAACCACCAACTGGACCACCCGTCTTATTCACCAGTACCATACCTATTTGCATCCAGGTTAAATAACATATTACCCAATTATGTGTCATGGAAACCAGACCCTGGCGCATTAGCTGTGGACGCTTTTACCATGCATTGGGGGGAAATCACTTAATTATATTTACCCTCCTTTTAGTATCATAGGTCATGTATTAAGAAAAGTGGAGGACGATGCAGCAGAAGCGATTTTAATAGCACCTATATGGCCAACACAATTTTGGTTTCCGAGGCTTCTAAATTTCATCTGGGACTGTCAACGCATCCTTCCAGTGAGCAGGACATTGTTAATAATGTCAATCAACAGGGCAATGCATCACCCCTTGAAGCACAAGCTTCACCTGACTGCTTTCAGAATATCGGGCAAGCACTCCGCAAGAGAGGCATATCACAAGAAGTTGTTGACCTGCTTTTGCAGTTATGGCGCAATTCCACACAATCCCAATATCGGGTATATATCAAAAAGTGGATGTGTTTTTGTGAACAAAGGGAATTTGATCCCTTTTCACCATTTATAAACAATGTGTTGGATTTTCCCAATTTTTTTATACAAGTCTGGATTAGGCTACAGTGGTCTAAATTCAGCAAGATCAGCATTATCTGCTTTTGGCAACTTTTGCTTAGTGTTGAGACTAGTGAAAGTATTGGTAATGATCCTTTGATAAAGAGATTTTTGAAAGGTGTGTATAATATTAAACCAGCACTACCGCAGTATATCGCAACATGGGATGTCAATTTAGTTAACAATGAACCAGATGTAGATATTCTATTATTGAAGCAATTATCGTTCACCCTTGTGATGTTGCTTGGTCTTCTCTCGGGCCAGCGAGTTCAATCGTTATATTTGATTGACATTCGTAATATAGAGTTTGTGAACACATTTGTAAAGATTAGATTTGGAGATCTGCTGAAGCAATCAAAGCCTAGCAGGCAGCAAACGGAATTGTTTTCGAAAAATATTCTACTAATGAAAAATTGTGTGTTGTGACTTTATTGAACGAATATATGCATTGGTGGGTTGCACAATAACTGTACAAGATTGTTCATTAGCTATGTCGGTGATCATAAACCAGTATCAAAAGACACAATAGCTAGGTGGGTAACACTATTATTAGTTAGTGCAGGCGCGAATGTTAACATTTTTAAGGCACATACATCGGTCAGCATAAACAACTAATGCGGCTTTGAAGAATGTGCCAGTATCTACCATTATGATGACGGCTGGTTGGTCAAGTAGATCAGTTTTCCGGAAATTCTATAGGATGTCAGTTAAAGTTGATGTTACATTTTGAAATGCTGTTGTGGAAAACACGATATAACAGCAAGGGAAGTAAAGGGGGTTTCTAGGCATGCTAGATTAGATGCATGCACATCCTAACATAGCTCATTTACAGTTAAAATATTTGGACAGCTTCAGTACAGAAATAAAATGCATTTCTCTAAATATCTCAAATAATATATCTGTACTAGAGGGACTGGATGGAATTATAAATTTAATGAAATTTATTGATATTTGATTGTAATTCCATCCCGTCCCATATGGTACATAGATAGTATGTGCCCTCCCTTAGTGAGGGTACCCAACCTTTATTTCACATTGCATTTGATTTCTACGCTAAAGCCTGAGGAGCTGTCTTCATCTCACATAATATCTATGTACCATATGGGACGGGATGGAATTACAATCAAATATCAATAAATTTCATTAAATTTATTAATCAAATGCTAGGGGCGCAGCAGTGTGTAACCATGGGTGTAGGAAGCGCACTGCAGCTGATGCTGAGAACACGCCTCATTAGTACGTGCACTTTCCCAAAACAGACTTAGTCTTAAATCTAATCCGTAATAACGCAGCTAACTGCTGATGCTGGGCAGGTACCAGGCCGATAATGATAGTATTGGCAAGGTATTAGCCTATCATCGGCCCAGTAAGCTGCATTATTTGGGATGTCACTGAAAAAAACAGGCGGTTTCGTGGAGATTTAATTAAGCGCCAATCGTCGAATCATTCAAGCACAAACTAGAAAAAACTTGAATTTGACTGAGGAAGTCGATCATACTATTTTAATATGTTGAAAAGACACGAGGCAATAACAAGCCAATGGAGTTTGCCTTGTAAATGATAATGATGATGATGCTGATGATGATGATGATGATGATGATGATGATGATGGTAAAGGAATTGTCAGTGCCGGATTAAGCTTTGCCAGGGCCTGGGGGGGGGGGTGGCAAAGAATATTTGTGGAATTGGGTGGAAACAAAAGACAAACCAAAAGGGGGTCCGGGGGTTCTCCCCACCCCCGAAAAACTTTGAAATCTAGATGCTGGCTTTTTTAACCATTTAATTTTATTTTTTTGTTTACTCAATTTTTTTTTAGCCGTTCAGTTGTGAAAACAGGACGAGATAAAAAGCTGAATGAAAAAAAAATGACATAAATTAGTTAAAACTATAATAATTTAGCAGCCAACTCAAGGGCCATATTTACCTCTGGAAGTTCAGGTGGTGCCATCTGAAAGCATCTAGAAGATAAAAAATAATATTAAACTGTAACACAATCATGAACCATCCGACTCCTAAAACATAAGAAAAGTATTTTTTTAAACTCGCCTTACCACATGAAGGCACAATGTATACTTTATTGCTTGTTTATGCCATTACGGCGAATCAGCACAGTACAGTTTAGTTATGAAAAGAACATTAAAAAAGCAAAAAACACCCAACAATATAACAAAATACAGACTTAATCCTAAACACTTCATAGACCCTATTATATCATATACCGTGTCGTAATGCTGTGACGATAACGACGTAAACATTTTCAACCAACCTGCTTGGAAGCCGTAGCTGCATCACGGCGCAATCAAACCACAATGACTCACGTCTAAGCCAACAACCCACATCTCACCACATATACACATGCAAGACACAATACTAACTACATATGCCTTGGATGTGCGCGTATGATATGATGCAAATTGCCGGACCAGACAGGAACCCACGTGAATCAAACCACGTCCAATTGAGACAAAAGGTTTCATTGCTAGAAGGGTCAAGATTAAGTCGGAATACCGAAAATAAAATATAAATGCATCTATATATATATACATATGTGCAGATGCATGGGATGAGGTCAGCGTGTAGGCTAGATGGTCATTTAAGACGTTTACTTGGAAGCTGCCCGAGGCGATGTAATATTTCTGAATTTTTGCAATTCCTCTTTTGTTATATTTTTAAAATGCTTGTTTGGTTTTCCAATTATACTAAAAGTTAATTTCTATCATCATTGTATGCGTTACATTTCATAAGAAAATGAATTTCATCTTCAATTGCACATATGGTTATATGGTCATACTGTCATAAGGTTATATGGTACATATTTCATACAAAGAATAACTTAAAATGACTAGTTTTTCACGTGGGCTAGAGGGACGCTGAATGACCACTCGCCACTAAAGGTTGTCATCACTCATCATGAGAAAACTCAAACAAAAAAGGAACCCATTACTAAAGAATAATACTGAAACAATATATAACAAACAATAAGACGAATATTGTCAGTCTGTAACATAATTTCCATTCCATTATAGTGTTCATCTTCTAAGGCGGATCCAGAAATTATTGAAGGGGTGGCCCTTGGCGTAGGTCTGGGAGGGAATCTGGGAGGTGGTGTCCCCCTTCCAAAAAGAGGGTGGGTGAGTTTCGGGGGTGGGGTGGGGGTCCGCAATGCACACTTCATTGGTATTTTGCATTACTTAAAGTAATGCTTTACTTATGAATATGAATAGGTCAATAGATAGGTAGGTGATGGTGACCTATGGGATGGACAAATACTGGGATTCCTGACAAAATCTTTAAGCCTTTAAACATGAAAGACCAAATTTCAGGAAGAATCCTTTATAATTAAATAATCTCTTGAAAATAACAAATCCCCAAGTTTGTACCATATCCTATTATGCAGTTTCTCTATTTACAAACGAAAATAGCTCTCTGGACAGCTATTCTCGTTTGTAAAAAGAGAAACTGCATAAAACACATAAAACATTATTATTGACTACAAAACAATTTTTGTTGGAAAAAATTGGGGGCTGGTCAAGATCTTGGGTCGGGGTGGTGGGTGGGGGCGTGGGTGTGGGGGATGCGATGCCCCCCCCCCCCCCACACCCGCTGTCCCTATTATAATCCGCCACAGATAATTGTGAGTATTAGTTTAAACCTCATCGAGATCTGGCCTGAAGAAGACAATGTTGATGACTTTTAAGTATTTCACTCAGGGGAGATAACTCTGGCAAATATAGGATGCGTTTCATCGAAACGAACTCATAGCGCTTCTATTTGAAGCACTATGACTCGTGACAAAATGTTGTGTGCATAGGTTCAAAACTCTTCGAGATCTAGCACGAAAGACAATTTTGATGAATTTCACGTTTTCAGGGGAGACAACCCTGGCAAATATGGATGGGTTTTGCCGAAAAAGGAACATGCACATCTTCAGTTTCACTGGCAACATTTACCAACATTCCCAGGAATCGCAACTAAACTGTCGAGGTTGTATTGACAAGAAATGATCACAGGCAAACAGACATATACAAACGGACAGATGCACAGAAAGACGGACGGGCAGACAACCGGACAGAAAGCCGAACATGCTGATCACTATATCATGGGTGTGGGTGGGTATGTCTGTCGGGTGGTGGTGGGGTGGGGTGGGGTGGTGGAGAGCTAAAAATCTAAGGCCATATATACAAATGCCATTAAGGAAATTGAATTATACAGTTTAGTGGTCGGTTTAGTATCCAGGAAATGATTTGTCGTATACTAAAAACTCATATCAGCATTATCTCATAAAACGCCATTATTCAATGAATTGCCTCTGATATTATTCCAAGAATTAGTTAACATTTACAATGTTTAACACCAGTTAGCCCGGCATATCGGATAGATCAGCTTCGAACTTGAACGTGAATGGAAAGAAGTTATAGATTGTAGTGTTGTTATAAAGCAACGATTTCAACCCGTGACGGACTCAGAGTTTGTTAGGGAATGGCGAGGTATTTAACACTACGTTCTGGTATTCGAATGCCCTCACTGGGATTAGGAACATATGGAGCGCATGGAGACAAAGCAATGGAAGCCGTTGATTGCGCCTTAGCTACAGGATATCGCCACATAGACACGGCTAGCTCTTATGATAACGAATCGTGTATCGGGCAAGTACTAGAAGACAGATTCAAAGCTGGAAAAACGAAACGCAAAGACGTGTTTATTACTACGAAAATACCGAGCCTTTATTTGGGATCTGATTCGGCGAAGGTGTGTGTTGAGCAGAGTTTAGACTATTTAAAATTACAATATCTTGATATGCTCTTGATACAT
This sequence comes from Chaetoderma sp. LZ-2023a, assembly GCA_034401795.1. Classification (NCBI taxonomy): domain Eukaryota; kingdom Metazoa; phylum Mollusca; class Caudofoveata; order Chaetodermatida; family Chaetodermatidae; genus Chaetoderma; species Chaetoderma sp. LZ-2023a. The sequence goes on from CM067368.1 coordinate 55,225,270, forward strand.
CAGCCATGGGGAAGAAAGAATATAGTCGACGGTAACTTGACACCAACAAATTCAGCAGGAGAGCGCGAGTTAGAAAACTATGATCTATGCGAAACTTGGAAAGCAATGGAGAGCTTGTTTAAGGCTGGGCGGGTTCATTCAATTGGATTGTCCAATTGTTCAGTTAGATTAATTGACCTAATCTGGAATTATTCACAGTTAAAACCGACGAATCTGCAATTAGAATGTCATATATATCTTCAACAATACAATATAGTGAACTACTGTGTTAGAAAAGGTATTGCCGTTACGGCTTATAGTCCACTCGGTGCCCCATCTTACGGTAAACGTGACCCTGAAGACCCAGTGCCGTTGCAGGAAAAACTGGTATTAGAGATAGCAAAAAGACACAGAAAAACACCTGCGCAGATACTTTTGCGAAATTTAATTCAGCGAGAAATGTGCGTCTTACCAAAGAGTTCAACTAAGAGCAGAATTATAGAAAATTCTCATATCTTTGACTTTCAACTTTCCACAGATGAAATGGAGACACTAAAGACGCTAAATAGAAATCTTAAATTTTACAAGTTTCTGTGGGCAAAATCCCACCCATTATTTCAAGAAGGCGAGGAATTTTGACAAAGTTGTAGTTAGGCAAACACAGCTGGCCTCATTATCTGAAACATACAGCTAATGCACCTCAGAAATAACTTAAAATATTTTCAAACAGTAAGCCTACAATTTTGAAGACAATGTCAGAAATGTTATGTTTAATATTTGGAACTTAATTTGATTGGAAGCCATTGGGCAGCAGTGGTTCCAAATCAAATTAAGTCCAAAATATTTTACAGTAGGCATACAGTTTATTTTGTTTTGAAAACGTACACGGTTATTTCTGAGCTGTACTGTACACCATGATAACGCGTGTTACTTTCCTGCTATTGGAGCAATGGCGGATTCCAGTTTATCCATCAATAATATGACGTCATAATAAACTACGTGGCGCATAGGATGGCGTCATAATCAATTACGTCATGAATGACCTAGCTAAGTTCATCACTAACGCGTAAGCGTTGTTGTCGTCAGAATTGTATGTCTTTACTATTTAATGAATATTTTAAAACTAATTTGACTGGGCGCGCTGTTTGCAACAACACCCAGTCAAATTAGTTTCAAAATATTCAACAGCTTACCTGTATAGTTTTCCTGCATACCGGGCCAATATGGCCCAGTACCGGGACAGTAACCTGCGCTATCACGGCAGCGTATAAAGCCATACTTTTCAATGTTTAAACACATTGCCTAACATACAGCTATCTAGTCTTACAAACATTCGACTAAGTTATGATGACACTCTTAGATGTGAGGGATCCGGCCTGTTACTCAACTATTAGACGTCATAGTCAAATGCATCACTTGTTAGCTGACGTCACGTTTAAAGTGACGTAGGTCCGCCACGAAGGCTTCTGAATGGAGGATTCCAGTTTCTCAGTCAATTATATGACATCATAATCAACTACGTGATGTGTAGGTTGACGTCATGATCAATTACGCCATGAATGATAAGTTCGTCACGAACGCGTAATTGATGACGGACTAAGCGTTGTTGTACGAGTTGTATGTCTTTACTGCTTAATAGGTTTCATCCTGTTGAATATCTTGAAACTAATTTGACTGGGCACTGTTGCTGCGATCAACAGCACCCAGTCAAATTAGTTTCAAAACAAACACACGTGTCATGC
>CM067368.1:55227490-55335961 GCA_034401795.1 Chaetoderma sp. LZ-2023a
AGTATGAATTCTGTTGTTTAGCTAATGGTCTTACGAGTGCGTCGCGTATATTTACAAAATTGATGAAGTGCATATTTTCGACATTAAGAAAACAGGGTCATGCGAACATGAACTATATCGAGGATTCTTTATTGGTGTCAAATACTTATTGTGAATGTAAACAAAAAAATAGCAGAGACAGTGGATATTATCTGTCTGGCTCCCTGTCTAACTAACTGTCTGACTCAACATTCGTCCACTCTTAAATATGATGCTGTCGTTATGTCAACAAATGTGTGCGTGCGTGGGTGTGTGTGTGTGTGTTGTGTGTGTGTGTGTATTAAGTGATGGCGGCATGTATGCGCGTGAATGTGGCCTAAGCGTATAATTAACTAATTTAACTAATTTAACTAATAATAATTAACGTATATAATACAATCGTATAACAGCATATTATAACATGGTTACATTGAATTACAGGAGTTATACTCTGCACGTGTCCATTCCGACTAATCACTGATTGTCCCATTGTAGGCGTGTCGATTAATAGTCTATTCATAGGCCTATAGTTGTCCATTTATTGCTGTAAGGCTCGCGGCCTGTCCGTTCTAGTTTGTCACGTGTCACTCGGCGTGTCCGTCATTCAGCGTATTCCGTATTCGTGTCGCCACGTGTGCGTGTCTGGGCATAGCTATTGTCAAGCGTCCGCGTGCGTTCGTGTGTACGTTCCTGATGCAGATGCGTCTGTGTGCGCATGCGTCTGTGTGCGCGTGTGTCTCTATACCCGTCCATTTGTGTTGGTGTGTCCATGTGGGTGTGACTCTGTACCATATAGGTCTATATCTGGTTTCCAAAAAACTGGCATGAGCTGTTTAAAAACACATTCGTCTAACATCTATTCTGTGTCACTATTATGTTCCCACGAAGCCAAGTCAGCTTGTGTGTTCATGGAATCAGGTCAGTGTGCAGCTCATAGCCAAATATTTCTCGGGATAGCCCATAGCCATATTTCCCTAGCAACGTTATTACATAACACTTTCATTCCACCCTGTTTGTTAATATAAATCATAGCTGTAGTGTTATCCACGAATATTTTGATATGAACATTACGCATATTATTGCAAAATGACTTAAGAGTGAGTAATGCTGCATGTAATTCTAAATAATTTATATGTTTGCACGCCTCTCCTTTAACTGCTTTGTCTCTAGTTAACTTTATTGACATTTTCTTCGAATTTAATATGAAACCTGAAAATTTAATTTCTGTGGTAGGTTCTAACATTGATTTATTTTTTAGACAGACAGACAGACACGCACGCACGCACGCACGCACGCACGCACGCACGCACGCACATTTGTTGACATAACGACAGCATCATATTTAAGAGTGGACGAATGTTGAGTCAGACAGTTAGTTAGACAGGGAGAGCCAGACAGTTAGTTAGACAGGGAGTCAGACAGTTAGTTAGACAGGGAGTTAAAGTTAGGGACAGATACAGTTAGTGAGAGTTACAGTTACGGGCTCGGACGGACATCGACAGCGATCTCTGGCCGCTAGTGACAGCTAGTGAGTAGTGAGACTGTTAGCTATGTAGTTAGCTGGCTGGTCAGTTACAGAGAAGTACTTACGGTTAACTTTGTTATGTTTTATTAAAATACCTCTCTCTTAGGAATCCATTGTAGTTAAGTAGAATAGGTTTAGAATAGGTAAGCGACATGCGACTAGAATTCGGAATTATATGTGTAAACTATAGGTTTAAGAAAGTTCAGTAAACGTGTCATCATTAATAGAATACAGCATTGTGTCGTCCATTCCATCCATCTCCGCTAGAAGGATGATCCCGATCGGTACGCGGTTTGAGACGGTGGTGAGCTAAATACCCATAAGAACCACCAACTGGACCACCCGTCTTATTCACCAGTACCATACCTATTTGCATCCAGGTTAAATAACATATTACCCAATTATGTGTCATGGAAACCAGACCCTGGCGCATTAGCTGTGGACGCTTTTACCATGCATTGGGGGGAAATCACTTAATTATATTTACCCTCCTTTTAGTATCATAGGTCATGTATTAAGAAAAGTGGAGGACGATGCAGCAGAAGCGATTTTAATAGCACCTATATGGCCAACACAATTTTGGTTTCCGAGGCTTCTAAATTTCATCTGGGACTGTCAACGCATCCTTCCAGTGAGCAGGACATTGTTAATAATGTCAATCAACAGGGCAATGCATCACCCCTTGAAGTACAAGCTTCACCTGACTGCTTTCAGAATATCGGGCAAGCACTCCGCAAGAGAGGCATATCACAAGAAGTTGTTGACCTGCTTTTGCAGTTATGGCGCAATTCCACACAATCCCAATATCGGGTATATATCAAAAAGTGGATGTGTTTTTGTGAACAAAGGGAATTTGATCCCTTTTCACCATTTATAAACAATGTGTTGGATTTTCCCAATTTTTTTATACAAGTCTGGATTAGGCTACAGTGGTCTAAATTCAGCAAGATCAGCATTATCTGCTTTTGGCAACTTTTGCTTAGTGTTGAGACTAGTGAAAGTATTGGTAATGATCCTTTGATAAAGAGATTTTTGAAAGGTGTGTATAATATTAAACCAGCACTACCGCAGTATATCGCAACATGGGATGTCAATTTAGTTAACAATGAACCAGATGTAGATATTCTATCATTGAAGCAATTATCGTTCACCCTTGTGATGTTGCTTGGTCTTCTCTCGGGCCAGCGAGTTCAATCGTTATATTTGATTGACATTCGTAATATAGAGTTTGTGAACACATTTGTAAAGATTAGATTTGGAGATCTGCTGAAGCAATCAAAGCCTAGCAGGCAGCAAACGGAATTGTTTTCGAAAAATATTCTACTAATGAAAAATTGTGTGTTGTGACTTTATTGAACGAATATATGCATTGGTGGGTTGCACAATAACTGTACAAGATTGTTCATTAGCTATGTCGGTGATCATAAACCAGTATCAAAAGACACAATAGCTAGGTGGGTAACACTATTATTAGTTAGTGCAGGCGCGAATGTTAACATTTTTAAGGCACATACATCGGTCAGCATAAACAACTAATGCGGCTTTGAAGAATGTGCCAGTATCCACCATTATGATGACGGCTGGTTGGTCAAGTAGATCAGTTTTCCGGAAATTCTATAGGATGTCAGTTAAAGTTGATGTTACATTTTGAAATGCTGTTGTGGAAAACACGATATAACAGCAAGGGAAGTAAAGGGGGTTTCTAGGCATGCTAGATTAGATGCATGCACATCCTAACATAGCTCATTTACAGTTAAAATATTTGGACAGCTTCAGTACAGAAATAAAATGCATTTCTCTAAATATCTCAAATAATATATCTGTACTAGAGGGACTGGATGGAATTATAAATTTAATGAAATTTATTGATATTTGATTGTAATTCCATCCCGTCCCATATGGTACATAGATAGTATGTGCCCTCCCTTAGTGAGGGTACCCAACCTTTATTTCACATTGCATTTGATTTCTACGCTAAAGCCTGAGGAGCTGTCTTCATCTCACATAATATCTATGTACCATATGGGACGGGATGGAATTACAATCAAATATCAATAAATTTCATTAAATTTATTAATCAAATGCTAGGGGCGCAGCAGTGTGTAACCATGGGTGTAGGAAGCGCACTGCAGCTGATGCTGAGAACACGCCTCATTAGTACGTGCACTTTCCCAAAACAGACTTAGTCTTAAATCTAATCCGTAATAACGCAGCTAACTGCTGATGCTGGGCAGGTACAAGGCCGATAATGATAGTATTGGCAAGGTATTAGCCTATCATCGGCCCAGTAAGCTGCATTATTTGGGATGTCACTGAAAAAAACAGGCGGTTTCGTGGAGATTTAATTAAGCGCCAATCGTCGAATCATTCAAGCACAAACTAGAAAAAACTTGAATTTGACTGAGGAAGTCGATCATACTATTTTAATATGTTGAAAAGACACGAGGCAATAACAAGCCAATGGAGTTTGCCTTGTAAATGATGATGATGATGATGCTGATGATGATGATGATGATGATGATGATGATGATGGTAAAGGAATTGTCAGTGCCGGATTAAGCTTTGCCAGGGCCTGGGGGGGGGGCAAAGAATATTTGTGGAATTGGGTGGAAACAAAAGACAAACCAAAAGGGGGTCCGGGGGTTCTCCCCACCCCCGAAAAACTTTGAAATCTAGATGCTGGCTTTTTTAACCATTTAATTTTATTTTTTTGTTTACTCAATTTTTTTTTAGCCGTTCAGTTGTGAAAACAGGACGAGATAAAAAGCTGAATGAAAAAAAAATGACATAAATTAGTTAAAACTATAATAATTTAGCAGCCAACTCAAGGGCCATATTTACCTCTGGAAGTTCAGGTGGTGCCATCTGAAAGCATCTAGAAGATAAAAAATAATATTAAACTGTAACACAATCATGAACCATCCGACTCCTAAAACATCAGAAAAGTATTTTTTTAAACTCGCCTTACCACATGAAGGCACAATGTATACTTTATTGCTTGTTTATGCCATTACGGCGAATCAGCACAGTACAGTTTAGTTATGAAAAGAACATTAAAAAAGCAAAAAACACCCAACAATATAACAAAATACAGACTTAATCCTAAACACTTCATAGACCCTATTATATCATATACCGTGTCGTAATGCTGTGACGATAACGACGTAAACATTTTCAACCAACCTGCTTGGAAGCCGTAGCTGCATCACGGCGCAATCAAACCGCAAGGACTCACGTCTAAGCCAACAACCCACATCTCACCACATATACACATGCAAGACACAATACTAACTACATATGCCTTGGATGTGCGCGTATGATATGATGCAATTGCCGGACCAGACAGGAACCCACGTGAATCAAACCACGTCCAATTGAGACAAAAGGTTTCATTGCTAGAAGGGTCAAGATTAAGTCGGAATACCGAAAATAAAATATAAATGCATCTATATATATATACATATGTGCAGATGCATGGGATGAGGTCAGCGTGTAGGCTAGATGGTCATTTAAGACGTTTACTTGGAAGCTGCCCGAGGCGATGTAATATTTCTGAATTTTTGCAATTCCTCTTTTGTTATATTTTTAAAATGCTTGTTTGGTTTTCCAATTATACTAAAAGTTAATTTCTATCATCATTGTATGCGTTACATTTCATAAGAAAATGAATTTCATCTTCAATTGCACATATGGTTATATGGTCATACTGTCATAAGGTTATATGGTACATATTTCATACAAAGAATAACTTAAAATGACTAGTTTTTCACGTGGGCTAGAGGGACGCTGAATGACCACTCGCCACTAAAGGTTGTCATCACTCATCATGAGAAAACTCAAACAAAAAAGGAACCCATTACTAAAGAATAATACTGAAACAATATATAACAAACAATAAGACGAATATTGTCAGTCTGTAACATAATTTCCATTCCATTATAGTGTTCATCTTCTAAGGCGGATCCAGAAATTATTGAAGGGGTGGCCCTTGGCGTAGGTCTGGGAGGGAATCTGGGAGGTGGTGTCCCCCTTCCAAAAAGAGGGTGGGTGAGTTTCGGGGGTGGGGTGGGGGTCCGCAATGCACACTTCATTGGTATTTTGCATTACTTAAAGTAATGCTTTACTTATGAATATGAATAGGTCAATAGATAGGTAGGTGATGGTGACCTATGGGATGGACAAATACTGGGATTCCTGACAAAATCTTTAAGCCTTTAAACATGAAAGACCAAATTTCAGGAAAAATCCTTTATAATTAAATAATCTCTTGAAAATAACAAATCCCCAAGTTTGTACCATATCCTATTATGCAGTTTCTCTATTTACAAACGAAAATAGCTCTCTGGACAGCTATTCTCGTTTGTAAAAAGAGAAACTGCATAAAACACATAAAACATTATTATTGACTACAAAACAATTTTTGTTGGAAAAAATTGGGGGCTGGTCAAGATCTTGGGTCGGGGTGGTGGGTGGGGGCGTGGGTGTGGGGTGGGTGTGGGGGTGGGGGATGCGATGCCCCCCCCCACACCCGCTGTCCCTATTATAATCCGCCACTGATAATTGTGAGTATTAGTTTAAACCTCATCGAGATCTGGCCTGAAGAAGACAATGTGACTTTTAAGTATTTCACTCAGGGGAGATAACTCTGGCAAATATAGGATGCGTTTCATCGAAACGAACTCATAGCGCTTCTATTTGAAGCACTATGACTCGTGACAAAATGTTGTGTGCATAGGTTCAAAACTCTTCGAGATCTAGCACGAAAGACAATTTTGATGAATTTCACGTTTTCAGGGGAGACAACCCTGGCAAATATGGATGGGTTTTGCCGAAAAAGGAACACGCACATCTTCAGTTTCACTGGCAACATTTACCAACATTCCCAGGAATCGCAACTAAACTGTCGAGGTTGTATTGACAAGAAATGATTACAGGCAAACAGACATATACAAACATACAAACGGACAGATGCACAGAAAGACGGACGGGCAGACAACCGGACAGAAAGCCGAACATGCTGATCACTATATCATGGGTGTGGGTGGGTATGTCTGTCGGGTGGTGGTGGGGTGGGGTGGGGTGGTGGAGAGCTAAAAATCTAAGGCCATATATACAAATGCCATTAAGGAAATTGAATTATACAGTTTAGTGGTCGGTTTAGTATCCAGGAAATGATTTGTCGTATACTAAAAACTCATATCAGCATTATCTCATAAAACGCCATTATTCAATGAATTGCCTCTGATATTATTCCAAGAATTAGTTAACATTTACAATGTTTAACACCAGTTAGCCCGGCATATCGGATAGATCAGCTTCGAACTTGAACGTGAATGGAAAGAAGTTATAGATTGTAGTGTTGTTATAAAGCAACGATTTCAACCCGTGACGGACTAGAGTTTGCTAGGGAATGGCGAGGTATTTAACACTACGTTCTGGTATTCGAATGCCCTCACTGGGATTAGGAACATATGGAGCGCATGGAGACAAAGCAATGGAAGCCGTTGATTGCGCCTTAGCTACAGGATATCGCCACATAGACACGGCTAGCTCTTATGATAACGAATCGTGTATCGGGCAAGTACTAGAAGACAGATTCAAAGCTGGAAAAACGAAACGCAAAGACGTGTTTATTACTACGAAAATACCGAGCCTTTATTTGGGATCTGATTCGGCGAAGGTGTGTGTTGAGCAGAGTTTAGACTATTTAAAATTACAATATCTTGATATGCTCTTGATACATCAGCCATGGGGAAGAAAGAATATAGTCGACGGTAACTTGACACCAACAAATTCAGCAGGAGAGCGCGAGTTAGAAAACTATGATCTATGCGAAACTTGGAAAGCAATGGAGAGCTTGTTTAAGGCTGGGCGGGTTCATTCAATTGGATTGTCCAATTGTTCAGTTAGATTAATTGACCTAATCTGGAATTATTCACAGTTAAAACCGACGAATCTGCAATTAGAATGTCATATATATCTTCAACAATACAATATAGTGAACTACTGTGTTAGAAAAGGTATTGCCGTTACGGCTTATAGTCCACTCGGTGCCCCATCTTACGGTAAACGTGACCCTGAAGACCCAGTGCCGTTGCAGGAAAAACTGGTATTAGAGATAGCAAAAAGACACAGAAAAACACCTGCGCAGATACTTTTGCGAAATTTAATTCAGCGAGAAATGTGCGTCTTACCAAAGAGTTCAACTAAGAGCAGAATTATAGAAAATTCTCATATCTTTGACTTTCAACTTTCCACAGATGAAATGGAGACACTAAAGACGCTAAATAGAAATCTTAAATTTTACAAGTTTCTGTGGGCAAAATCCCACCCATTATTTCAAGAAGGCGAGGAATTTTGACAAAGTTGTAGTTAGGCAAACACAGCTGGCCTCATTATCTGAAACATACAGCTAATGCACCTCAGAAATAACTTAAAATATTTTCAAACAGTAAGCCTACAATTTTGAAGACAATGTCAGAAATGTTATGTTTAATATTTGGAACTTAATTTGATTGGAAGCCATTGGGCAGCAGTGGTTCCAAATCAAATTAAGTCCAAAATATTTTACAGTAGGCATACAGTTTATTTTGTTTTGAAAACGTACACGGTTATTTCTGAGCTGTACTGTACACCATGATAACGCGTGTTACTTTCCTGCTATTGGAGCAATGGCGGATTCCAGTTTATCCATCAATAATATGACGTCATAATAAACTACGTGGCGCATAGGATGGCGTCATAATCAATTACGTCATGAATGACTTAGCTAAGTTCATCACTAACGCGTAAGCGTTGTTGTCGTCAGAATTGTATGTCTTTACTATTTATTGAATATTTTAAAACTAATTTGACTGGGCGCGCTGTTTGCAACAACACCCAGTCAAATTAGTTTCAAAATATTCAACAGCTTACCTGTATAGTTTTCCTGCATACCGGGCCAATATGGCCCAGTACCGGGACAGTAACCTGCGCTATCACGGCAGCGTATAAAGCCATACTTTTCAATGTTTAAACACATTGCCTAACATACAGCTATCTAGTCTTACAAACATTCGACTAAGTTATGATGACACTCTTAGATGTGAAGGATCCGGCCTGTTACTCAACTATTAGACGTCATAGTCAAATGCATCACTTGTTAGCTGACGTCACGTTTAAAGTGACGTAGGTCCGCCACGAAGGCTTCTGAATGGAGGATTCCAGTTTCTCAGTCAATTATATGACATCATAATCAACTACGTGATGTGTAGGTTGACGTCATGATCAATTACGCCATGAATGATAAGTTCGTCACGAACGCGTAATTGATGACGGACTAAGCGTTGTTGTACGAGTTGTATGTCTTTACTGCTTAATAGGTTTCATCCTGTTGAATATCTTGAAACTAATTTGACTGGGCACTGTTGCTGCGATCAACAGCACCCAGTCAAATTAGTTTCAAAACATTCAACAGTTCATGTTTATTGAATAGTAGACACAATTCGTGCAACTGACGGACTATATTCCTTTCCAGGTTCATGACGGAGTATTTTTGTCAGTTAGGATTGTGACGTCAGCCTACATATGGCGTAATTGATTATAACGTGACTGACAGATCGGATTCAAGGTGATTTTTATACATTTTATCTAATTAATGTGCGCGTGTTCTCGTCATGATCTAACATAATTATTGAAGTTGTATTATTAATGTGCAAAACATGTAATTATGTACTTAAAGAGGCTATCGCTAATAGATATAAATGTAATATACTGAACCATGTCCATAAAAACGCTTCCAATGGGTCAATACTCTCATTTTAATATCAATTCGTGGGCCTATATATCAACTACCCAATATCCAAAGATGCAAATTATAAATTGCACAAATATTAAAAAATGTAAACACAAATCTGACTTTCTAAATTATCTCCGTTTCGCAGAGAACCCAGATGATTTGCAACATAGTAGGCCCTAGTGGCTTGCGATTCGTCGCTGGTCTTGTATAAACAAAATATTATGCAACTTATTTGTTTTATGTCCTGATATAATTTTTGCGGTTTTTGTCGTGGCGCTAGCATTTTAGCTGTCGCCGGCGAATTGTCTAGACATATTTAAGATTTTTTGGAATTTTTTCCATTTGGATTGTTTCATGATAAAGCTTCCCTGAATTGAAAACACTCATCCGCTCACTCGAGTTTCCAGAAATACAACAAATAATAACAAATATGTGTGACTGGGTCGAAATGTGGGTATGAAAATTAGTATGTACTAATAATACCATTATGTTACAAAAATATTGAAAATTTCAAAATGAATTTTTATCTTGGATGTAAATATGCATCTTTAAATATAGCCGAGAACCCAGCGGGATTCATTCTAGTATTTAGAAAGATGGCACCCAACGACCATGCTGCCCATCCAGAGTATGCATGCGGACATCAGAAAGATAGGCCTATAAGAGAGACTCAAAAGGAACACCCCGAAAGCGGAGATTGGCCCGTTATGGCTCAAGTACAGGCCCAACAACCTGCGTAAACAGGCATCTTCATCAATAAAATACCAGTATCTCAATTTCAAATCACCCATACAATGCGTAAGGTGTTGAATATTTAGAAACTAATTTACTGGAAGCTGTTGCTATTTTAATCAGCAAAAGCTTCCAGTCAATTTAGTTAAAAATCTTCAGCACAGTTTTTTTGCGATAAAAAGAATTGGTTTTATCCGATATTTGGTTTAACGGGGGTACAATGCAGCCTATAGAAATAACTTTAAAACTTTTCAAAAATAAAATAGCACGTATACTGTTGAATATTTTGAACATAATGGAATTGGAAGACATCGTTGTCTCACGTAGCTATGTATTCCAATCCAGTTATGTTCACAATATTCTACAGAACATTTCATATATTTCTTACTAACATGTTTCTATTTTTGTTTTGGAAACATTTCAACTTATTTCTGAGCTGGCCTGGAACTTATAATAGTTGAATCTATGATTACAGTATTCTGCGTCTGTAGTAGTAGAAACATCCTACAGCTGCAATCAGTCCTTCTTCGCTTTTGGCCACTGTGTCTTGTCTTCAGGCGAAATCCTTAGCTTCCTCAGGCCCATTCTTGACTTGAGTGTACCGAGTCCTGCATGCTTGACGTCACCTCGTAGCACACTTAGCTGATTTATGCACTGACGTCCTCTCCTGGCTTTATATTTGTTGGCTCCGAGTAGGGCGAATTCCAAGGCTCACTGTGCTGGTTCTCTTCTTGCATCCTTAGCACATGGCCAAGCATCGACCGTCTTTGCTGGGCGACTTTTACGGAAATCAGCGACGTATTACACATCTTGTATAGTGCATCGTTAGAAATTATGTTGTCTGGCCATCGGTGTCCAGTGATGGTGCGTAGGTGTTTGCGGTGGCAGGCATCGAGTTTATACAGCATCAAGGATACGCAGGTTGCATTTTTATAAACGAAGCCTTTTTATCAAGGACATCTTTGAGCTACGAATCCATAGCTTCCAGAAGGATTGGAAAGCTATGTTCCCCATGACTCAGCGTGCAGCAATGTTAGCAGTACTGCAAAGCAGTGAGCCCAGGCGTTTACTTTTCCTCCATGGTTCGCCACCACGAAGTGGATCTTAATTTTCTTTAGTTTCATGCTTAATTATATGTGGGTGAACTCTGTTTTGGATTCATTCATAAAAAGATTCTCAACTTTTAGATTGCGTGCAGCTATTGAGAGAGGTTCGTCAAGGGGGTTCTTTTCCTCGTCTATGAAGTCCACATCATCGGTATATTCCATCTCTAGCGGCATATCCAGTATTGACGCTGGGGGATTTAGTCTTGTGGAACTTTCCCGCTCGGATTTCAATGCAGCAGCAAGGTAACAGGTGAAAAGCACCGGAGACTGACCACCTTCCTGTGGGGAGCCGATTGATGTCTCAAACTCTACTGACTTCACTGACTTGACTCGTACTCTCAGCTTTGTGTCTGTAAGCAGTAGTCTCACTAGTCGTAGCTCATCTTCATTGCAACTGGCCTGGGGTAGTTCATCTAGGATCTTTGAGCGTTTAATTGTGTGGAAGGCTCGCGACATGGCAATGCCCATTTTGTGGAAATCCCAGTATTCGGACACTAGTTGAATAACCTTGCGAAATAGGGGAATGTTTAACCCTACTGAACAAAAGCTTGGTCTTTTAAAAATTACATAGGACCATGACCACCAGCGCACACACACCCCCCCCCCCACTCCACCACCACAATGGGCCTCCAAGAATGAACAGTAGGCCCACCATATTGGGGGCCCAGAAGACTGTTGTTCCTTCAGAAAAAGCGTCCAAATACCAATAGACGGATCCTATCTGTCACTCAAGAATCTAACGTCATAACAAAAATACGCCACGTGCTAGCTGACTTCACAATACAATTACGTAACTCCGTCACCAAAATAGAATGGTCCGTCACGAAAGTGTACGAATTGTATGTCTTTGATTAATTTTCAATTAATACACATTCTGTTGAGTATTTTGAAATTAATTTGACTGAGAGTTGTTGCTGTCATAGACAAATTGGTTTCAAAATATTCAAGCTTACCTGTATAATTACTTGAAACTTAGATTCTGCGAATTCAGCTGTCAAACTTTCAAATCTATTCCAACACGCGTAATAAAGTGGGAGGGGCTTAAATATGGCGGAGCATGGTTAGGAATGGTCGGTCATAACTAGAAATGGATCTGTCTCAAAGAGATGACCCCTTGTCGTCCCAAAAACCCACAACCTTTGGTAGCTAAAGCCAATTCACCTTTCCAGAGCATCGATCTATCATCTGACTTCATATGACGTCATAATCAGCTAAGCGGCGTGTAGGATGACGCCATAATCATTACGTCATAAATGATTCTATTTGGCCCGTCTCTAACTCTTAATAGTCCGACACGTTGTCGAATTGTATGTCTTTACCATTTAATAAACGTTCTGTTGAATATTTTGAAACTGATTTGACTGCAACATCACCCAGTCAAATTAGTTTCAAAATATTCAACAGCTTACCTGTATAGTTTTCTGGAATTGATAGTCAGGGAGTCCAGAGATCGATCGATCCCAACACGAGCGAGGTGTGGGTGGAGCTTAGATAGAGATGGGAGGGGCATAGCTAAAACTGGAAAGGTTCATTGAGAGACTGGGTGTTTATAATATTTCTGTCTTCCTTTAACTTTTAGTTAAATGCTTTAATTGCCTGTTTTTGTGAAGGGTTTTTACATATATTTGTTCTACTCTGTATTAAATAAAAAATTTTTAAATCATGTCTGTTGTGATGAATAACGAGGTTCTAAAAGACTTGAAATCGGAATTATCTTTTACCCCTCTTGTGGCAACCGCGCCTCAAAGCGCTCTTAACACTAACCATCAAATTTATTCAAGAAAATTTCAATTTTCTCATAGGAAATGTCCATTTGCAGACCAAGAGAAGAATGTTTTAGAAAATTTACCACTGGAATGAATGACTGGCTCGGTTATCGAGGCAGTCATTGCAGTGGAAAAGTTTCAAAAATAGTCTTGGTCTGCGAACGGACATTTCTCAAGACCACTGCAGAACCCGTTTTGGCTGATATGAGTGTTAAAGGGTTAATATTACATATATCAATTAAACCCTCAATGGTCGAAACTTCTGCTGAAAATTAACAGCATTTAAAAAAATTAATTTTAGTGGAATTAGTGGAATTTACAAAATAGGCCCTACCCTCTGTTGGCCTCAAAATGGATGTTTCTGAAGATCATTGTACCTGCCGTTTTGGCCGGCTTGACCATGAAAAGGTTAATGGTCAAGAAACTTCCAATTTTTGCTTAGCCAGTGTCCGTCTTCAGGCCACGAAAACTTAGTTTCGGTACCCGAGCCAGTCATTCCAGTGGTATATTTTCAAAAATAATATTCTCATGGCCTTCAAAATGGCATTCCTCAAAGCTACAGCAGATGCCGTTTTTCAGCGACTTGACCGTTAAAGGATGATGTTGTCACAAGAGGGGGGTTAAATGAAGTTGTTCAAAAGCTTGCTGGCTTGTATGACGAATAATGAAGTTCTTAGATATTTCAAATGAGAAATCATGTTTCAAGTCTTAAAAGTGCTTAAACTTATGGAGATTCTGTTAAAATCTATGGATCGGGAAAATTGAAATGGTAAAAGAAAATATATCGCTGAAAACGGTTGACCAACGTCCTCAAAAGCGTTTGAGCTTGCACTATCTGTGAAACTTTGAACACTGAATAAAATGGTGGCATTTCAGAAGCAAAGTTATTTAATGTGCATCGGGGCCTTTATGAAGCAAATATAGTTGACACTGATTTTGTGAGAAATGAAAGAGCCATTGGAATCGAATGATTAACACACACACCCAGGGCCGTAGTGTGGCCCTTGAAACAAGGTGGGTACGTGGGTGCAAATAGCCAAATAGGTGGTCCTCTCCAAAAGATTTTTTGATTTGGGGAAATCCCATGAATGACGTAATGAAAACGTCATTTTCAAGGAATCCCACATTCGAATGCTTTCCGTATCCGAATAAAATCGCTACATGTAGCGATCGGATTCGGATATGGGCAGGTTTCGCATACGCATACGGACATATGGAATCATACTATCTATTTGTAATGGGAGCGAAAAAAATTTCGGATACGGATACTCATACGCATACGCGTTAATGGAATCCTAGCTTAAGAGCCAATTCTGTTCTAGATATGTTCACGTCAAAATGGTCTGCAACCACAAGCTTTAATCTGTGAACAGGAAATTGACGGACCCTAAAGCCAGAGTTATGCCCCTTGTTTAAAGGATTGAAGCCTATGACGGCTTTCAACTTTTAATGTACTGCATCTTATGGGAACATATATGTATTTGGGCACACTTTGTTTTTGGTCAATGAACTAGAAGTTGTGCTGGCCAATGGATATTTCCAGTTTATCCATCAGTCATATGACGTCATAATTAACTACGTGACATGTAGAATGGCGTCATAATTAATGACGTCATGAAAGACGTGGATAAGCACATCACGAACGGATAACTGGTGACGGTCTAAGTGTTGTTGTACGAATTGTATGTCTTTACTATTTAATAAAGATGCTGTTGAATGTTTTGAAACTAATTTAATTGGGCGCTGTTGCTGACATATTAGTTTCAAAATATTTCCATAGCTTACCTGTATAGCTTTCTGATAACTGATAGTCAGGGCCGGAGTTCAGGTATCGATCGACCCCAACACGACACATGTTTTACAATCACTGCACACATTTTTCCCTGTGACGTTGGTAAATGTCATCTGTCGTGGCACTCGAACCATCATTGGTCAATAGTGTCAAGACTGTCCCATTGGTAAATGGTACTTTTCCCGTCGTCCAATAATGTCAAGGAAGCAAACATGTTTTGCATTGCGTGCTCAAATGTAATTATGTTTGAGCCATTTAGTTCATATTATCAGGGCGAGATTAGGTTTCTACCCTGGTAAAATGTATTCTCTAGAGTAGCCTATGTGCCGGTGCTATTCTCATGCTGTCATGGGATGATTTTAGGTACGTACCGGGTCAACAAAATGCCCCCCCCCCCTCTAAAGAATCGTCAATTTGTTGTAACAGGACTTTGGGCAGGGAAAAGGTTAAATTATCACCCCAATATCAGTGCATGTCTTTGTGTGGGAAGCAGGGACCATATCTTTGTGTGGGAAGCAGGGAGCATATCTTTGTGTGGGAAGCAGGGAGACAATGACTGCTTGATTAACTAGTGATTAATCATATCACACTTAAACTTCCAGTGTTTAAATTGCATGACACATGCACGGATAAGCTGTTGAATATTTTGAACCTAATTTAACTGGGAGCTGTAGCTGCCGTAGGCAGCAACATCTCCCAGTCAAATTAATTTCAAAATATTCAAGAGAATAAACATTTACATCATACACACTTTGCTGTTTTGGTCAGGTTATTTAAATGGTTAAATACGTATCGGCGTTATATGATCAAAATTGGGTAACATATACCCCTCTGATGGCAAATGTGTCAGCGTCACCTACATGGCCGAACTCAGGACTCAAGGGGCCCTGTGCAAAGTTTCTGAAATTCTTACTCAGTTTCAGTTTCACGTTTATTACACTCAGGCTACCGAGGCAGCATATGAGAGTACATATTTATAACAATTATTATGGCGAGTAAAGTGACAAAATATACAGTGATTACCACGAGGTTAATAAATAAATAAATTAATAAATACTAATTACATTAATAACAGCGATAATAGATTTGGTGACTTATTTTTTCCTGGCCTGTTGCATATTGAAAGAAGTCTTTTGCTTTTTCTATCGAGTTATTGAATAGGTAGTAAGAAGGGATTAGTCTTTGTCGTTCAGTGCTAAATTCTGTGCAATGAAAAAGAAAGTGTAATTCGTCGCTTATGCAATTACACGCATTACTAATGCGCTTATTTCGATCAATTCCCTCCCATCTCTTGGTCTCGATGTCTAGTTGATTTAATGTTCTGAAGTGGCACAGAATTATAGCGTCGCGATATGGCAATACAGCAAAATATTTTTCAAATACCGAATCCCTCATTATGTTATTATAAAACGTTAATCGGCTTGAATTGGAAATTTCAGCTCTACGTTTTTCATTGAATTGAGTTTGTAAAGCTATTCTTACCTGCCTAGTGATTGTCAGTCTTATTTACGTTTTCTGTGTTAAAGGCTGTATCAAATCCTGTTATTGTTAGTATTTCTTTAACTTTTTCTATCCATTTAAACTTGATATTCTTTGTCTCCGTATACTGTAGGCAGGTATAGTAAAGAATAGACGAAAGCTTTCCATATCCACCGTTCACGATGTCCGCCCAAAATCGAATAATATTACACTATATAATAATATTTAATGGGTATTTACCTAACTCTGTATCGATCATAACATTCGGGGTACTCTTCTTCATTTGTAACATAATTTTATAAAATCGTATTTGGCAAATTTCTAGCAGTTTCGTGTTTTCAAAGCCCCAGATTTCGGACGCGTATAATATAACTGGTAAAACCATAGATTCAAAATGTGTGCACTGTGAATCTATCTGGACATCGATCACTTTAATTTTGTGGATTAGTGCGTACATTGCTTTAATCCCTTGGGATAAGTTTCGTTTTCTACAAGAAAAAAAGTTACCATTATATTTGAAAAGTACACCCAAAAATAAATATTCATCTACTACTTCTATGCTATGCTCACCGATTTGAAATTTTGGTTGGTTAATTTTCTTACGTTTTTCGAATATTATTATTTTAGTTTTTGAATGATTGATCTGCAATTTTCACTTTTCGCAATTGTCCTGGAATAGACCTAACACATTTTGTAGCGACATGGGTGTTTCTGCCATTATCATAGTGTCATCAGCATAGAGAAGCACAATAAGATATAAATAAAGGTGTAAATTATCAACTAGTTCGTTAATTGTTGTCAGCCCTGATGTGTGGTGTTCTTCTAGGTAGCTTTCTAAATCATTCAGATAAATCGAAAAGAGAAAAGGGGATAAATTTTCACCTTGTCTAACGCCTATCCTACACGGGAATGTGTATGCCTTATTTGAGTTATGAAAAACACATGATTTAATAGACTGATACATATTAAAAATAATTTTAAAGCATTTTCCTGTAACTCCGTTTTTTAAATTTTTTTCGCAGAGACCTTTTCTCCAAACAGTATCGAAAGCTTGTTTAAAATCTATAAAACAGCAGTATAACCTTTTCTTTTCGGCTGATAAGAGCTTCAGTATGAGATGCAGCGAAAATATATTGTCCAGCGTGGATCTACCCTTTCTAAATCCGTTTTGAGAATCTGAAATGATTTCATACTTTTCAGCATACGCATTCAGACGAGCATTAATAATTGTGGTGAAAAGTTTCCCCATACAGCTTAAGCTCCTTTTTCTTCTTATATATTGGTATAATTTTCCGATTAGCCATTTTCCGGTACCTATCCGTTGTCAAATATTATATTAAATAACTTTTCATAAATGGGCATCATGGTATTAATTGTGGATTTAATATATTCGTTTAGTATCAAGTCGGTACCGCATGCTTTATCATTTCCTAATTTATATACTGCGTGCCGTATTTCCTCATTTGTTATTGGGACGTCAAAATCCGGATTATCTGCTATATTTGTTATAGGATCGTCATCCGCTCTGTTCTCATCACCTGCGCCGTTTACCTTTCTAAAATGCTCGTAAAGTGAATGTAAACCGATATTTGTGTTGTCACTAGTGTCTCTCTTTTTGTTATTGATTATTTTCCAATATACCTTGCTGTTTGTTCGCTTAAGATTACGGAGCTTAGAATGGAGTTGAGTATGCGCATTTTCTGAATACTTTTTAATGGAAATTTTATAGTCTTTACTTGCCTTTTTAAATTGTTGGTGATTAGTTGCTGTTTTATTTACGTTGTATTGCTTCTTTTTCCTATAATATATTTTCTTTTCGCAGCACATCCCTTTCCAAACCAGGCTTTGTTATTTACCCGCCGCTTACCTCTATAAATCTTTTTATATCCAAAGGTTTGCGCAGCGTTATTAATAAACATTTCCCATATCATGTCTGCAGCTGAGTTCAACGTGTCCAAGTTTTCGGAGTTCTTAGCCTGATTTAATTTTTGTAATATGTTATTTACCGCTGCTTGGTCTAGGCTGTTAGTAAGTTGCTATTACTCAGGGCCCCTCGGAATGATCGTGAGAAAACTAAAGTCATGTTTCACCTCTAATGCCGCTGGTGGGGTGGGGTGGGGTGGGGGTGGGGGTGGCCACATCAGTCTTATAGGTGTGGCATCTATGTGTGCAACTTAAAGTTTCGCATGGCTAGCCAAAAAATAATATTTGTGACCTTTTGGTGTCTTGGAAATTTATGACCCCTGTGTGAATGCGTTTGTTGCACTGCCTTAAATTCGACCCTGGCCCCCTAAATATAATCACGGCTAGAGATGCGCCGACTGGATATGTATATAAATCATATAGTTAATTAAATAATTAATATTATCAAAGATGGATGGATGGATGGATAGATAGATAGATAGATAGATAGATAGATAGATAGATAGATAGATAGATGATAGATAGATAGATAGATAGATAGATAGATAGATAGATAGATAGATAGATAGATAAATAGATAAATAATTAATTAATTTAATATACAGTAAAAAAAATTTTTAACGATAGAAATTTTTTTTCCCTTTATGCCTGATGAACAAGACCCTAGCGTTAGTTCATTTCTTCAGCTCATTAATATTTGTGAATTTCATGTGACGTCACTACCTAACGAAAGTGGCATCCATTTGGGATTTTTTCTTCTCTTCAAATGTATCAACTGCTTTTATAGTTTATACATTCATTTGTAGGACTAATTTATGGGTTAAAACGGGCAAAATTAGCAGTTGAAACATTCAACAAACTAATACAGTGATATTTAAGGATTTACAAGCATGTGCCAGACACCTGAAGAAGCATAATCACCAATGCACGAAATTCGGTACCGCTATTTCACACATAACCTGGCGAGGTGGGTCAGTTCAAATGCTTGGAATTTGTTTAAAAATTAAAATTTTGTACTGAAATTTTTTCGTTTGTATTCGGAAGTGTTATTGCACATTGTGGTAAATTCTTGTGCAGATCTGTTTAAGAGTTTTCTTTCACGAGTGCATAACTTGCTTAGATTCACGCATTTCGGTACCCATAGTATATATACAATTGTATATATTGTGGATTGGCGCGATTCCGCGCTCAGCTCCTATATAAACTATACCCTACTAATTCTCCAATCCTTATGTATAAGCTTATGGGTTTGTGCGGTTCTATTTATCTTTTTAAATTGTATAAATTACTTGTTGGACCGGTTCTGCACGCAACTCCTATTACCTATACTATACACGCTAACAAATGTTTAATAACAAATGATGACGTCATAAGTTCGCACTTGCGATGTAGCAAAGCAAAATACACACTTCTGGGTTGTGAATCACGCGTAATGATGTCATATTAACGAGCCCATAGCACGCATGCGCATACATTTAATTATGGCCGAGTTTACAGCCCTAGTAGGGTAGCTACTCGAGTTACTAGAGTAGCGCCTAAACGGCTGGAGTACGTACTCTACTACCTACTTGGGGATACCCACCTATCAGCAAGGGTAAATCGAGTAGTCACGTGTTTGCATTGAAATCAATGTAATTTAAACACGTGCTCATTTACGCGAGGGTAACTGATCACGTGCTCATCTAGCATCGAGTAGCTACGAGCGTTTTCGCCTAAACTCGCTATATGTGCACTCGGAATTGCGTTTCCGAACTTACCTCTGTACAAATGTCACGTGACAATAACAAAATGGCAGCGGAAATAAAGAGATCAAAAGACGGAAATATTAGAAAGCCTATTTTAGTAAATAAACTCGATGGCTTCAGCGATGACATCCATATGGCTGTTACAATTCCCGGAGAGGACGGCGTTATATCTGTATCAGACGATAAGTACGAGCGAGATATATGTGTTCCATTAGCATTAATGTTTCTCATAATAGATATATTTTCGTGGTTACGGGTACACTAGTCTGACTAGATCGTTTTTTCGCTCGGCTGACTCATAGACACTTGTGATAATTATGTCAGAACAGGCTGTTCAGCAGTTTGTAAACAGAATATTTCTTGTCAATGTCCTTATTCTTACCCCTTTGCGTTTATTTTTGTTATTTAATTTTACTGCTTTCTTCGTATGGTGATAAAGGCATCATAGACGTATTACCTTGCTTATAAAAATGTTGTAGACATTGAAAACATTTTATATAATTTTATTTATAGTGTTTTAACTGAATCCGGGTCCATTCGCACCCATGTCGTTTCGCACCCTGTCCTGTTTGCCCCAGGTCATTTCGCCTCGTATTCCCATTCACCTTAGGTCGTGTCGCACATATATAGACATGTGCAGTATAAGTTAATAAGGAGAAAATTTAATTAGGGTATAGGTAATTCAGAGAAACTGATACATAAATATAACACAATGAATGTTTGACGGGAATAGGATTGTAATTTACTAAAATTCCAAGTTTTGTAATGAATGTGGTTGCTTGAACACATTCTATGATGACAAACTGTGTTTGGCCATATTTATTCAATGCATTTAATACACATGGTCTCATAGATATCTGTATATCATTCATGTTTAAAGACTACTTTTATTGCAATGCACGCCACACACACACACACACACACACACACACACACACACACACACACGTGGCCATACGCTACTAATTTTACTGGAGTTGTAACTGATAACAGTAGGTGAAAAGATCTTCAGAAAGAAAAATAGGAGTTAGTATTTTGGGACAATGCGAAACAGTATATAGGGTGTGATGGGACAGTGGTTAAGTTAATACAATTTTGAAAACGCAGTTTGTAAAAGAAACAATGAATTTATTTAAATATATGTACACATTTAGATGACAATTTTTTCATGAATATGATGTAGTAGTAGTACAGCTCAGACATAACTTACAACATTTCCAAAACAAAATGAAACAGACTGTTAAATATTTTGGACGTAAGTTGATTGGAAGCCGTTAATAAATGCTGCCTAAGGCAGCAATGGCTTCCAATCAAATTAAGTACAAAATATTCAACGTACCATTTCTTAGATCATGTTCAAAATTGTACTCACTAATATGGTTTCTGTTTAGGAAACATTTAAAGTTTTTTATGAGCTGCACTGTAGAACAATTGCTATATTTACAGTAAGTCAAGCCTTGTGAGTTGCTGTTGCTGGAGTACTTCTATTTTTTTCTTGTTTCATGGGCCTTCTTTGAAAATTCCCAAAACAATGATCTGGTGATGGTGGTGATTGTGTCAATGATGCAGTTTCTTACCTCTTGACGTCCATTGGCATCGCTTCTGTTTCATCGCCTTCATGTGCATTGGCTTGGTAGCACCGCTGACACAAAATGGATGTCTCTGTTGTTTCGTACAGCGTCTCTACACTGTTGTTAAATATCTATAGTAAGACTAAGAAGATGTAAGCATTTCACTAATGATGGTGATAATATTAAGACAACAATATCAGCCTACATGATGATGATGATGAAATGATAATGATGATTATAATGATGCTGACCACGACGATGAAGATGATAGACGATGATAAACGACGCCGATGGCGATGATGATAACAACAACAACGAAATGATGATAACAACAACGAAATGATGATGATGATGACAACGACGACGAAATGAATGAAAAAAATGATGATGTTCCGCTGAAGATGATGATGATGATTACCTGTTCCACATGTTTGGTGCTGCCATATATCACAAATATCACACGTTACACCATGCTGAAGACGACGAACTTTCCGATTACACAAAATACACAGATTCTCCATAATGACAGTTTCCCTGGCAGTTTCCAAAAAATGTGTACTATAGACTATCTTAGCCAACGTAATTTATTTAAATGATGAGAAGTGATATGAAAGTTAGACGTTATGGATTGTTCAACTGGAATCCCAATATTATATAGGATATTGGTGTCGGCAATTTTCAAAGAAAACAAACTGACAACATTCATTTGTTTGATCATGATTGGAAATCAGATATTAATGATATTTGGCTTCTGAACTCATTTGTACATAATTAGATGATAGGCATAGCCTAGCATTGTAGGATTATGGCGCCTGAATGTCACTCATCCCGGTGCCTAAGTAAGTTGTTTGCTCGAACACGTTTATACATTGGCATGGTTTCCTGGTTCAGTTATGCCACCTGAAGATTACTCATTATTCATCAAATATACTGTATGCAATTTGTAGTCCATACATTTACAACTACACTAAATCATCTGCATTGCCCTTCATCCATCCCCCAACCAGCCCATCCATCCGTCCACCCATCCATCCACCCTACCCATCTATCTGCCATTTCATCCATCCATCTACTAGAGCTGAGCGGTATTGATATTTACATGACGATATCGGTACCATGAAAACATACCACGGTACACCGTCATCTGAGCTTGAGGCATGCCACGAAATTAGAACAATTTTTTCCATTTCCTTTTCACTTCCATCTCCAATCAACGGTAAATATAGGTAAAATAAATAAATCGGCTTCCTGATTTAGAGTAGAAAAACATGGCTATTGTGACTGTTTAGTTTCACGATTTTATTAGGTCACTATTTTTATTGACGTAATATCATTCACAGGAATATCGGTCAAAGGGTGTGGTCGACTCGCTAACTATAACCCTCTGTTTGAGACATTGGGGTGCACTATTTTCAATCTGGATTGTTCTTGCTATTACCAGCAAACGGTAAATTTTATTTTGGCAGTCGAGCGCTTTGATAACCAGAGTCCAGACAAAATCCATGAGTATTTAAACCGGGCGAGTGTTGTACTCTTTTATTTCTGTTGGAGTCGTATATTGTGTTACTCGCGAAAGCAGGCCTATACACATATATATATAACACAACATTGAGTTTACGACGACGACTTTCTTATAGCCGATTCCAAAGCTTCTGATAATTATCGAGTACCCGATATGCAGACTCGTTACTCGCCATGCTTCACGTGAACAATGCGTGTAAAAAGCTATTTCCGCGAACTTCCGACGTGTAGCCAGTTGAAAAATGAATTACAAAAACTAAAACACTATAATTTTTAGGTGTCGTTACTTAAACTGGATTTAATCCTTAAAGAAATTTCTTAAAACAAGCCAGAAAAATAAAAAATAACGACTTCAACGCTGCTCGTTGTTAATAAATTAGCACGTGATCAAAACGGCGCGAGCAAATACTACGTTTTAGTACATTTTCATTGATAAATTCAGCATAGTAATGTTTTCCCACGGTCTAGTTCATGAACAACCAATCAGATACGTCTTTGCGAGATTGCTGTTGTGTTCGAATAGCACACAGTTTGTATGTTATTTTGTTATTCTAGCGTGTTTGTTCGGTGACAAAATGCTTGGAGTAATAAATTACAAATAATAGAAACGGGAATAGGGAATATATTATAGTGTAAGTACTACCGGCTGACGGCCAGAGAATGAGTTTAAATGTTTTAACTAAAGCAATTTTACCGTGAGACTTTCCAAGACGTACGTTTGACATACGCCTGTCATTATTTTGTAATTGACGTCTTAATGTTTGTTTTTACAACGACCCTTTCACCTCAACTCGGCTAATAGTTAGGTATGCCTGTATTTTTGGCACTATTAGCACCTATTTACCCTTGGTCAAGTCAGATTTTATGAATATATTTCTCAAAGATTGCTCAAACATTATGGACGGTATTCACGGTATTTGGAAATGTCAACGGTCACGGTATCGGTTCACAGTATACCGCGATCCTCACGATACTACCATCAGACCGCCCAGCTCTACCATCTACCCACCCACCATCCACATTTAATCATTCATTTTTGATGCAATATGATCTCGTTTCTTTTATTTCCATAACAGTTTTTAATTAATAACTCTTGTGTTTGTTTTATACATCCCGTACATCAGTTTTCATCCATATATCCTTCCATCGCATAGGGCTGGGTGGTTTGGCCTATAAGAAAACCGGTGATGGTATCACTAATTAAATCGGTATTAACGAAATACCGGTTTAAGGGGTTAGAATGATCGGAAAAAATTTGAAATATGAAAATATGCCATTTTCATTAGCTACAGTACATGTATTTTGCGATTTGACAACTCACGTAAATTGCCACGAAATTAGAATGGCAACTACGTACAACCGCTCACTGCAACACTATCTATCTCAAAATAGTAGTTGAAATGAATAAAGTCTGGTTCATGTGATGTCATGAAAATAACACTAACTACTAAAATGTTGATTTTCAACACTGTTATTAGGTAACTAGTTTCGAAAGCATAGTAAAATCTAACACGTGTAAGGAGCCCTGATATCAGAGCGGGTTTAGGCTCCTAGTAGAGTAGCGCTCATAAGGTTAGAGTTCGTATAACAACCTACAGTATGATCTGGTCTAGTAAGTCATGTGTTTGTATTCGAGTATTTAGTAATACTCCTCAATAAACTCGTTCACGCGGGTGAATGCCATTCAACACGTAGCTAAAAGTTAGTCATTTCCCGGAAATCGCATCTCAAGAATTCTCACAAAAAAGCTGTGTTTGACTATTTTTCGAGGTTTATGTGCATATAATAAAGAGACTATGATAATTTGACAACATAAATGCAATTATTCGTGAATCTAACTTAAATCAACACTCCGTAGTCTTGAAGATATATGAACACGAAAAAGACCGGACTGGTCCGTAAAACAAAACGATGTGATTCTAACACCTGTCGAGCAGAAAAGTCAGGTGCTAAAAAATACTACAAATTTCTTCATAAAATCAATAGTAGTGAATATCCCGGTGGAAGAATTTGTTAACAACCAATCACATTACGCCTGCTCGTATTTGAGAGACTAAGAGGTTTATTTTACTTGTAACTACTCCGCCAACGAAAAAAGCGACGTAATCATTTTCATTTCTCAGGCGTTTGTCTCGTATGTCTTATTCCGTGACGGATCATTTTATGTTTGTCCAAATCTAAGGGAAATAATGACATGTTTGGATTGGGAGTTCATTGTATAGTGTCGTTGTTTTCATAGCGCGTTTCTTGATTTTTTTATATCATGTCACATTTGGAATCCTAATTAAACATAGTACAAACTCGAATTGAAAAAAAAGGATTATTTGTTGCAAAGAAGAAATTTAGATTTTCAAATTATTCAATCTTACATTGAACCCGCAGAGCTTACGTCATGTAAAATTCATTGCTGGTAAATCAAATCATATTTTCCGTGTGTTGTCCTCGGCCGATTTGTTGGGATTTCACCAACACCCTTGCTTTCGCACGGCTAATAGTTATAGATGACTGTATTTTATGTCCCTATTAGCAAATGGTTACACTAGATGATAATATTAAACTGCAAGTCAAGAACAAACTAGTTTAGGACAGTCACCAGATTTTGCGCAATGGCAATCTTACAGGTGATTTTTCGGTATTTTTATTTTCGTAATGGTTTTTAAACTATAAAAAAAACGTGAGACAGTGTGAAACCGGTATACCGGCCAGCCCTACCATCGCACATTGCATTTTTATCACGATCAGAGTAGGCCTACAATTATTGTGCATGAATTGTTGAGTAATTACCATGTACACGTGCACAGACACGTGTGTGTCGGCACACACATGCTTCTCACGCTTTGATCAAAGCTGCGCTGATTAAGCCTTTACTTTTCTAATTCGATATCAACAGGAGACGGCGAAGGAGGTTATTCAAATTATAAGTAGAATTCATGCAATCCTTTAATTTGATCAGAAAAATTATTAACTCAAACATGATTATCTATACATTTTGAAAACAATTAAGCTGAATGTAGTTAGTCCATTATGCACCGCACCAACTGTCCCAAAAGACTTTGAAACAAGTGAGTCACTACCTTTTATAGCTGCAATTTAGGCAGCTTTATCGGAAATGAGATGGACAGATGAATGGACGGATCGATGAGTGGACGGATGAATGGACAGACAGATCAGTAGTATATCACTTAAGATTTTACAACCATACCTAACAGCGAGAAATTATAGCATGCAAATACGCACTAAATAAATCAATAAAATAGTTTATTTATAGTATAGAATATACGCATCTTTTATTTCTGTCTGTCAGTTGGTAGGTTGGTCTGTCAAATTCTTTTTAACCCTTTAATGATGAAGCCGGCAAAACTTGCCTCTGTAGTGTTCTTGGAGAATGCCCATTTGCAGGCCAAGATAAGAATATTTTTGACAATTTAACCACTGTAATGATGGGCTGAATAACCAAGCCAGTCATTCCAGTGATAAAACTTCAAAAATATCTTCAATTAAAAAAATTCTTAATAGCAAGTAATATTAAGCAAGTCATTCATGTGCTAAAATTTCAAAGATATGTTCAATAAAAAAAATTGGATGAATAAATATATATATATGTATAAAATTATTAAAAGCAATTAAAAAAAATCAATATATATTTGCTCAGTTATGACTTAATTAAATTATTAATAGCAATTAACATCACTTAGAATAACAAAGAATGGTCAGCTCGGCAATACACCAAAGGTTGAGTTGGTATCGGTATTACAAAGGCACTTCAGTTCTGTTCAACTACACTCGCCATTCCCGGTCGCACCCAAGCCATTTCAAAGAGGTGCGAAACGACCCAGAGAAGGGGGTGAATCGACCTAGTCTGAACAGGAAAGGGGCGAAACGACTCGTTACCGTTTTAACCAGATTTCGTGGCAAATCGAAATCCCATAGTAAACCTATCGGAGGGGTGAGAATCAAGATATAGCCTTTTTCGGCAAGTAAATAATTTGTAATCTTGAGTCTGTGGGGTTATAATAGTTAAACATGTCCATATATCAATCTTGTTTGAAGTGTTCCTGTGGTAGTCAGTGATGGGGTCAATTCCATTTTATCAATTCCATTTCCACCTCAATTCATCTTATCAATTCCAATTCCATTTCCACATCAATTCATTTTATCAATTCCAATTCCACCCAGATAAGTTCAATTCCAATTCCATTTTATCAATTCCAATTCTATACCAATATTTACTTGAGATAAACATTGTTATATTTTAACCATTTAATGCCCAAGATTGGCAAAAAAACCTAGATTTATCTTTAGCAAATGTCAATTTGCAGGATAAGAGCAGACGATTAAAAAAAATTTAACAATGCAATGACTGGCTCAGTTATGGAATCAGACATTCCACTGGTAAATTTTCAAAAATAGTCTCTTAGCATACATATATATGATCGTTCCTCAAGACCAGTGCAGAAGGTATTTTTGGTTGGCTTCTCCGTTAATATTTAAAACAATTAAAAGAAAAATTGTTGTTGCCAATAGGTAGTTATATCTTTCAGTCAAATTATTGTCCAAAAAGACAACATTCAGCAGATCTTATTTTTAGTTCATTTGACTTAATTATAGCTTAATGGCAAGTTTTTTTTCTAATGAATAGGCCTATATATGTTAATGTCATGTCTAATTATTATAGATACATGTAAACTTTACTATATAAATGTTGGATTAAAAAGCATTAGATTACAATGTATATATTACAGTACTGAGTGAAAGTAGTGAGATCATGTAAGTAGAGTTTGAATAACACCTCTAGTCCAGGTGGGTGTGTTTTGAAAGCTAAGACATTTCACAGAGGGGTGGGGGTTGTTCAATGATTCCTTTGTTATGTAGGAGGGTATAATTACAGGGCAATTATCTTGTAATGTACTGCTTTCTTTACCCATTTCATTCCATGCAGATGATACAGTACAGATCTTAGTTAGCTTTATTGTCTGACGAAGCAAAAACGAAACAAAAATGCGTCTTTTTCGCGTCAAAACATGCATGGTACCTGATAAGCATGCTGGATTATTCATTAATTTTTCTGGGTGGCATGCATGGTGGTTACAACTCCGGTGATGTGAAGTTTGAAAGAAAAAATTCTATGGAAACTAGTAAAAAATAATTTTAATTTCATAGACAACAAAACAGCCCGTAAGCCCACCTGGAAACGCCTCGGCTGCTCTCGGAGAGCATCTAGACTTCAAAGTTTTCTGGTGGAGAGTTGGTGTTTCCAGGTGAGTGACCGCTGAGGACAGTGAATCGTGCATGTCAGAAGAGTGAAAGAATGATTCAAGTCAGACCACCAATGAAAATATCGATTTGCAGAACAAGAGAAGACTATTTTTGAAAATTTACGACGAATGACTGGCTCGGTTATCGTTAAAATCCATTAGGCCAATGACCCATGTGTGAAGGTAATGATTGGATGGTGTGAATTTTAGAGCACTAAATGGTGCAAGGGCCCTGCCTCCGCAAAACCCTGCATGAGTGTTAAAGTGTTAAGTATATGATGTCATAATGAATTACATCATATGTAGGCTGACGTAGCTAAATCTGTTGAACTTTTAAAAGTCAGTTGTACGAATTGTATGTCTTTACTATTTAGTAAACATTCTGTTGAATATTTAACAACAGACCCCATTCAAATTACTTGAAATTAGTTTCAAAATATTTTGAAATTTGGAATTCAGGTTTCAAAGTAGATACTGATCCCAACACATGGTCGCACGGGGCATAGCTAAAAGTGGATCCATCCATTAGAAAATCTAAATTTCTGTTTTATCCTCATGCCAATTCCAGCTTTTGCTATATTTAACCCTTTCACCGACAGGTCCTGAAAACAATGTGGCATGTTAAATGATGGTGGTAGCCTAATTTCTCAATCCGAAATAAAATTTAATTTTAGTATGACGACGTTGAATTAATTACCTACCTACCTTTAAAATCTCCTCAAGTCCTTTCTTTATCTCCATGTTTTGAAAAAATTAGGATACATTTGTCTCCATCCATTCAACATGCTATCTTCTCCCAAACAATTGGGTGGAATTCAACCAAATTTGGTATATGGGTTATCCATATGATTGTGGATTGGCTGACAACATTTATTTTATCTAGTCGGAGATTGGGGTCTTCCAGATTTATCTAGATTTCCCATAGTCCTGCCCACACACTCGCACATCATTTGACACCCTCTCAATAGTTTTAAATTAAGCCAGATGAGCCACTACATTTAGATAGGACTAGTGATTACTAGATTCTACTATAGCCCTTCAAATCTTTGCAGACCAAGGGAAGACTATTCTTAAAATTTTTCCACTGAAATGACTGGCTCAATTATCGAGCCAGTCATTCTACTGGTAAATTTCCAAAAATAGTCATCTTGCTCTGCTCACAATAGAGGAATTTTTTGACCACCTTGACCATTAAAGGGTTGACATGTCAAATTGTTACCATTGGGTTGGTCAGTTACAAGTTGTACTAGCCCTGGTCAATTTCTGCTAACCTCGCGCTCATGTTAATTTTAACCCCTGCTCTCACAGATCATTTCCCCTTATGACCTCCAGATTTTTCACAGCGATCCACGCCAGTCTCTGTGTAATGCAACTCCTCCGAAGGCGGTGGATGGAATTCAAACAAATGTTGTAGGTTACTATAGAGTGCAAGAGGCCATTTTAATCTCAACTACGAAGTAAAATGAGCTATTGTGATACCATGCACGTCGCCCGGCGGCGTCTAATTTGCATTTAGCTCAACTTTTCTGTTTATGTCTCATGTTTGGTTGATCATACTGGTCCTAAACTTGGACACATGCCCCCTTATAATGACACGGCATCACACAATGATGTTCTGGCCAAAAGGTCAAAATCACTGATACGCATGCCAACCATTTGCTGTCCGCCATCCATCCGTCAACTTATGTTTAAAAACAAAAGTTGACGGAAGGACGGCGGATAGCAGATGGTTGCCATGCGTATCAGTGATTTTGACCTTTTGGCCAGAACATCATTGTGTGATGCCGTGTCTCATACATACATTAACAGCTTAGCAGAAATTGTCAAAACGCTACTCCTCATTAACCGCTTGACAGATTGCCACCCTAGTTGGCTGGACATAAATTGCCAAAATGCATGTTCTCCATGACCTCTTGGTGGATTATATCCAAATTTGGCAGAATGATTCTATAGTAGTTGGCTCTAGAACTTCTATTCAGAATTTTTTTTTATAATTCTGTGCTTAGCAACAACCGTCATCAGATGAGATATTTTGACAGTTCGCCTCTATATCCGCCTCATCTCAAAAGAAAAATAGGAGGTGGAAATTAGATAAGGGTATACAGGCAACCTGCTGAATAGTTTGAAAAGTTTTGATAGATAGATAGATAGGTATGTACATACTCAGTATATTTTATAGGCAGCCTTTTTTGACATAGTAGCGGCCTTCTCTGCTGGCAGCCCTTATTGCCATACACCGTCCAGGATACCGTTACAGGCCCTTGGCCCGTTTGTTGATAAGCCTTCTAAATTTATTTTATGTTTGAAGTCAATCATCAGAGTTCATTGCTGTCATGAAGTCGAGATTCATGGTTGCATTGCAGCCACATTTCTGGTATTACATATGGCTCCTCCCCTGGGGTAGTGAATGTGGTCGATTGCTATGACACGCCATCGACCAAACAATCTAGTTATCACTTACTTTCCATCGTCAGATAGATCCAAGTTATCAGAAATTGTAACCCACAGCCTATAATTTTTCTTTTGATCAATTCTACGGTTGTTAAATCTTAAATGTATGATCACACAACCTCCTTTGTTAAAATTTGAGCAAAATCTGACCAGTTTGTTTCCGATATATCCATAGATTAAAATTTGTACCCAATCTGGATCCAACTTGGTTTTTGGCCAGATCACAGCCAAAGTCTGGAAATCCTTGTTTAGGTTATGTTGCTTTTTTACTGTCGTCTAATAGTACACAACTGTCAAAGCGTCATGAGATTAGTTCAACCAATCAGATTTGCCATTGATGGCTTTTCCAACAATATCTCTGCCAATCAAAGATAACGAGGTTAAATATATACGCGATGACGTCATCAGAATGGAATGGTGTTCCAATCCAAGACGATTGTCCATTCGGCATTAGATATATCTAGATTTTCACTATAAAAATGCAGAAATTAGACGAATCCCGCTAAGAAACACTAAATTAAATACATCTTCTGATAAATCCAGCCACAAATTGACGTAAATAAGTTAAAATCTGCTGTACGAATCGCTCAAAGTTTTCTAAGCACGCGGGGTCTATACATGTACGGAGAAAAAATGTACTGATAAGCGGGTCTGCCTAGACTAGGAACCGAGTACCCATTTGCTTCTAGCCATAGGACTCGTTGAAAGAACTGGAGAACCACGGTTCGAATTGATGGCGCGTTTAATTTATCGTAAAATTTTCAAGCGCTACCAAACGCGTAGGGCGAAAAGTTAAACCCGTCATTCAAAATGTCAAACCCGTAGTGTCAAAATTTCAACCCGTCAAGATAAAATTCAAGATGCGTAGTGAGATTTTACCAAACGAGCTATGTCTAAGTAAATCACTACGAGAAAATGACGAGAAAATGACGCCATACAGATACGTTTTAAACGAGCTTTAGGATGCGTTTAAGTAAAGCTAACTAAGATCTGTACTGTAGTTATTACTTTACTGAACACTAATGCTAACATCTTGATGAATAATTTTACCACAGTTTGGTTATCTTGGTTCTAGCTTATATATTTCAAATCATTTTAACTAATTTGTATGATTTTAAAGATGGCATGATTTCATAGAGATGAAACCCTGTTTCCAGGGAATGCAGAATGAAATGAGTTCAAGATCAGTGGCTTTGATTGAATAAAGAAGGTACAAAGCTCACATAGGATAAAAATGTTAATTGGTCAGTGGTCATGGAGAACTGAGTAAATCCAATAATGTATTAAAGTTCATAGCATTCATCAGATCTTTATTTTGTCAATTCAGAGAGTGAGCGATTATTTTTGAAAATTTACCACTGGAATTACTAGCTCAGTTATTTAGCTAGCCACTCCAGTGGTAAATTTTCAAAAATAGTCTTCCATTGGCCTGCCAATGAACATTTCTCAAACTCGTAGCAGAAGGTGTTTTGGCCGGCTTAGTTGTTAAAGTGTTAAGAGCTAACTTGCTCATCACTGAATTATCAGTATCTCAAATTCCAAGTCTTCAAACCAAACATAACTAAGTTGTTAAAATTTATTTTAATAGAAACTGTTGCAGCCATAGGAGACAAAAGTATTCAGTCAAATAAATTGTAAAATATTCAATAAAGCATCTAATAACAGCTGGCATCATAAATATCATCAACCTGCATATATAATGAAATGTGGTAAATGGTATCATATGGATCATTTAGGATGAAATGCATTAAGGGCATATAAAGAGCAGTGTATAATTTACAGATGTTACATGTACATTTCATGCCCAACAATGTTCAGTAAATCTATGACAAATATGACTGGAATTGATTGGAATTGAATTGAAATTTATCAATTCCGGTCAATTCAAATTATCAATTCCAAATTCAATTCCAATTCCGGTGTCTTAAAACTTATCAATTCCAATTCCGGAGTCCTCAGATTTATCAATTCCAATTCCAGAATTGAATTGGAATTGACTGATCAATTCCAATTCCAATCGGAATTGACTCCAACCCTGGTGATAGTGTCAGTGATACTCAGTTCACAGGCCGTGAATCGTCCACGCATCCCACTACCATATCCCACGTGACGTGTGTGTGTGTGTGTGTGTGCGTACGTGCGTGCGTGTGTGTGTCTCTTTAACCATGGTTAAATTTGGTGTAGAAAATCAAAATATTTCCTTATTGAATGTCCATCTACAGTTAAAGTGAAGAGTATTTTTGAAAATTTACCACTGCAATAACTGGCTGGATCATCGATCCAAGCATTCTAGTGGTAAATTTTCAAAATTACACTTCACTGGGCCTGTAAATGAACGTTCCTCAAGACCACTTCAGAGGCCGGTTTTGACCGGCTTGACCATTGAGGGGTTAAAGTATAACAGGTTTGATGACATTCTATTAGATTCCTCGACCGCATTCGATAAAGTGCCTCATGAGTGGCTGAGGCACAAACTCGACTGCTATTGCATAAGAGTTCCTAACAGATCGAATGCAAAGCAATATTCTAGAGAATAACTCAATAAGCAATCCAATACTAGCATAAAATTGTGTTTGCATACAGACTTTAAGAGATGGACCGACCAAAAATGAAATCACCTGAAAAGATCACAAATCCCTTTCAGTCATCAAGTGAAATGTCAGTCTCTAGTCTTGCACAATTATTCGATTAATCACGCTTATTCTCAACGTTTTCAATCTTGTTTTTCAAATGTAAAGTTGGCTTACATTTTCCCGTGATACTAACCTATCTGAATGTGAAAATGGCTGTAAAAACTGTGTTGTATCTGTATTACTAATTCTTATTTTGCGACATCAAACTGTTGAAATCCGCCATTGTTTAGTCAAAGAGGAAAACAGTCATATTGCCCCCAGTTACAGTTCTGCGCATATCAGCCAGTCGTATACATGTATTGATCTTTTCACATCAAGAGTATACTTACCTCCCTAATACTTTTGATATTGCTAAATATCGGCTTTCACTCAATAAAACACTCAGATTAAAAACAGTTAGGTGCCCCTACTGGGCAGGGAGTCAGAGGTAGTCCGGCGGATGCTCGCCCCACCACCGCGCATGCGCCGACTACTACTTCCTCTTTGCTCATTTATTGGCAAAGGGTTACATGCGGTTTTGTGTTCTTCATACTTTTCTGCGCGTTGCCTTGTTTTTTGCTCACGTTTGACGATTATTTTTTGGTGGAAGCATGTCGGAAAGGGAGGATTCGCCTTTAGAAGGAGCGGGATCGCTTTATCAGGTGAATTCTTTGATATGCTAGCGTGTTTTGTCCCGGTTTAATGTATTTCCGGGACTCGCGCTTACCGTGATTAGCGCCTGATTATGTTGGTTTTTTACAACATGGTGCTTCATATGTCTCATTTCTCTTTGTGTTTTGTCCACAGGTATCGCATAGACGCTTTGATGGACTTCTCGGCACAAGAGGATATGTTTTCTCTCCACCACGGTTCCATTTCCTACTAATACTGTTAGGTTATCTAACCAAAAGATCTATGTTCAGTGAGTTGGAGGCCTGTTATAAAGGTCTTCTCACTTTGCCCTCTTGCTCCAATTCCTTCCCCTGAGGTGGAGAGAATGTAGAGGCGTACTATGGTGGAGTTCTCCGGTTCATCACGTTGGATGGTTTGTCTATACAAGGATCAGGTATCTAATTATAATGTAAACAAAAGGGGAGATAATTTCCCTTTTTGCCAATGCTAGAATTGGAAGGAGTTATCTCTGTATATCTGATTGTTGTGTACTCGAAATGCCAATTCAACGGAAATGTTCCGTTTACTTATACAATTCGTTCTTGCTCTTGGTGCTTGTTGCGGATCGATTAATTTGGTCACGAGAGTGATGACGTCATAATCGGCCTTGGCCTTTTTTATTAACAATTAACGTTTTGTCCATGGCTGGTTCTTCTTGATTTCTGATCTTGATGATCCTGTCCTCTCTTTTTAGTTGGTTTTGAGTTCGCTAACCTTAACTATCTTGCTCATTGTCCCTGTCCTTTGTCCTGTTTCAGAGACCTGGTTGCCCGTCCTGCGGGAGGTTTCTTAAAAGCCGCTTCGTCCCGCACTTGTGCTTCAGCTGCAGTCCCTGTGGACCGTTGCTGAAGTGCGACGTATGTAAGCTGTGGGGGGGCGAATTAATGTCTGATTTTCTCGCATTGCAGGCAAGGGAGAAGGTAATGGAGGAAGAGAGGAAGAAGAAGGAGAAAGTGTGTAAGAAGGGTAAGAAGAAGGCCTCATCCGCGGTGGATATGGAGGCCTTCAGGTCCGAAATGTTGCAAGAGATGCAGAGGACAATAAAGGATCTGGTCCCAGAGTTGCTTCGTGGCATGCTCCCTGGGCCAGCTCCTTTGTTGTCCTCGGCATCTGCTTACGAGCAGGTGATCCCCGCCTCTGAATCCGGTCTCTTTAGGTCCGGTCCGGTTGTGGATTCAGAGGTGGCCCCTTTGTTGGGGGCAGTCCAAGGCCCTGGCAGCAGGCATGGCGCCGCGCCGAGGGGCCGTGGACAACGGTTGTTGCTGGGACCCGCGGTCTGCTCATCAGACCCCGGGTATCCGCACGCCGAAGGTGCCAAACCCTCCTATGGCACCTTTCCTGGCCAGTCCGGGTTAGCTCTCTTTGCTGACCCGGAGTCTAATCTTTCTGGCCAGGAAGAAGAGGATCTCCTGCTGGGGTCGCCTTCTGAGGACGTGGCCATGGAATACGACGTCTGTGCACCCCTCGCGGGGAATGCAGGCGACGTGTTCCATGGTTCTACTCACGCAGGAGTAGATTTCACGGTCCAGAGGGTGTCCCCGGGCGGTGCTGTTGACCACGGATACCGCATACCTCGGCTTGCCGATGGTATGGCTGGTGCTGGTCAGACCCGTGGTAGAGCGGTGTTTACCCCGCGCTCTGCCACGGCGCCTGCTCCTGGTCAAGCCGCGGAATTTAGCATGCCTGCTCTCTCGGGCCCGCATGCTTTTCCAGGCTTGCCAGGGGTATCAGCTTACCCGCCGTCGACATCAACTGCGAGTGCTCTGGAGGAAGACGAAGGCCCTCGTCTAGTAGAGCGCTCGCAGTTAGCCACGGAGGAGGATTGGTCGGACGCTTGCCAGTGGCTGGTAAGTGTTCGGCCAGATCTACCCGTGGAGCTGCCGGCTAGCCAGCGTGACCATCGGCCGTGGTTAGCTGGTAGGCCGGCGGCTACCGCTATGCCATCTCTGCCGCTTGCTGAGCATGTCGTGGACATGTTCGAAGCGGCAGAGGCGTCCATTAAGGTGAATGGACGTCTCGCGAAGGCCCCTCGCGAGGTGGCGAAGCGGTGCCGCATCGTGCCCCTGGATTACCAGCGGTACGGTGTGGTGCCGAAGCCGAGCGTTGATGATCGCGCGGCTTTGGGCGAAGATGCGCGGCCGGGCTCCCGTTCTGACACGGGAGTCTTGTGCTCGAACGCGTTGCGTTCGGCAAATGCCGCGCTGCGGGATGCGGAGGAGAGTGGGAGAGCGTCGATTGCCGCTCTGTCCCACGTCTCCCAGCTGCTACAAGGGGTGGTAGCGGCTTCCGCATCACGCCAACCAAGCCCGGTGACAGTCCAGAGAGCCATTCAGGATGGTATCAACCTGGCTTTGGACTGTTTGACGCGGGCGGTAACCAGAAGTGTCCGGGCGAGGCGCACGTTTGCGCTTGACAATCTGTGCCCGTCCCAGGACCTG
This sequence comes from Chaetoderma sp. LZ-2023a, assembly GCA_034401795.1. Classification (NCBI taxonomy): domain Eukaryota; kingdom Metazoa; phylum Mollusca; class Caudofoveata; order Chaetodermatida; family Chaetodermatidae; genus Chaetoderma; species Chaetoderma sp. LZ-2023a. The sequence goes on from CM067368.1 coordinate 55,263,874, forward strand.
TATAATAGGCTGCTGCGGACGCCTATGACAGGTCCTGGTCTCTTTGGAGGTGAGGGATGCAGGCACCTCCAGGAGACGGTCACTCTGGTTAATAACCAGAGGGCGCTGCGGGAACAATTTGAGGTGCTCCGGCGGGAGCGTGTTCGCGCGGCACCCCCTGCGTATCGTCCTCTGCAGGCTCGAGGTGGTGCTGGCCAGGTCAGGGCCCAGCCACCGTCGCAACGTAGGCCTAGGCCACGGGCGATTCGGCCAGCAGTGAGGGGGGCGCAGGCTCCCCAGCCGCACCCAGCCAGACAGCCGCCCGCGCACCGTGGTGCGCGCGGCGCTGGGCGGGGCGCGCGGGGATCTGGTCGCGGTAATCGGGCCTGATGGCCTGGTTACCGCGGTGGGAACCACTCCGGTGTTTCAGGCCGAGAGAACAGTGCCACTCTGGCCCTCCTTATGTCCACCTCTATCCCTAGGTGGACCGGTGGGCGGCCGTTTGGCCGCCCGCTTGCCAGAGTGGAAGCGGTTGACTCAGGACCGTTTAGTCTTGCGATGGCTTTCGGTCGGGTATCGTCCCGACTGGGTGACAGGCCCGCCATCGCGACTGTCTCTCGCGCCGATCTGGACTCCCATTCCACGGGATCCGGATCAGAGGTTGTGTATAGAGGAGGAAATAAATTCCCTCATACTAAAAGAAGCCATTCAGCCGGCACAGAGGTGCCCGGGCTTCTATTCAACCCTGTTCTTGGTAACAAAAAAAAAAAACAAACCGGAGGGTGGAGGCCGATTCTCAACCTCAAGCCGTTGAACAAGTTCATCGAGACACCCAGTTTCAAGATGGAGACTGTGCGCTCGGTGTTGGCGGGGTTAGAGCGAGGGATGTGGACAGCGTCGATAGATTTGAAGGATGCTTATTTCCACATTCCCATAGAGAGGAGTTTCCGTCGCTTCCTGAGATTTGCATTTCAGGGCCGGCGGTGGGAATTCAGGGTGTTACCCTTCGGAATTTCCACGGCTCCTCGGGTCTTCACCCGTGTGGTTCTCGCGATCACTGCATACCTCCGCAGGAGAAGCATAGCAGTCCACACGTACATAGACGACTGGCTGTTGAAAGCACACACCCGGGAATCGTTGTCAGCCAATCTGGAGATTGTTTTGAAAACTCTCTCGGACTTGGGCTGGATGATCAATTTCCCGAAATCAGAGCTAACTCCATCCCAGAAGTTTGTTTACCTGGGCATGTTCTTCGATCTGGAGACGGGGTATGTGTACCCCACTCAGGAGAGGGTTCAAGTACTCATCTCGGTAATTCAGTCGGTGTGCGACAGTCGTCATGTCCTGGCACGGGTTTACTTGAGAATGCTGGGCTTGATGGTTTCTTTGGAACCAGTCATTCCACAGGCCGCCTTGCGCAGGCGTCCGATCCAGTTGTTTCTCATGACACAGTGGACCCAGAGTTCAGGTTCGCTGGACTCGAACGTGTCGGTGTTGGCGCCTCTGATTCACCACCTGCAATGGTGGTTGAATACAGAGAATCTCTTGCTGGGGGTTTTGCTAACCCCTCCCCACCCTCAGGTGACTGTGTATACAGATGCATCGATGGAGGGGTGGGGAGCTTGTCTGGAAGAGTCCACAGTATCAGGGCTTTGGGATCTGGATCAGTCCAAGGAACATATCAATCTACTAGAGCTAAGAGCAGTAGTCCTGGGCCTGGAACATTTCTTACAGAAAGTTCAGGGCAAGATTGTTCTAATTCGTTCAGACAACTCAACAGTAGTGACTTACATAAACCGCCAGGGCGGAACGAAGTCGCCCAGTCTCTGTATGATGACATGGGGACTGCTTTGTTGGTGCCTGGATCATGGGATCACCTTGAAAGCAGTTCATATTCCGGGGAGGTTAAATCTGCTAGCAGACTCATTGAGCCGAAGGATGAGTGTTTTACCCACGGAATGGCAACTAAATCAATGTGTGGCGGATCGTCTGTTCGACCATTGGGGGAAACCCAACATAGATTTGTTCGCGATGAAGAAGAATGCGAAGATGACGACGTACGTCTCTCCGATTCCAGACCCAAGCGCTTTCGCAACAGATGCGTTAGCTATCAGCTGGGAGGGAATGTATGCATACGCATTCCCCCCAGCAATCCTGATTCCAAAGGTGCTTCAGAAAATCAGGCAGCAGGAGTGCCAAGTGCTTCTGATCGCCCCGGATTGGCCAAGCCGATCGTGGTATACGGATCTGCTGGACCTTCTGGTCTGCAATCCGGTTCCGCTGCCTCTGATGGACAACCTTATCTTCCAGGGCAAGGCCCTTCACGACAATCCGTCAATGTTCCGATTGACTGCGTGGATGTTGTCAAGGAATCTAGAATTAAGGAGGGCTTTTCTGTGCAAGCGGCCATGTTTATGGCCAAAGCCAGGAGGGGGTCAACCTCCAGAGCATATAATTATAAAATCAACAGATTTGCAGAATGGTGCTCAAAAAGATGTATTGATCCAATGGAATCATCTATTCAGGTAGTGGCTGATTTCCTCTGTCACCTATATGATGCCTATAGCCTCAAGCCTAACTCTATTGCTGGTTATAAGTCAGCTTTAATGACTGTTATTCCTTGCTTGGCTAATAGGGGGAGTGATGAAGTAAGTACATTAAATGTATTAATTAAAGGCATGGGCAATCTAAGACCAAGGAATCCTCCACTGATTCCGTCTTGGAGTTTATCACTGGTGCTCCAGGTACTAGGTGATAAGCCTTTTGAACCACTTAGTTCCATTTCTATGAAAATGTTAACTCTTAAAACTGTATTTTTAATTGCTGCGGCCTCGGCAAGGCGTAGGAGTGAAATTCACGCCTTATCAGCCGAGGTTGACCGTTTTGTGGTTACAGGGGAAGGCCTTAAGCTTCTACCTAGGATTAATTTCTTGTCTAAAAATCAGTCATTGAAATATCCAGGTCAACCTATTTTTTTGCCATCTTTAACTAGATATGATCCTAATTCTAAAGTATGGTGCCCCGTACGGGCGCTGCTCCGGTACAAACAGCGTACTTCGGAGTGGCGTACCGACCAGTCAGCGTTATGGTTGTCATATATTGAACCCCATGGTAGGGCGTCTAAGGACACCATTTCTAGGTGGATTGTGGAATGTATTCAATTTTGTCACAAATCCGCCACCGGGCGACAGGTTGACGTGGCCAAGGCTCACAGTGTCCGCGGTGTCGTGACATCCACTGCCCTTTTTAATGGGGTCCCTGTGGATGATATTATGTCAGTGGCTCAGTGGCACTGTGAGTCTAGTTTTACAGACCATTACCTCCGTGACACCTCTAACCCTCTCGCCTTGTCGATTTTGAAACAATAACCGCTTTATGTTTGTGAAGAGTGCCTCCGCATTGCTTATATACTTCGCCATTCAGCGACGGTGACAACCACTTGTCGGGACTGTATCATCCTTCTCTACTGGATTCATGATGACAGCTTCCTAGGACAACAAGGTCAGTCTTGTTCATGTGTTGTTCATTGTTTGTATTGTCACGTTACCCAGTGTTATTAATATGGTGATGGTTTATGTGGGTTGTGGTTCTTTAGAGAGAGTATACGAAAATGGAGCCTTTTCGTCTCTGTCCTATAGTACTTAGCACTAGTACGAAGAGAGCGTGTAGGACATTGAGGTCATTTAATCTTCCTCCCAAGGGAGGGGGGGGAGCGCATATGACAAATCGGTCATCTCTCAGGCATCGGTTGTGTTATCCGATGGTTTATCAAATCCTGACTGTGTTTTCACACAGTTTCAGACGTCATAAGTGCCTTAAACGCTTGAAAGCGTATAGGGAAGAGCTGGTCTTTTGACCTCGCCTCCCTCCCGCCAGATTCACTTTCGAATTCTGGCAATATCAAAAGTATTAGGGAGGTAAGTATACTCTTGATGTGAAATAAACGAAATCTAGGATTTCTTTTTTCACGAGAGAGTTGATACTTACCTCCCTAGATACTGACCCGGCCTCTCCGCCCCACAGAGGCTCGGTCTTCAGGCTCTTGGTAGTTGCATGTGTTAGCCAATAAATGAGCCAGAGGAAGTAGTAGTCGGCGCATGCGCGGTGGTGGGGCGAGCATCCGCCGGACTACCTCTGACTCCCTGCCCAGTAGGGGCACCTAACTGTTTTTAATCTGAGTGTTTTATTGAGTGAAAGCCGATATTTAGCAATATCAAAAGTATTAGGGAGGTAAGTATCAACTCTCTCGTGAAAAAAGAAATCCTAGATTTCGTTTATTTTTCTTGCTAGTTTTAGAAACCAAATGCCAATATTTCATATATTAAGCCAGATATTCATCGACTAATCAGTGCTAGTAAACAATTCCAATGATAAAAATTAAATCCGCACTTTTTGAAAAAAATTTAGGGATATTAACCCTTTCACCCTCATATCAGCCAAAATGGCCTCTGCGGTGGTCTTGGGAAATGTCCACTTCAAGACCAAGAGAAGACGATTTTTGAAAATTTACAATTGGACTAACTGGCTCGAGAACCGAGCCAGTGTGTCCAGTGGTAAATTAAAAAAAATAGTCTTCTCTTGGTCTGCAAATGGACATTTTATACTGAGAAAATTGAAATTATCTTGAACAAATTCGAGGGTTAAAGGGTTAAAATCACCTCCATCTGTCCATCCGCCCGTCACACTATCTCCTCGCATACCGTTGTGTGAAATTCAACCAAATTTGGTGTGTGAATTACCCAAATGATTGTGTTTTTCAAGATAACATTTAGACTTCGCTTCCCCCCCCCCTCCCCAGGAGATGGGGTCAAAAGTTCAAATATCCTAAAAACTGTCTGTCACTGTCTCCTCCCAAAGCGCTGTACGTAATTCAACCATGTTTGGTATGTGGGTTGCCCATATGATTGCAGATAGCCTGACAATGTTTACCTTTGGCTCCACTCCGATGGTGTTTAAAAGTCTAATTTAAGTTAAATATCATAAAAACTGTCCGCCATGCTTTCCTCCTAACCCATTGTGTTTAATTCAAATAAATTTGCTATGTGGGTAATTGCAGATTGCGTGACACCATTTATGTGTGGGTCCATACCCATGGGGTGTGGAGGGGGTCAAAAGGTCAAGTAATAGATTGTAATGGAACTCCTCCAAAACCAGTAGACAGAACGTAACCAAATTCAGTAGGTGAGTTACCCATATGATTGTGGATTGCATGTGGACATTTAGATTTGTCTCAGCCCCCAGGGGTTGGGTCAAAGTAGGCTTGCATGAATTTTGCTTTGAAACATCGCGATCGATTTAAAAAAATCGCGATTAAATCGTAGGTCCAAATTCCCAAAGGTATTTAAAACTGGAGTAATGTGACAAGACACGAAAACTGGTACTAGGAATTGTCAAAGGTTATGTAACAGTCCCCCGTAGGTCGGGTTTTGGACACAAATACGCAGGTACTGTATTGATTAAATAAAGGCATATGCCATTGGAAATAAACTTTCATATCTGCATTGCTGTTGGGATGGATAAATTATGACATTTAAGCTGTAATTAAAAACTTTATTTGATAATAAATTTGGTAAAGATGGCAACGACGGAATAAAGCCATCACAGAGAGGTTGTATAAATATATATGTCGTAAATTTCCCTTAACTTTAATTTAATAATTTTGTTTTTTTCAATTTCAGAACACTCAGAGTTTGGCTGAAGAGAGATTCGGGACAGTACTGGCCGAGTATATGTCATACATTGTCAGGTACATAGAGGGGTAAAAAATTAGAAAAATATTGTGTTGCCCTCAGGGGCAAGTATGACATTTAAATTAGGGTGCCCGACTGTATTTCCAGGATGCCCCATTTCTGTAAATTTAATTATGTTGAAAATATATCTTGTTGTAAGCTATACAGACTACAGAATCCTTGTGAATACAAACTTAACCATTTAACCCTTTAAGACTCGTATCAGCAAAAAGAACCCAGCTTCTGCAGTGGGCTTGAGAAATGTCCATTTGCAGACCAAGAGAAGACTATCGAACCAGTCATTTCACATCACGAGAACATACTTACCTCCCTAACACTCTTGATATACTAGTATATATCGGCTCTAAATTCAATAATATTCAGAATTATAAAAAGTTAGGTGCCCCTAATGGGCAGGTGGATGTACACAGTCATGCACATGACAGACCCCACCCACTGCGCATGCACATACGGGTACTTCCGTTTTCTAATATATTGGCTGAAATCAACTTGTGGAAAACTTTAACACACTCTATTGAGAATTTTCACTATATTTATCATCTGGTTCCATCATGGCTGATGCTAAAGTGTTAGAGGAGTCCTCCTCTTCATCTGCTAAGGTGATATTGTTCCATATATTTATTTAAGACGTGTAACTTTTATTTGTTACCGGTTTTCGTCGCGGCCGTTTCGGCGGAACCGCGTTTTCAGGCGCTGGGAATCGTTGTTAAATTTTTTCCCAGCGCCTAGGGCTATTAATCTCTTGTGGTTTGTGTTCACAGGTTCGACTTATGTATCTGTAAGGGTTCCTGTTCTTCTCTCGAAGGTTGTTCACGTCTCTTTTTTTACTTATCATCGTGATATGTCTAAAGGTTGGAGATATATTAAATTAATAAAAGAAATATCTCCTTCATTTTGTCCCATCCCCCTCATCAGTTCTTCTGGAAGAGGAGTCTCGGCGGATGGACGGACGTGTTCTCCTGCATAAGAGGATGGTTTGCCTGTGCTCAAGCTAAGGGAGTTTATTAGTTATGGCACTTAATTATTTGAAAATATTCACAAATTTCTGCTGCCATTTGTTATTGCTCTGTATTCTCTCTTGTATGTGCATGGGTTCTCGAATATATATATTTAATATAAAGTATATTATTCGGGAGTAATGAATGTCTTTAGTCTCTAGATGTTTCTTGCATTCGTTTCTGATGTCCCCTCTCCTTGAAGGAGCTGTTGCATTGAGGCTTGATGTCATAATCAACCAGAGTTTTTTCTCTTTCTTGATGTCATAATCCTAGTTTAGAGAAAGTCCTTGATGTTTTATCACCCTTTATTATGAAGGTGGAGAGATATCTAGTTAGTCATTACTCCTTTCTCTCTCTTTCTTAATTTGGGATCCTGGTTGTGATTGGTTATTATGAACTAGAGAAGTCAACTGTCCCGTCATGGTAGTCTTTATACAGAAGGTGGATGTCTTCTCGAGTTTGTTCTTGTTGGTACTAAGTCTATTAACACGGTTTTGCAAACTATAATACTCATTGTCTTCGTATCCATTCCCTTTCAGAAGTCATGTCCATCCTGTCTTAAGCCTATGAAGGCAAGATTATTCCCCCACCCTTGCCATCTTAGCTCAGTTTGTAGGCTGTCCAACAAATGTGTGATTTGTAAAGAGTGGGGGTGATCTAACCTCTGAATTCTTCTGTTCCCAGGCTAAGCTGATGGCTGAGGGCAAGAAGACTAAAAAGGAGGGTAAGAAGAAGGCCTCTGAGAAGGGTGAGCTCGAGGCCTTCAAGGTTGAGTTGGTGAGTGAGATGTGCAGGACTTTGAAAGATCTGATGCCTGACATGCTTCGCGGCATGTTTCCGGGCACAGGTGTTTCAACTTCCTGCGCATTGACCTCAGTGCAGGTAGCCCCCGTCCCTGGATCATGCCCTACTAGCTCGGACAAAGTGTTTAGTGATCCAGGGGCGGCCGTCTTGGACCCAGGCTTGATGTTCGCATCGCCTGGTGTTCGAGCGGCGCGAGCAGCATCAGGCGGGACCTGACCAGCGGGCTTGACCACGATCACTCGCGGAGTAACCTTATCATCGGCTTTCGAGCATTCTCCTGGTCAGTCTGGGTTAGTTTTCCTTGCTAATCCAGAGTCTAACTTTCCTGACGAGGAAGATGATGAAGACTACCTGCTCGGCCCACAGGATGAGCATGAAGACACTCCTCTCATGGGGAGCGCGGTAGCTCGCACCTATGGCACTGTTCCCTCGGGAGCAGGTTTCATGATTCAGCCTGTGGGCCGGTTTGGAGCGGACGGCCGCCCGTATAAGATTCCACGCTTAAGCGTGGAATCTCATACGGACGTTCCGAGCCGCGCTGGTGTGCATGATTCCCCACACACAAGTGCGGCCTTGGTGCCTGGTCAGCCTATGGAGAATGTTATGCCAGCCCTCGCGGGCCCGTATACATTCCCTGGGCAGCCAAGTTCGTCTATAGCCTCATCCTCGGCCTTACCTGCGAATGCCATTGAAGATGACGAGGGCCCGCTGCTCGTCGGCAATTCGCAGGTAGCCACGGATGAAGACTGGTCAGAAGCGTGTGCGTGGCTCCTCGCTGTCAGACCAGAGCTGTCCGTGGACGAGACCGCTGCCGGTAACCCTCTGGCATGGTTACAGGCAAAGCCGTTGGCCAGCATGACTCTGTCTCTGCCGTATGCTGAACATATCTTAGATATGTTCTCGGTGGCAGAGGAGTTGATCAGACCGAAAGGCCCCCCCCCCCCCCCCCCCCCCGCGAGGTTGCTAGGCGATGTTGGGTTACTGCTAGTCAGTATGCTCGATATGGCCTAGCGTCCAGACCGAGCGCGGATGACCGCGCCGCTCTGGGGAAGATACGCGGCCGGGTTCCCGTGCTGACACGGGAGCGTTGTGCACGGGTGCTGTGCGCTCGGCTAATGCTATCTGGGGTGGTAGCAGCCTCGGTGCAGCAACAACCCAGCCCTGTGACAGTCCAGCGAGCCATCCAGGATGGCATCAATCTGGCGCTGGACTGTCTGACTAGGTCAGTCACAAAGTCACTGAGAACGAGGCGCACTTTTGCTCTGGACAATTTGTGCCCGTCTCAGGAGCTCAAGTCGCGCTTGTTGCAAGCGCCGATGGCGGGCCCTGGTCTTTTTGGAGGTGAAAGTTGTCGGCACCTCCAAGAGACAGTGACTTTAGTGAACAACCAGAGGGCACTGCGCGCACAGTTTGAAGTGCTGCGCAGAGAACACGTGCGTGTTCAGCCCTCGGCTGCTCGACAGCAGTACGCTCGTGGTGGTGCTGGCATTATCAGAGGCCAGCAGGCCGGCCGGGTTCAGAGACCGCATCGGCCGCGCCAGCAGCAGCGTGCTGTTGTACGTCAGCCAGCGCCTCCAGCGCAGCCAGCCAGACAGCAGCCCGCGCACCGTGGTGCACGTGGCGCTGGTCACGGCGCGCGAGGAGCGGCGCATGGTAACCGGGCCTGATGGGCTAAAAAAATTTTCCGGTTACCACAAGTACCACTCGGGTGTTGTCACTCGTACCAGAGACACTCCCACTTCTAAAATTTATGTGCACCCCGTCAACCCTAGGTGCACCAGTGGGAGGTCGTTTGACTTGCCACATTCAGAGGTGGGAGCGGTTAATTCTGGACCGCTTAGTATTGCAATGGCTTTCGCACGGATACGGTCCAGAATGGATAAGAGGTCCGCCGTTGCATCTGTCTCTGGTACCGGTCTGGACTCAAATTCCAAGAGATCCAGACAAGTGGTTGTGCATAGAAGAGGAGATAGAATCTCTAATTCTAAAGGAAGCAATTCAACCGGCGCAAGATTGCCCAGGCTTCTATTCAACCGTGTTTCTTGTGACAAAGAACACCGGGGGGTGGAGACCAATTCTCAACCTCAAACCTCTAAACAAGTTTATAGATACACCGAGTTTCAAATTGAAACAGTAAGATCGGTGTTGTTGGGGTTAGAGAAGGGGATGTTGACAGCATCAATAGATCTCAAGGATGCTTATTTCCACATTCCAATTGCAAGGAGTTTTCGTCGGTTCCTGAGATTTGCTTTTCAGGGACGCCAATGGGAATTCAAGGTTCTTCCATTCGGCATCTCGACGGCTCCAAGGGTCTTCACTCGAGTGGTACTTGCTATCACGGCATACCTCCGCAGGAGAAATATAGCTGTTCACACTTACATAGATGACTGGTTGCTGAAAGCACACAACCCAGAAAGTTTGACAGCAAATCTGGAGATAGTTGTGAAAACTCTCACAGATTTAGGCTGGATAATCAACTTTCAGAAATCAGAGCTGACTCCATCCCAGAAGTTTGTTTACCTGGGGGTATGTTCTTCGATCTGGAGATAGGATATGTTTATCCATCCCAGGAGAGAGTGGAAAATCTCCTCTCGTGCATTCAGTTGTTTTGCAACAGTCATTATATTCTAGCACGGGTCTATCTGAGAATGTTAGGTGTGATGGTTTCAATGGAACCAGTCATTCCTCAGGCGGCCTTACGCAGACGGCCGATTCAATTGTTTCTCATGGCTCAGTGGACGCAGAGTTCAGGATCACTGGACTCGCGCATTCAAGTGTTGGACCCTCTCATTCATCACCTTCATTGGTGGATGGAGAGAGGAAATCTCCTGGTGTGGGTCATGCTGACCCCTCCCCACCCTCAAGTAACGATGTTTACGGATGCATCGATGGAGGGATGGGGAGCTTGCCTGGAAGAAGCCACTATATCAGGGCTTTAGAATCTGGAACAGTCAAAGGAACATATCAACATGCTAGAATTGTGGGCTGTAATTCTAGGCCTGAAACACTTCTTAAAAGAAGTGAAGGGAAAATTTGTGATGATGCGTTCAGACAACTCTACAGTAGTGAGTTACATAAACCGCCAGGGCGGAACTAAGTTGCCCAGTCTCTGTATGATGACATGGAAGCTGCTTTGCTGGTGCATGGATCATATGATCACCTTGAAAGCAGTTCATATTCCGGGAAGGCTGAATCTGTTGCAGACTCATTGAGCCTAAGGATGAGCATTCTGCCTACGAAATGGCAACTGAATCAATGTGTGGCGGATCACCGGTTCAATCATTGGGGAAAGCCCAACATAGATTTGTTCGCAATGAAGAAGAATGCGAAGATGACGACGTACGTTTCTCCGATTCCAGATCCAAGCGCTATCGCAATGGAGGCGCTAGCTATCAGTTGGAAGGGAATTCCAAGGATTCTTCAGAAGATCAAACAAGACGAATGCCAAGTGCTTCTGATCACCCCGAATTGGCCAAGCCGATCATGCTTTACGGATCTGCTGGACCTTCTGGTTTGCAATCCGGTTCCTCTGCCTCTGATGGACAATATTATCTTCCAGGGCAAGACCCTTCACAACAATCCGTCAATGTTTCAATTGACTGCATGGATGTTGTCAAAAAATCAGCGATTAAGGAGGGCTTTTCTGAGCAAGCAGCCAATTTCATGGCCAGAGCCAGAAGGGGGGTCAACCTCCAGAGCTTATAATTATAAAATCAACAGATTTGCAGAATGGTGCTCAAAGAGATGTATCAATCCGATGGAAGCATCTATTCAGGTAGTAGCTGATTTTTTTCTGTCACCTGTATGCTGCCTATAGTCTTACGCCTAATTCTATTGCTGGATACAAATCAGCATTAATGACTGTTTTCCCTTCCTTGGCAAAGAGGGGAAGTGATGAAGTAAGTGTTTTAAATACTCTTATTAAAGGTATGGTCAATCTCAGACCAGGAAATCCTCCACTGACACCGTCATGGAGTCTCTCTGGTTCTGCAGGTTTTGAGTGATAAACCTTTTGAACCACTTAGTGCTATATCTGTAAAATTATTGACACTTAAAACTGTATTTTTAGTTGCGGCAGCATCAGCCACATGCAGGGGTGAAATTCATGCCTTGTCTGCTGAGCCTGACCGTTATATAGTTACAGGTGAAGGCCTTAAGCTTCTACCAAGATTGAACTTCTTGGCTAAGAATCAATCTTTAAAATATCCGGGTAAACCTATTATTTTACCTGCCTTAACCAGATACGATCCTGGTGCTAAAGTATGGTGTCCTGTCCGTGCTTTAAATAAGTACAAGAGAAGAACTCAGGTTTGGCGGACGGACCCATGTTCCCTATGGTTGCCATATATTGAACCCCGTGGTAGGGCGTCAAGGGACACTATTTCCAGATGGATAGTAGAATGTATTCAATTCTGTCATAAGACAGCCACTGGAATCCAAGTAGATAGAGCCAAGGCTCATAGTGTCCGTGGTGTGGTAACTTCCACGGCATTATTTAATGGTGTTTCTATTGAAGACATTATGTCAGTACCCCAGTGGCACTGTGAATCAAATTTTACCGACCATTACCTTCGTGACACTTCTAACCCGCTCGCCGTCTCAGTGCTCAGAAAATAAAATAATGTAGAGGTTTATGTTTGTAATTAGTTTCCTCCTCTGCTATTTACAAATATTGCATATGTTAGTACGGTATCCCTACTATTAGCTGGTACAATTCTCTTCATCCGGTGGAGGAAGAGATGAGTGCCACGTCCAAGACATCAGAGGTCAGTATATATGACCATTTTTGTTTTTTGTCTTGGTGATGGTGTCATTTTTTAATTTAATATGGTGATGGTTAATGTCTCTTAATTGTGGTTCTTTCAGAGAGTTTTGAAATTGAAGCAATTCTTCTTTTTTCCAATGTCTAGTAATACTTTCATTAAGAGAAGAGAGATTGATCAAAAGGCAAATGCGCTCGCCATTTAGAGCAGCGGTTTTTTCCTAACCTTCCTCAGAAAGAGGGGTGGGGGTGGGAGCGCATTTGCCTTTTGATCAATCTCTCTTCATCGGTCGATTATCCGATGCAAAATTCTATTCCTGGTTGTGTTTCAGTCACAATTTCAGATGTTTTAAATCTCTTGAAAATTCAAAGAGCCTAGTCTCTTCGAGGGTGTTCTGGTTTTCAGGACCTTGCCTCCCTCCCACCAAATTTATTTTCAAATTCTGGTTTTTATCAAGAGTGTTAGGGAGGTAAGTGTTCTCATGATGTGAAATAAGAATTTATCAAATTTCTTTTTCACGAGTGAAATAACATACTTACCTCCCTAACAGGATCCCGGCCTCACCACCCCACGGAGGCTGGGTCCTTTGGTTATTGGAATAGTTGCTTCTATGTCAGCCAATATTTAGTAACGGAAGTACCAGTATGCGCATGCGCAGTGGGTGGGGTCTGTCATGTACATGACTGTGTACATCCACCTGCCCATTAGGGGCACCTAACTTTTTGTAATTCTGAATATTATTGAATTTGGAGCCGATATACTAGTATATCAAGAGTGTTAGGGAGGTAAGTATGTCATCTCACTCGTGGAAAAGAAATTTGATAAATTTTCTTATTCCAGTGGTAAATTAAAAAAAATAGTCTTCTTGAAAATTAAAATTTTCTTGGACAAATTTGAGTGTTAAACCATGAGTACTTATGCAGGCCCTGAAAATAAATTTTCTAGCTTGCCCCCCCCCCCCAGAGCAACCAGTCTGTTAAAATTTGATTGCGGTAAAAAGTGGTTTCCCCGGACCACAGGAATGTGTAATTTTTGTGGCTGGAGTTCTTTATACAATTCTATGTATTAAAAAATATCATCCTAAGTAAATTATGAACTTTGCCTACAGCAGCAACAACTTTCAGTCTAATTCTTTTAAAAATAATCAGCAGGCATTTAATTTCTAGCATTATCAACCCGGCTCGAGAGCCCATCCGCCATTTGGAGCTCTGACATTCATCCTCACAAACCAGACATGACAAATATGTGAATGACATTTTGTAGAATATTTTGAAACTAATTTGACTGGGACTGGGAGGTGTTGTAGCAACTGTTGTTGCCTATGGCTATAGTTTCAAAATATTCAATTGATTTGTCTTGAAACTGAAAGATTCATTCTACTGGTAACTTATCGCGCATAGACTTCTCTTGTTCTTCAAATGGGCATTTGTTAACATCACTACAGACATAACATAAGTTGTTCTTAGTCAGATTGACCAGTAAAGGGCTTAGCCTGCTAAATTTCTGCAAGCTACATCTTCCATGGGGTTTATCTCTGGATATGTTGAATATTTGGAAAACTATTTGATTGAAAGTTGTTGGTGGCTAAGCCACCAACAACTTTCAGTCAAATTGTTTCCAAAATATTCAGCACGTCCAGAGTTATTGCCCATTAAGCTTTTTATCTGTTGGCTTGCAGCAGTCGGACAGTTAAATAAATTAGTTTATTAGTATTACGTAGGGAATGCTGACAATTTATCTTTATTTACAGCGGGTCCTACATCATTAGAGTACAATTCAGAGACAAGACGAGTGTTTGTAGGACAGGATAATGGTACCATCTCTGTAAGTACACATGTACATGTACATTAGAGCTGGGCGGTCTGACGGTAGTACGGTGAGGACCACGGTATACCGTGAACCGATACCGTGACCGTTGACATTTCCAAATACTGTGAATACCGTCCATAATGTTTGAGCAATATTTGAGAAATATATTCATAAAATCTGACTTGACCAACGGTAAATAAGTGCTAATAGTGCCAAAAATACAGGCATCCCTAACTATTAGCCGAGTTGAGGTGAAAGGGTCGTTGTAAAAACAAACATCAACACGTCAATTACAAAATAATGACAGGCAGAACTGTATGTCAAACGTACGTCTTGAAAGTCTCACGGTAAAATTGCTTTATTTAAAACATCTAAACTCATTCTCTGGCCGTTCGCCGGTAGTAATTACACTATAATATATTCCCTATTCCCGTTTCTATTATTTGTAATTTATTACTCCAAGCATTTTGTCACCGAACAAACACGCTAGAATAACAAAATAACATACAAACTGCGTGCTATTCAAACATAACAGCAATCTCGCAAAGACGTATCTGATTGGTTGTTCATGAATTAGACCGTGGGAAAATACATTACTATGCTGAATTTATCAATGAAAATTTGTAGTATTTGCTAGCGCCGTTTTGATCACGTGCTAATTTATTAACAACGAGCAGCGTTGAAGTCGTTATTTTTTATTTTTCTGGCTTGTTTTAAGAAATTTCTTTACGGATTAAATCCAGTTTAAGTAACGACACCTAAAAATTATAGTGTTTTAGTTTTTGTAATTCATTTTTCAACTGGCTACACGTCGGAAGTTCACGGAAATAGCTTTTTACACGCATTGTTCACGTGAAGCATGGCGAGTAACGAGTCTGCACATCGGGTACTCGGTAATTATCAGAAGCTTTGGAATCATCTATATTCAATGTCGTGTTATATGTATGTGTATAGGCCTGTTTTCGCGAGTAACAGAATATACGACTCCAACAGAAATAAAAGAGTACAACACTCACCCCGTTTAAATCCTCGCAGATTTTGTCTGGACTCTGTTTATCAAAGCGCTCGACTGCCAAAATAAAATTTACCGTTTGCTGGTCGCACGCATTACTAGCAAGAACAATCCAGATTGAAAATAGTGCACCCCAATGTCTCACACAGCCGATAATAGTTAGCGAGTTGACCACACCCATTGACCGATATTCCTCGTGAATGATATTACATCAATAAAAATAGTGACCTAATAAAATCGTGAAACTAAACAGTCGCAATACCCATGTTTTTCTTCAGGAAATCAGGAAGCCGATTTATTTATTTTACCTATATTTA
The DNA here is from genome assembly GCA_034401795.1 of Chaetoderma sp. LZ-2023a. NCBI lineage: Eukaryota > Metazoa > Mollusca > Caudofoveata > Chaetodermatida > Chaetodermatidae > Chaetoderma > Chaetoderma sp. LZ-2023a. Next base: position 55,279,306 of record CM067368.1, read on the forward strand.
CCGTTGATTGGAGATGGCAGTGAAAAGGAAATGGAAAAAATTGTTCTAATTTCATGGCATGCCTCAAGCTCAGATGACGGTATACCGTGGTACCGCAGTATTTTTTCATGGTACCGATACCGTCATGTAAATATCAATACCGCCCAGCTCTAATGTACATGTACATACATAGTAGATGCAGGGGTTCTTATTTACAGGGTTGTCTTTATGGGATATATGGTACCCCCAAAATGGAACTTTGAACCCCTAAACATTGTGGCAGGGGGTCCCATTGGATCACTGAAAATCTTGTATGATTATTAAGAAGTTTATTAATTTTATAAGTTTTGCTCAAACATAACCACAAGATCTAGCATTGGACCTCCATAATTTATAGCTGTGAGGTCAGGGTACTCTTTAATGTTAACATAGATGAGAAAAAAATGCATGGGAATGTTTGGACCCCCTGATTCCTTGGTGTGGGGCCCCATGGACCTCCAAAATTTAGACGCCCTGAGAAACACTGCATAGATGGCTAACTTCGGGATGATGTCAGATTTTAGATTTCTTTTTTATATATGCAAAGCTCAAGATAATGATTGATCAAACACAATGATGTTCCCAGCAAGGTATCATTTACTGTACACTTGTATTTGTGGAACATTTTCATAGATTAAAAATTATAATTTAGTGGTCGATGAAGGATTACTTGATCCATCCTTAGTGGTGTTAGAGTTGCACGATTATTCACTTTTCATAATCGCGATCATTAAAAAAAATAATCGCGATCATACGATTAATCATGAACTATATTAACTACATCAATGCTGCTTAGAGGACGTTATTATGCTACTGCAGATTGTAAGATTATGGGTTAGGCACTTGGGTATACATACATGGACAGAATACGCCAGTTGCTGATTGCATACAAAGGAATGTATCAAGATTTTTCTAGACGGAAAACGGAAGTTAGCGTATTTCGCTTAATTGTAGCCTATGCTCTAATAGAAGCCCACCCCCTAACTTTGACATATGAGCTCCAGTGATTTCTTAGCAGTTTCAAAACGACAAAACTCTGTATTAGAAGCCCACCCCCTAACTCAGCAGATTGTGTAGGAAAATATTTTTTAAGAGCAAATTTGTAAGAATAGCGTGTATAATAATAACATTCATGTCACAGGGTGTGTCTACTTCAGACAGATCTCTGCCCTGATACATTCCCGGCCCCTCTAGAAGTCAATACAGGCCTCAGATTTGTAAATCTCGACCACCTATTAGATTAATACTAATAGTAGGCCACGTATGTTCAAGATATAATAAAGTTTATTCCACACTTTTGTCGTCAAAATGCGCTAAACAGTCTTGGCGTGATTAAATACCTTCCTTATAAATATATCTTAAGACCAAATTTATGTACCAAACAAGTACGGGAGAAAATGCGCATCGATTTTGTAACGCCGATCAACATTAAATGATCCAAATTGAATTATTACGAATGACAATATAGTCGCTTCTTAAGTTGGGGAGCCAGCGACTCTTTTGTGATGGGAGTCGGCGTGTTCTCGCGAGATATTATACGCTAACGGGAGTTTATCAAACGGGTACCCGTTATTCAGATCAGTATAATACTCAGTTCCTATCGCGCAATGATAATATATAGAAATTCCCAAGTTCCGAGACCCCGATTCCAGAATATTTATATCCGAGTACTCGCTCTAAAATAAACTCTTCAATTGGAGGCGAATCACGTGATTTGTATTTTTTCGCGACGCCATTTTATTTCAAATTGTGGATTAATTTTGATGTAATAAACCACCTTTATTACGCAATATTTAGGCGATCAAATCAAATAATTTCACTTCCCCAGTGATGTTTTGAGGTATACATTAAACATAGGCATAGGCGGTGAGAATTTTTACGGGAGAAAATGCGGTGAATTTCCGTGGTAACAGTTTTAGAACTTTTTTGGGAAAAACCGTTAGCGCATAATTATTCAGAGAATGGGGAACGCGGGATAAGCGTGTGTGATTACAACAACAATGACAAATAGCGACCAAGTGAACAATCTTTATTCCTCTAAAACTAATCATGAGTCAATACAAACAAATCAGTTATTTATTTAGTTTATTTAATCATTCACACATTCGGTTGATAGCCGGATGTTTGTTTCCGTGATTGGTAACGCGAGCAGAGTTTCACAAGCATAAGTGTCTTGATAAAAATTTCAACATGGCGATTACATAATTATTTCATTTTATAATCGCCCACGATCGTTTTGAATTATATAATCGCGATTAATCGAATAATCGAAAAATCGTGCAACCCTAAGTGGTGTATGCTTCCACAGTGTTGGATATTGAGGCTGATGCATGTTCAGTGTGGTTGGATAGGAACATCATTATTTGTTGGCACTATGAGTGGGGAAGTGTGGGGTCTCGCATGTTAGTGGGCATTTCCTCTGTTCAATAATACTTGTAGGATGCCAAGGCACCTACTGGCTTACTAGACAAATATAGAATACATTTGATTGTAGTACATATACGCTTGTCTCAAGGTACAGTATAGCGCAAAAATAACGTAAAATCTTTCCAAAACAAAATAAAACATATGTACTGTTGAATATTTTGGACTTAATTTGACTGGAAGCCAGACAACAAGGGCTTCCAATCAGATTAAGTCTAAAATGTTCAAAAGTATATTTTATTTTGTTTTGGAAACATGGTACGTTGTTTGTGCAGTGTACTGTAGGGTAAGAGGAATTTACTTGTTACAAGTCCAGACGTACTAGGCTAGTTTCAGATCCGGACAGTGACATGCATCATGATTAGTTAAGGAATTAATTTCCATTCAAATGCATATGCTATCGTGTGTGTGTGTGTGTGTGTGTGTGTGTGTGTGTGTGTGTGTGTGTGTGTGTGTGTGTGTGTGTGTGTGTGTGTGTGTGTGTGTGTGTGTGTGTGTGTGTGTGTGTGTGTGTGTGTGTGTGTGTGTGTGTGTGTGTGTGTGTGTGTGTGTGTGTGTGTGTGTGTGTGTGTGTGTGTGTGTGTGTGTGTGTGTGTGTGTGTGTGTGTGTGTGTGTGTGTGTGTGTGTGTGTGTGTGTGTGTGTGTGTGTGTGTGTGTGTGTGTGTGTGTGTGTGTGTGTGTGTGTGTGTGTGTGTGTGTGTGTGTGTGTGTGTGTGTGTGTGTGTGTGTGTGTGTGTGTGTGTGTGTGTGTGTGTGTGAGACCCATTTTTTATTTTTTAACTCTAATTGTCAGAATTTGTCAAGAAAATTAATATTGTGTCAGTTAATGTCCATTGTCAGGTTAAGAGGAGACTATTTGTGAAATTTTAATACTGGAATACCTGGCTCAGTTACCGAGGCAGTCATTCCAGTGGTAAAATTTACGAAATAGTCTTTTCATGGATGTTCTTCAAGACCACTGCAGATGTCGTATTGGGCCAATTTGATCAGTAAGTAGTTAATGTATGTTGCCTGATTTTCTTGCAGGAATTTAAACTTACTGAAGATTTTAATCGTATGTCAGCCGTTCGAGATTATTTAGGTGAGTGAGAGCGATTATGATTACTACATGTGACTTTCACTGTCAGACAGTTTCAAAAGCCCTAAGTGTTTGTAGGGATGCAATTTTCTGATTACACCTTTCCCACGTTATGATGTCAATACAGTGGGATTCCCCTAAATCAACGCTCAGAGAACCACTGCTGGCTGGTAAAGCCAACAACAATAAGCTGACCAGCATTGAGCTGCTATTGCACTAAAATACACAGCAATTTAATCCGTTCCTATGATAAACTAAAATCGCAATATTTAGAAGTCATACAAGTAGATCTTTGGAAAGTGCATCCAATTGCCTAAAGCATAATAAAGAAATACTGTTCGTGTGTCATCCGGCGCATTTACCAGCCAAACATTCCAGAAGTGGTGTGGGCAATGTATTGTGGGAAGGTATTTTCCCAAAATATGTGGATGCAGGAAAGGTATATTTATCTGATTATTATCCCTTCCTTCCATTCAGCCATGCATTCATGAATGCGTGTGTAATTTGATTAGATTTTCGTTCAATTACCAGTACTTAACGCTTTATTTGATGAATACCCCATACATGTATCTCAATTTCAAGGCAATAATAAACAAAAGCTGTTGAATATTTTGACATTAATATTGCTGCAAGCTATTGCTGCTTTAGGCAGTAATGGCTTCCAGTCATATTAACTTCACATTATTCAACGAAATATGTATACATTGGAAAGAATTGATTTCTAGGGATTTGTCGGTGAAAGGGTTAATGAAAAATGGGTCTAGGAAAAGACTTATACTTTTCTTCAATCACTCTATCCATCCTTCTGTCTGTTGTTCGTGACTGTATACATGTAAAAGTCAGGGTGTTTGTTCGAAACTTTAAACCTTTGAAAATTGACAAAATTTGATCTGTAAAATTTAAATTTTCTCAAAGAAAATGTCCATTTGGAGTTCAAGAGAAATTTTTTTTGGGAAATTTACCACTTGAATTATTGTTTTGGTTATTGAGCCAGCTTGTTTATCAAGCCAGTCATTACACTGGTAAAATTTCCAAAATGATCTCTTGTTCTGCAAATGAAGAGTTTTCCACTATAGACCGGTTTAGGCACGAAGAAGTTAATGCTCAAGCCAGCCAAGTCCGACCTCTGCAGTGGTCTTGAGGAATGTCTATAAATTTTGCTGATCAAGAGAAGACAATCTTTGAAAATTTACCAATGAAATGACCTGGCTCAATAACTGAGCCAGTCATTCCAATTGTAAATTTTCCAAATAGTATTCTCGTGGTCTAGATGAGAAAATTGAAATGTTTGAAATGGTTAACGTGTACCGGTACTTGATGTAACTTAACACTTTAACCCTCAAATTTTCTTCAAGAGAATTTAAATTTTCTCCTACAAAATGTCCATTTGCAGACCAAGAGAAGACTATATTTGAAAATTTAACACTGGAATGACTGGCTCGGTTATTGAGCCAGTCATTCTAGTGGTAAATTTTCAAAAATAGTCTTCTTGGTCTGCAAATAGACATTTCTCAAGATCACTGCAGAAGCCGTTTTTGGCTGATATGAAGGTTAAAGGGTTAATGATGGTTCATCTGTGTATGAAGAAGTTTTTGTGTGGATCAGTATGGATACAGTACAGCCCAGAAATAATGTAACATGTTTCCAAACAGTACAATTCTGAACATAGTGTACAAATTTTCTTTTGAATATTTTGGACTTAATTTGATTGGAAGCCATCTAATCAAATTAGGTCCATAATATTCAACAGAACATTTTATTTTGATTTGGAAACATGTTAAGTTCTCATTTAGCTGTACTGTATGTGTCTTGTTCACCAAGTGTTTGCATCCAGGGTTTTAGTTTGGGCACCCTTAACTGTGTAGATGGTCAGGGTTCGCAAAGGTCATGGAAAACCTGGAAAGTCATGGAATTTGAAAATCTAAATTCCAGGTCTGGAAAAGTCCACCATCATGATGAAAACAGGCACCTCAGAGGTGATATTTCACACGCATTTGTGAGAAAAATGTATAAGAAGAGACCATACAGCTCCCCTAGAAGCTTTTTAATTTGTTTGTTCATGATTGGGGGCCCAAAGTAATGGCGCCGAACCCTTTATAACGGGTAGAAAATCAGTGGATCCGCCCCTGCATGTGATTAGCATCTAGTTGGGTTTTTCCCACTAACCTACATGTATAGTAAATTAATATTGCTCATTTCAGCTCATCAAAATCGTGTTACCAGCATGATATTTTCTCTGAGTTGTGAGTGGCTCCTGAGTTGTGGACGAGATAAGTACTTCCAGTGGCACTGCTCAGAGACAGGAAAGAGAATCAGTGGCTACCAAACTAATGCCTGGTGCCTCTGTTTAGAGTATCCTTTCAAATTTTCAGTGTTGTGAAGTGAAAACAGTGTTCTGTACTCGGGCATGTACAGACTTTGCATCTCACTGAGATCAAGCACCTGGCTAACACTATCAAGTCAGATCATTTGACCATTTTGTTATTATTATAAATATTGAAGGGAAACTTGCGCTACCCAACAGCAATTCCCCGCACATTTATACCTATGCTCCGCTTATTTTATACATGTTTTGGAAGCGATTTGAAACTTGAATTCCGGCAATCTAAATTTCAAGATATCTAGTCAGGTAAGCCGTTGAATATTTTGTAACTAATTTGCAGATTTACAAATTTGTTTTAACCCTTTAGCACACATGTCAGCCAAAAACGGTTTCTGCAGAGGTCTTGAGAAGACTATTTTTGAAAATTTACCACTGGAATGACTAGCTCGATAACCGAGCCAGTCATTCTAGTGGTAAATTTTCAAAAATATTTCTTTTGGTATGTAAATGGACATTTTCTATGAGAAAATTTAAATTTTCTTGAAAAAATTCTATGGTTAAGCCATTACTGGTAACATCATCTGCAGTGGTCTTGAGGAATGTCCACTTGCGGGCCAAGAGATTTTTTATAATCTCCCATTGGACTGATCACTCATTAACTGAGCCAGTCATTCCAGTGGTAAATTAAAAAAGTCTTCCTGAAAATGGGCATTCAGTAAGCAAATATTATTAGGTTTTCTTGATCAAATTTGACCTTTAAATGGTTAAGTAAAAGGGGGTTGTAATTTGACATATAAGTATCTTCTTGGATTTCCTTATCTAGACATTCAGATTTGATCAGCAGTCAAGTTATGCATTTGTAGGGGACCTGTCTGGTCAGATTGCTGTGGTAAAGATAAAAAACAATAGCTGTGATCTTATCACTACATTGAAAGGACATTCAGGTAAGTTAACCTTCTGCAAAGGTATTTTATTAACCGTATCCACGGCCTTAGCATGGCTTCGGGTGGTCCTCTCCCGTAAACTCCTTGATGTCTAAAGGCTCTTAAAGGGCCTCTCATGCATTTCTGGAGGTAAATAGAACCTTTAGTTGGCTATGTATCTGTCTGCATTTTTATGTAAACGTTTTCTCGTGGTGTATGAGTATTTTAAAAAGTACACTTCACAAATCTGAGGTTGCCCCCCCCTCCGCCTCACCCTCTGCAAGCAACGGCCCTGGTTTCATGGATGCATCCCGGAAAAGTATAATCTGTATGATATAAAACTTATTCTGTTGAATATTTTGAAATTAATTTGACTGGAAGTCAAAATAATTTCAAAATTTTCAGCAATTTTCGTGTATGTTTGCCTTGAAAATGAGATATGGCGAATTCATCGGTGAAAGGAGCTAATATTACATAATGTAGCGTGTATTTCAGTCACGTCAGTAGACATGATATGCATGTATACGGAAGATACTGAGATGTGAGTGAAATTGTTAACCCTTTAATGTTCAGGATTGATCACAAGAATTGACAGGTGAAGAGATTATTTTGGAGAATTTAAAACAAATGACTGGCTCTGATATTGAGTCAGTCATTCCAGGGGTAAATCTGAAAAAATAATCTTCATTTTTCGAAAATATTTAACAACTTTTCAGCGTAATTCTCTTAAAATTCAGACACTAGAATTTCAAATGTTAAAGACTTAATTTAGTAATGTTTTATAAATACTCTTCCATTAGTGATCATAATAAAATCATTATATTGACGTTAGTTAACAGCTTATCATTTAGCGTATGCGTTCTAAATATTTACAAATCAACGCCGAAACTAATTCACCTTTCCAGCGTATCCATCTATCATCTGACCTTGTATGACATCATAATCAGCTCAGCGTGTGTATGATGACGTCACAATCATTACGTCACAAAGGGTTCCATATAGACTGTTATCAAATCTCAAATTGTCCGACATGTTGTATGAATTGTATGCCTTTGTAATGCTTTGCTATTTAAGAAACATGCTGGTGAATATTTTGAAACTAATTTGACTGGGCGCTGTTGCATTTGTTACAAAAGCCTCAATTTACACCAATGAGCTGTGATAGGGGACATCAATATAATAATGGCATTATATTATGAAAGGATTTATGTAGAATATACTATTATAGGCAAAACATTAAGAGTACGTAATGAATATCAAGCAAAGCTTCAGTAATAGGAAAGTTCCACTTTGATAAAAAATAGTTAAAATCTGAAAATTTTGTAGTATACGTACCCCCTCCTGAAATAGCAAAATACAGAAAATAATGTTTAATGTTATTATCTGAATAACCCTATAGTGATTGTTATTATCAAAGATAAACATTGATTGTATCACCGATTTATGACATTAAAATGCAGACATGAAGGGTGAATGAAGAGTACATACCCCCTGTGTAGTGTACATACCCCCATGTTAAAACAATGATCCAGGCGCTAAATCATGTCAGAGAAACAAGTAATTTTGGCATAAATGATTACCTCATTTACACAACTTTAATGAATAAGACATTGTCTTTATAAATTTTTGATTTTATTGAACTTTCATAAAAACATCTAACTTAGGGTTATAATTTGTGATTATTTCAATTTTTATTTTGAAGATTAAGCATAATTCTTATACAATTCCTGTTCTTATAACAGAATGTTGTGAGTTGTAAACATAAAATCCTTAAAAGCTCCTTAATTCACCTCAATTTGTCCATATTTTGGCTATTATGAATGGAAAACTGCAGGGGTACGCACACTACATAACATAATCCAATATACAAGCCTTGGTCTTGTGAGTTCGAACTTAGTATGCTTAACTCTCTATCATACAGAACTTCAGGATGACAATATCAACAAAGCTTTGAACATCATTGACATGAATAAAAGCACTTAAGAAGAGATACCAGCGGGAGAAAATAAGAAAGATCTCCATCATACCTGATTCTGTTAGTGAGAAGGGGAAAAAATGCCTAAAGGAATTCGGACGAAAGAACCATGGTTGAAGGAGAAGTTTGAGATGAGAGGGCATGGACAGTAAGAAATTGAAAGATATGAAAGGGAGGATGGATCTACAAGAAACTGTTGAGAGCTGACGATCAGAAGCTGCACGAAGAGAGGGAGAGACAGGAGAGAAATGGTGATAGAAACAAAAGAGTTGAAGATGCAACTGAAGGAACTACATGTACATAGTCATAGGAACGAAGAGGTCTTTAGGGTCCAGACATATCAGCTCCGTGTTAAGTTGGTTTAGGCACACAAACCAGATGATAATATATCACCATCTACCTCACATTCACCTCTCTGCCCCTCCACTCCTGATCACAGAACTATTCGTAGGATCAAATAGTCACTGCCAAGTACACCAGCCAAAAGAGCTAAGCTACTGAAAGGTTAGCTGAATCACACATACACTTGCAGAGGAATGGGGGAAGAAAACGTCATGACTAAGGAATTCAACAGAAAATTGAGGATGCAGTAAGCAATGACGGATGCAGTCAGCAATTTATGTAAGTATATTGGAGGTGAATCCAAGGTTGGATGTGTATTGAGGAGTGCAGAGCATTTGATAGTCTATGACAACATGTGTCAGCTGTAAAACGCAAGGTTCATAGAGCATGCAATATCATGCGTTACACGGCTAGGGTTAACGAAAATTGTTGGGAGCTGAATAGAAGAGAATACGAGAGATTGTCATGAAGGATGTTTAAGAATTCTACTTGAGTCCACGAGTAAGCAGAGAGATCCCCAATAATACAGGTATTGTAAAGGTCTGAAGTCTCCCAAGCTCAGTGACATCACATGGTAATGGCGCTGAATTAAGCTGGCCATGTCTTCAACAAACTATATATATCTGCAGCACATGATAAGCCTAACCATGTTTATCAAATTATGTCCTGTTCAAGTGATGTGCATCCTTGAGTCCATAAGTGTGATAAGACGCACATGCTTGTGTCAGAAGTGGTGTAATGTCACCATGAAAGTGGGTGCCTTCCAAGAACTGAAACCTGCAGCAGTGAAGGTCGGTGTTGATCTGGTGACTTCCAAGAATGAGTTTGTCAACCTTAGTGTCTGTAAATACATTGATGTCTATACTATGAAAGAATATTGTGAAAGGCAATATGGTAACTGTGGTACAGTCAATTTCTGCCCACTATCATAAAGTGAAATCACTTTTGGGAACCATCAAGTGGAATGTTGGGGAGTATGTGACAGTAGAGATGAATGATCAATTGAAGCACATCATTTTCTGTGTCACCAAGGAGCCGTCACTCAAGGAATTATTTGATGCATATGAGTAGTAACGGATGAGGAAGACAATGGCCTGCTGACCTTTATGAAGAAGTCTTGGGATCATTATATCTGACCTGGTCTGTGAGAGATAGCCCTGTGTGATGTTGTCTCTACCATACAACTTCCCACCTTGAAGAATAAAAGTTCCAGATTCATTTAGCGGCTGGAGAGCTGATGTGAAACAACCTATACCTTTCCAAAAACTGTTATATATTTCAAACAAGTATCCAGTTCTACCGTGCACCATTGTGTGTGCGGTGTAACACTTGAATCTAAGTATTTGCATTTTGTATATGAATGATCAGTGTTATAGAATTCAATTTAGTTAATTCTTATGATGTTCTAATAGTGTGGGGGGAGATCATGGTTTTCTTAACCATGTTAACTAGACAATGTTGCCATATGGTAATAAAGTACTGTACATGTAGCTAAGCCACATGTATACGAGGTGATGTAAAATAAAACCTGTCCATTGATAGATGTAGTGTACATACCCCTCTGACTATTAATGTTTAGGCTGTATATGTACTTACTACTACAGTATGATATGTTTGAGTTATAATTTTGGCTATACATGGATTAACTGTTGTTAATCTGTCTAATAAATAAGTGTCTAAAATATTTTTTAAAGTATCGAAAAATAAAGTTATTCTCACTTCAACAAAAATATCAGACCTATAGGTAGTACATTTCAATTCATTGAAGATAATATTTTATGATTTTATGGAGTAAGAATGATCTACTGTTAATCCGGTTAATCTTGTATGCTGACTTGTATTGTAAGGTATTTGTTATTGTGGTTTATAATGTATGTACATACATACAGGTTAACTTTGTAGTGTACGTACCCCCTGGTACCAAGATAATGTTTATGTAATAATGATGGGTAAAAGTTAATTGAGGTTGAGAAAATTACTTTTGAGCCATTGATCACTGTTTCTAAAAATAAGAAAATGTCATGAATAAACATCCTGAAGAAGACTTGTTTGTTTCTGTATTTCTGCCATGTGAGCACCATAAAAACAAATAGAAATACTTACAAAATGTACCATTACAGGTAATCTTACAGATCATAACACCACCTGAAACTACTAGATCAACATAATTATGCCCTTAATTTTTACTTATATGATATATGTTCAATTTGAAAAAAAATATGCAAATGAGATCTTCCAAAAACAATCTGTGTAGGATGCTCAATGGCTATAATGATATATTGTAGCGTACAAACCCCCTTCTACCCTTCGAACTTTGGCAGACCATAAAATTTCACCTGGAGATTCTTGTGCAACAGAATTACAAATTTCAAACACTGGAACCATGAATTTTGATATGGCAAAGCTTTTATTGTGGAATAGCAAGTCTCATTTTTCACCATATGTGACTGCCTTTAAAGAGCTTGATTGTAATTTACCCGTACATCATTTATGATGTCATTGATTATGATGTCATCCTACACATCACATAGTTGATTATGACATCATATGATTGACTGAGAAACTGGAATCCTCCATTGACATAAATAGCATGTCAGACAGATTAGTTCATGAACCCAAAATTATAAATACACGTGGATTCTTTTAACCAGCATTGTGCATGTAAACAGGCCTTAGATGGACCCAGGTTATTCGCGTAATCATTGTGCGTAATATTGACATGATTAAGTGCAGCAGGTATGTGAAAACTCAATGTATAAAAATGAGCGGAAAAATAATCTTATCCCTTTTAATATTGATGTCAATAAAAGCTAATTGTTACAGCATAGAAGAAATGGTAGTGTAAATTTTGGAAACGATGTTGTCTTCGACATTGTTTCCAGAATGAACAATATGAGGGTTAAAATGTTAATAACGTATATTTAGGTTTGTGATTACGTGACTAAATCGGAATTTGAGATTGTTTTTTAAATCATAAATTTTTATTTAATTAAAAGTTAAATAATCGAATAATCGTAAATAATTTCTATTGCATGAAATATATCAAAACCTTCCTTATAGGTAATTACTCTTTGATGCGATTGGTCAAGAAAATTTACATTTTGATCAAAAACTGTCCATTTCCAGGCCAAGAAAAAACTTCTTTAAATGTGTCACTGGAATGACTGGCTCGAGCATCGAGCCAGACATTCCAGTGATACATTTGCAAAAATAGTCTACTCATTGGCCTGGAAATGGACACTTCTAACCACAATGGTAACTTTCATCCCGGGTATGGTATTGTTGAACATTGTCTGGGTAATTTGTACCTAGGGTGATGATTAATCGAGTAATCATGATTATTTTAAAATAATCAACCGTGATCACTCAAAGCAATAATCCCTCAAGCCTAAGCTTATCCTCTATGTCAATAAAGGTTCAGATTCCTAACCTTCACATACCATAAACAACACACTCTTTATCATGTCTGTTGAATATTCTGTTGAATATTTCAAAACTAATTGGACCAATCCCAGTTGAATTAGTTTCAAAACATTCACCATCTCTCCTGTATATTTGTATTGGAATTGCTCAGACAATGGCATTTCAATGGTGTTATTCTCTTTATGTTCTCTACAGGTAGTATTAGAAGCTTAGCATGGGATGCTGATAGAAACCTGTTGTTCTCAGGAAGTTTTGACAATTCCATTATAGTCTGGGACATTGGTGGTCGACAAGGGACAGCTTTTGAACTACAAGGCCATCAGTAAGTAATGGAATGTATGCATATATTTAACCCTTTCATCGATTAATTCCCTATATCTCAATTTCAAGACAGTAATACAGGAAAGCTGTTAAATATTTTCAAATTAATATGACTGGACTTAAAATATTCAACAAATTATGCTATGCGTCATAAAGAATTCTCTTTTTCAGTGATTTGTCGTCGCAGGGGTTATGGCTGTTTTACAACAATAAGCTTTTACTGGTCAATCCGACCAAAACCCGCTCTGCAATCGCTCTTGTGTAATCTCCATTTACAGCGATAGAGAATATTATTTTTGAAAATTTACCAGTGGAATGACTGACTCGATAAACAAACCATTTATTCCAGTGGTACATGTTGATCTTCAGAAATTGTATTCTCGAGGCCTGCTGATTGACATTTATCAAGCAGAAATTTTGTGTTCCATAAACCATTGTTGGCCATTAAGGTGTTAAAAATCTATTTAAAAGAATATTAAAGTCATCTCAAAATATCTATTTATATGATAAATCATGACAGCCCTAAACAATATACACTATTTTGCTCATCTATACGAAATGATCAAAGAAAGATATTACATTTTTAAATGTCAAATTTCAAAGTATTCCACCAGTTTATCGAAGGCTTCATTGTATGGCATTTCACCAATGTCGAAAATGCCATTCTAGCTCAGATGTAAGAGTAGCCTAGTATATTATATTCTCATGCAGCTGGTTCGCTTCTGGTCGTAATATGATTTCACATCAATTTCACTTCTGCCATGCGTTACAATTCCATAAGGATCAGAACATGAAGATTTTATGTAAGCATGCTGGAAACCTGTTGAATACTTTGAGGGTAAACTTGATAAAAATTATTGCAGTCTTGAGCAGCAAGAACCTTTTGCAGATTAATTTCAAAATATTTAACAGATCAGTGTTTATATTACAGTGAATATGGGCTATGAATTGACTACAAACTACAGTCAAACCAATCTGATAACAGACTGCATGCTTTTTTGATTTTTAATTTCGGCTCATTTGAGTTAGCATGTTGTCACATCACTGTGCAAAGAAGCGAGATGCCTGTGTTCTCAATGGCCAAAATACTACAATGTTTAACCCTTGCCATTCTGATGTCTAAGATTTAAAATTTCAAATTAAATTAAAGGATGAACTGGTGTTCATTTTTCAACAAATTTGGTGGAAGATGGTGCTGTCGTAGACAGCAACATCGTCCACCAAAATTGTTGAAAAATGTACACCAGTTTCTTTGTTATTGACACAATAATGGATAGAATATTGACATTAGAGTGGTACAGGTTAAAGGGTAATTGGAGAGTTGGCAATAATTAAATGTGTCTGAAGTTCTACTTGTACAAGTTTTACTAGATTTTCTTATTTCTTGATACTAGATTGATACAAAAACTCATCAAGATAACTAAAATCTAATATGTCATATGTGCATTCCAAAAGTAAAATTCATTCGATCTCAAGCATCTCGTTTCTCTCCTTGGGAATTGAGGAATCCAGATTATACTATGCGCCGCCCATTTCTAGATAAGCTCCACCAACACTGCCCATGTTGGGATTGACTCATTTCCAGAAAACCATGTAGGTAAACTGTTGAATATTTTGAAAATCATTTGACAGGTTTCTGTCGCTGCCTAGGTCAAATTAGTTTCAAAATATTCAACAGCATGTTTATTAAATAGTACAAGCATACAATTCATACAACCTAACAGACTGTTAAATGCTTTAAGAATGACTAAATCAAGTCATTCATGAAGTAATTGATTACGAGTTCATATGATTGACTGAGCAACTGGATTCATGCATTTTATATAGTAGTGGGGAAAGATAATTTAATTTGTGGGCACATTTTGTCATATTTAAATATATTTACTTGGTCTATAGGCACAGTCCTTTGGACATATACACCTGTGCAAAAGTTAAGCACCACCCTATTTTTACGCACATGCGAGGCTATATTCATGTGCTATGAAGAAAGCAATAGCATAAACATTTATGTACCCATCCATCTTAGTGCAAGAGGTAATAATGCAACTAGAGGAATGCTGATTATGATGGTGGGGAAACACTGTATGTTTTTGTTTGAACTTGAAAACGAGGCCTGAATATGGTTACGTTGACACAACTGACAACTATTGCCCTACAGTTGACACACGTGGCTAGATTGTCATTAATGGTGTCTGAAAACGAAGTTTAACATCCGTGCACGAGTTTGAGACTGTCATTATTAATACCGGGTATATCCACCTTGTGCCTGGATGACGGCCTGGACACGACGTCTCATGCTGGTCACCAACCGACTGATACGCCATTGTGGTATTCGTTGCCATTCAAGATGGAGTGCGTCTGTTAATTCCTGTAGGTTCTGCACAGGAGGATCCCTCCTTCTCACCATGTTTCCCAGAATGTCCCAGATATGCTCAATAGGATTCATGTCAGGGCTCCTTGCTGGCCATGGTAGGGTTTCGATGGCATTCTGGCGGAGGTATTCATGCACAGCTCTAGCACGATGTGGTCGGGCGTTGTCATCCATGAATATAGGGTGGGTTCCAGGTGCATGATTTACAAAATGAGGGACCACAACTCTATCCAGTATGGAATCTTGATATCTTTGTCCATTTAGTGTTCCAGGTACAGTCAACAGATCCAGCTTACAATCAAATGAGATGCACCCCCATATCATAACGGAACCTCCACCAAATGGAACTTCTTCCATGATGTTACGTTGGTTGTACGCCGTGCGTCTGGACCTCCATACACGAGTTCGACCATCTGTGGCATGAAGCAGGAACCGACTTTCATCGGACCAGTGTACCCGTCTCCAGGATCTCATGTTCCAGTGTCTTCTTTCGTTGCACCACCTCAGACGCTCCTCTTTGTGGTGTGCAGTGAGGAGAGGACGTCTGACAGGTCTCCTAGCTTTCATGCCAGCAGCATACAGTCTCCTTTTGACGGTAGACATTGACACTCTATTGCGCGTTTCCCATTGCTGGCTGAGCACTCTGCTGTTGGTGAATGGAGATCTCCTAACAAGGCGTACTAGGGCTCGATCATCACGGGCAGTAGTCTTCTTCGGTCTTCCAGATCTAGGCCTGTCCTTCACCTCGTTAGTTTGCCCATGTTTTGCAATCAAACGACTGATTACAGTATGGTTAATGTTCAGCTGTCTGCCAATCTCTCTGCATGACATACCAGTGGTATGCATGCCTATGATTTGCCATTTCACATGATCACTTAACCTTCGTCTTGCCATAGCGGTTCACAATCAAGAGCTAATTCTCTCTGTACAAATAAACCACGGTCATGAACACAAAATTCCTAATCTTGTCGCCTAAATCTGTATGTAATGTTCTACACCTCAAACTGGACTTTTACATAACTGAACACGTGTGCTGTTTCCCGCCACGCACGGACATCAAGCGGCGTGAAGTCATGCATGCATGTGCATTTCGTACTTGGAATTATGTCAGCTAACGCGGGGACAAAAAGTATGGCAGCCTAGTTGTACCATCATGTTTCTACGTTCTATTGTTTTTTCTGGTGCTTAACTTTTGCACAGGTGTATATGATACCACCATACATACATGAAATATTGTGGAGAATATAGGTTAAACGTAAAGTCAACAATAAATTATTCATTTACGACCTTTTGTCATTTTTTTTACGCATTTCTACCAGATTTGCTCAAAAGAAGTTGTAGTGAATGGCCTTTAGGAATCACGTAATATATTGGAGCCAATATGGAAAGATAATACATTAGTGATATGTTTTGTCATATTTAGTGCTGTTCATGAGAACATGTAGGCCTAAGCCTTTGGCCCTTACAGACCATAAACGACAAATCCTTATGATCGAACTGATCCTGCCTATGGTAGCGACATGTTCCAGTCAAAGTATTTTCAAAATATTCAACAGCTTTCCTATATGTATTCAAATTGATATTTCAAAAGTTGAAGGGCTAATTAATAATGTAATATTTCATGTTTGCCAAGGCATTTTGTTGTTTTATTGTTTTATTATATGCACTAGCAATTCACCTTTCCAGTTTATCCATCCATCGTATGACGTCATGATCAACTAAGTGACGTGTATGCTGACATCATAATCATGATGACATGAATGATTTGATATCGCTTAATAGTCCGATACATATAAGCGGTATGTCTTTGCTATTTAATAAACATGCTGTTGAATATTTTGAAACTAATTTGACTGGGCGCTGTTGCTGCCATAGGCAGCAACAGCACCCAGTCGAATTAATTTCAAAATATTCAACAGCTTACATGTATACTTTTCTGGAAATTGATGGTCAGGGAGTTCAGAGATCGATCGATCCCAACACCTATGCGTTGTGGGTGGAGCGTAGAATGAGATGGGCGGGGCATAGCTAAAAGTGGAAAGGTGCACTGTGTTTATGTGTTATTTCAGTGACAAAGTTCAGTCGCTCATGTATACAGCATCCTCTAAACAGCTGCTATCTGCCGGTGATGACTGCAATATCGTCTTCTGGAACATGGATGTGAAGAGACAGGAGGTACGTATCCAAACCGTGCAATGGAGGTATCCAATCTGTGTCACTCTGATGTCATAATCAAATACGCCACCTGTTAGCTGATTTCACAATCACAAGGACAAAATCACAAAATTTGAAAAAGCAATTATGAATGTGTCTGACTTGTATGTCTATGGTGTACCGTGAATTTACAATTTACTATACATTCTGTTGAATATTATGAAACTAATTTAACCTATGGCAGCAATAGCTCCCAGTGAAATTAGTTTCAAAATAGTTACAATTTACCCGTATAGTTACATTGAAATTTAAATCTATGCAATTTAGGTTGTAAAGTTTCTAACACACATAAAATGCAGGAAGAACTTAACTAGAAAAGGGCGGGGCATAGCTATATATGGATTTGTCTCTATGCTAACGATTTCAGCAGGACAATACATGTGTATAAATGAATGCAACAAATGACTTAATGTTTAAACGTGTTACTTATTTGCTTTGAAAGTAAGTACATTGAAAGGGTTCATGTGAAATCGAAATGCTGAGTACATGTATTTCAAGATTATTTATCACCTGAGCATGCTTATATTCCATAGTATAGCATTCAGTGAACTTTGATCTCTCACACCGCAGAATGGACCTTTCCCGTTTTAGCTTTGCCCCTCCCATCACTAGCTAAGCTCCACCCACACCTCGCTCATATTGGGATCGATCGATCCCTGACCCGTACTATCAATTTCCAGAAAACTATATACAGGTAAGGTGTTAAATATTTTGAAACTAATTTGACTGGGCACTGTTGCTGCCATACAATTCGTACAATGTGTCGGACTATTAAGCGCTAAAGACGGACTATTTCGAATCATTCATGACATCATGATTATGATTTCATCCTACACGTTACATAGTTGATTATGATGTCATAAGATGGATGTATAAACTTGGAAAGGTCCATTAAGAGAATGATGACCTACTTTCTAACCGCATTGCTTAGCCCTGATGGTCGTGTATCCCATGGCATCGGAATTGTGGGACTCCAAGGGACTCCACACCCTGAAATGTGGGGTACCCACACTGAAACCTGGAGTCCACAGAGCTATGAATAATGTGGGTCCCATGCTAGATTTTGTGGGTACTTTTGTGCAAAGCATATAAAGCTAATTTGTATTTAACAATCATACAAGATATTCGAACGGTCCTATGGGACCCACTGCCTCTACATCTGGGGGTCCCAAGCTGCTTATTGGGGTTATATACCCTCATAAGGACCCTTTTGACAATCCCTGCATGATGGTGTAGAATGCTAGTTGTAATTTTCTTTTGTTATTGTCAAAATGTCAAAGATATTGCTTTTCATGACGTATATACTACTACTACTACTACTACTACTAATACTACTACTACTACTACTACTACTACTACTACTACTACTACTACTACTACTACTACTACTACTACTACTACTACTACTACTACTACTACTACTACTCTATTAGTAATGAAATATGATGATAAATTGAAATGAAACACTCAGAAAGGTCAATCAAAAATAATTGTAATGGAGGAATTCAGTTTTAGCTATGCCCCACCCATCTCTAGCTAAGCTCCACCCATTCTTAGCCCGTGTTGGGCTCGATCAATCTCTGTATTCTCTGAATCTCAATTTCCAGAAAACTATACAGGTAAGCTGTTGAATATTTTGAAACTAATTTAACTAGGTGCTGTCGCTGCTAGAGGCAGCAACAACACCCAGTCAAATTAGTTTAAAAAATATTCAACAGCATGTTTGTTAAATAAGAAAGACATACAATTTGTACAACAACGCTTAGTCCCTCATCAATTAAGCTAGCTATGTCATTCATGACGTAATTGATTATGACGTCAGCCAACATGTCACATAGGTGATTATGATATCATATGATTGATGGATACACTGGAATCCTCCATTCTGAGGTGTTATGATGCTGTATTTGGCACTATATTTTGTGGCCCATTGGTCAGACCCCTCAGTAGTGAAGTGTGAGAACAAATAGTGCAAAATTGTAAGAAAACGGAAAAAAATGGCAAAATTTGAAATAGTTCATGCAGCTTACATGTATATGATAAATACATGTAGAATCTCAAACTTGTCATTTTGTTTCAAATTTACCAGACTCGTTTAGTAACAGGGTTCCCACCAGTGTTTCTCATGGCATCAAAGTTGTGGAGGTCCACGGACCCCACATCCTACAGTCTGGGGGTCCGAGTTGAAATATTGGGGTCTCAAATTGAAAATCTGGGGTTCACATTGCAGTTTCTTTCATCCATGCTAAAATTAGAATGTGCCACGCATTCACAGCTATGAATTATGGGGTCCCATGTTAGATTTTGTGGGAATTTTTGTGCTAAGTCTATAAAACTAATTAATATTTAAATAATCAGACGAGATTTTCAGTGGTCCCATGGGACCCACTGAAACTACTTTTTTGGGGACCAAGTTACATTTTGGGGGATCGGGATATATAACCCTCAAAAGGAACCTTATGACAATCCCTGGTTCCCAATAACCTTGAAAATCCTTGAAAAGATATATTGCATTTTTAAGGGTTTGAGTTCTTGAACTTGGGCAGAATTGAAAATTTTCTTGAAAAACACTTGAATTTGTCATTGTTCAAAACTTCCCCGTCTATGGCAAACCAAACAAAAAATACATATGCCTTTGTAAAATAAATACTATAATCACAGGATTTGTAAATCAGAATTTAGTGTAATCGCATGTTTCTAAAATGGTGTGGTTAAAATGTGATAATAAGAAATTATGTGGGAGGAACAGACAGAAGGGGATACAAAGGAGGCAGTACTTTAAAAAACGTCCTTGAAAATTATTTTTGTTGACTTTAAAAACCCTTGAAAAGACTTGGAATTCAATTTTGTAAAACGGGTGGGAACGCTAATACTGTATGATCTCACTAAAGCTTGTTCCAGATGTGATCTTATTAATAAACTTGTGTGATAAATATAATGCGGAATGATAATGAGTTTGAAAACCTCTGTCTTTCTTTTTTCAGACCCCTGACTGGACAGAAAGTGACCTCTGTCAAAAATGTCATCAGCCATTCTTCTGGAATCTACGCCGAATGTGGGAGGATAAAACAATAGGAAACAGACAGGTGAGTGAAGCCAGCTTTAGACTGGTCATGGAAAGGTCAATCTGAGAATTTAGAATCAATGCCTGAAAGACACCTTGAATGTTGAAGCGCAAGCTTAGTTATTTCAAACGATTACAGGTGAGCTGTTGAATATTTTGAAACTAAGTTGACTGGAAGCGGGTCCTGCCACATGCGGCAAAAACTCCCAGTCAAATGAGTTTCAAAATATTCAACAGACAGCATATTGATTAAATGATAATTGATTTTTAGCTCACCTGGCTTGAAAGGCCAAGTGAGCTTATGCCATGGCGGCCATCCGTTGTCCGTCGTCTGTCCGTCAAATCGTGTCTTCTCCTTAACAGTTTGACTGATTTCAACCAAATTTGGCTGGAAGGATCCTATGCTGGTACCCTCCACACCTTTTTCCCCCGAATTTTTATTGGTCAATTTCTTTTGGTGAAAACCTTAGATTTTATGAAAAATCTACCGGAAATGGTCAAAATGCTACTCCTCCATAGCTGCTTGACATATTTCAACAAAATTTTACTGGATGGATTCTATGATGGTAGGCTCTAAAACATCTATTCAGAATTTTAATTGATCAACTTTTTTGGTGAAAATCTTAGATTTTATGAAAAATCTCCCGGAAATGGTCAAAATGCTACTTCTCCTTAGCTGCTAGACATATTTCAACCAAATTTGACTAAATGGATTCTATTGTGGTAGGCTCTAGAAACTCTATTCAGAATTTTGATTGATCTATTTTTTTGGTGAAAATATTAGAATTTTTTTTAAATCTACCGGAAATGGTCAAAATGCTACTCCTCCTTAGCTGCCTGACATATTTCAACCAAATTTGACTGGATGGATTCTTTGATCGTAGGCTCTAGAAAATCTATTCAGAAGTTTGATTGATTAATTTTTTGGGTGAAAATCTTAGATTTTTTTTTAAATCTACCGTAAATGGTCAAAATGCTACTCCTCCTTAGCTGTTTGACATAATTCAACCACATTTAACTAGGTGGATTCTATAGTGGTAGGCTCTAGAACGTCTATTCAGAATTTTGATTGATTAATTTTTATGGAAATTTTCAAAATGCTACGTCCACGTGACATATTTCAACCAAATTCGGCTAGATTTTGTTTAAAAAAATTAATGGAAATTTTAAAAACGCTCCTCCTCATTAACTGCTTGGCAGATGATTTCACCCTGGTTTTACTGGAAGGACCCTATGGGTGTAGGTTTCAGAACTTGTATACAGAATTTTGATTGGTACATTTTTGTGTGAAAATCTTGAATTTTATGAAAATTTACCGAATATCACTTAAAATGCTACTCCTCATTAACTGCTTGGACGATTGCAACCAGACTTGGATGGAAGGCCCCTATGGTGGCAGGCTTCAATCTAATATGCAGAATTTTGATTGGTCAGTTTTTGGGTGGCCATCTTGGATTTTCCAAAGGTTTTGGTAAATCAAATAAAAGCCTTACACCTCAGTAACCGCTTGACAGATTTCAATCAATCTCAGCTGAAATGACCCTAGGTGGGTAGGCTTCAGAACATCTATATATAGAATTTTGATTGGTTGATTCTTTTAGTGGCCATCTTGGATTTTATGAAAATTATCCATTATGTCTTTAAATGCAAATGTTTAAATGCTATTGGTCCAGTTGAGCGTCACAGGCCCGTGGGCTTCTTGTTTCTTATTTCATATTTCTGGTTCAAAATATACTTGTTAGCTCACCTGGCCAGAATGGCCAAGTGAGCTTATGCCATGGCGACTGTCCGTCGTCTGTCCGGCGGCCATCCATCCGTCCCTCCATCAACTTTTCTTTAAACGACTTCTCAAGAACCACTGGGCCGATTTCAATTATATTTGGCAGGAAGTATCCTTACGGCATAGGGATCCAAGTTTGTTCAAACAAAGTTGATCGGCCATCTTGGATTTTGGCTGATTTTAGGAAATGGCTTTAAAAATCTTCTCCGAAACCGCTTAGTGGATCGATTCAAAACTCACGAAATATCATATAGGGCAAGAGCTGAACCAAATTTGTTCGAAGGAACTTGATTGGCCATATGGTTCGGCAGCCATCTTGGATGACCTAGTTTTCGTGAAAACGACTTATTCTGCAGGATCGCTGAACGGATCGGGCCGAAATTTTGGGGATATGATTATGTACTAAGGGCCTTTAAAGTTTATTCATGGGAAGTTGATAGGTAAAAAACATGGCCGCCGTGGACCAATCAAATTTTAACGTGTTTGGCTGCCATATTCAATTTTTTTATTTAATGGATTTTGAAGCTGAAATTGGTTTTCTTAACTCTGCTTACTTGTCAGTCAGCTGTCGTATAGCGATGACCCCATCCGCCTTCTGTATGTCTGTCCATCCATCTGTCTGTCCATCACCAACAATGGCGCCTCATTTTGTTATTTCTTGATGGATTGACACCAAACTTGGTCACAATGTTAATGTCGGCATCTAATATCTGTGTTGTGAAAATGAAACTGATAGGATGTCAAATGCCAGAGTTATCACTCCTTAAATATTTGCAGTCTCACTTTCATAGGACAAATACAGGTTTGTTCCCATTGTCCATTGATTTATCACCATGTCAGATTTTATTGCCAAACTAGATATTAAATTCCTATTAACAGATTAACCAGATTTTATTGGCAAAGTAGATAACTCCAATTAACAGATGAACCTTTTCCCTCACTGCCGAAATATTTAAGATATGTATTATGTGCTCTGACATCTATGCTATTAAAAATATTTTGAAATGTATTTGATTGAAAGTTGTTGCTGCCTTTGTTGCTGCCTAAGGCAGCAATGACTTTCAGTCAAATTATTTTTTAAATCAACTCCAGCTCACCCTATCCCTGCTGCTAACTTGGTGATTCAGCCAGATGCGCATGTGTTAAATGGATTGTGTGGTGGTGGGGAATAACCTGCTATAAAGACCACCTACCTACCTTTAGAGACCATTTTCTTCAATTGTATTTATACCTCTGGTAACTGTCTGAGTGAGTTTTTGCAGACGACGTATTCCAAAGGTTATATCTCTGAACCTGATAAATATTTTGAAAACAATTGGACTGAAAGTTGGTGGTGGCTAAGCCACCAACAACTTTCAGTCCAATTGTTTTCAAAATATTCAAGAAGTAAAGAGCTTTTGAAAATTGAAATTATTGCCTGTACTGGCTTGCAGCAGTGAGACAGTTAAGAAACCATCTGTAGTTAGCACTGATATCATCTATTTTCACTTAAACATTGTTCAAAATCACTAATGCAAAAAAACAGTCTCGAAAACTAAACCATTTGACTGAAAGTCATTGGAAGTGACACCAATGGGTGTAAAACTTAAGTAAGATTAGTTGAAATGCCAGGTGAGCCATATAGGCCCCTCGTTGTGTCTTAAATATGTTACCGATTGCACAGAATCAATAAGAGAAAGCATGTATGAATATACTCATTTAAGCCTCAAGTTCATGAAATTATTCAATGGATGAATCCAATCTGTAACTAAAGTATGTGTCGTCATAATCAATTCCGTCATATCTAGGCTGACGTTACAATGAAAATTCATAAGGAACGACATGGCTAAATCCGCCATGAATATTTCAGCCTGTCAGTTGTGCGAATTGTATGTTGTTGCTATGTAATAAACATTCTTTTGAATATCTTGAAACTAATTTGACTGGGCATTATTGCTGCCATAAGCAGCAACAGCAGCCATTGAAATTAATTTTCAAAATGTTCAACAGCTTACCTCTATAGTCATGATAGTTGCCGTGAGATTGTGAGATTCTGGTAATTCAAGATTCAAAGTATATTAATCGATCCCAGCACACACAAAGTGGATGTAGCATAGCTAGTAATGAGCTGGCCATTGCTAGATATGGACACCTATTCTCATCCTGGGTCGTTGAACTTTGCGTGTGAAATGTGTACCAATCCTAGTAAATGTGGGCATAGGATTCTTAGGTTAAGTTACAGGAACAGTAAACTGATGATGGAGGGATGACCTCCAGATCATCGTCCAGGTGGTTTTAATCGTTGATTATTTCCTAAGACACCTATATTGTGGTTGTATGTAAAGTCACATGACTAGCAAGAATATCTATCATTGGTCTAATTGATTTATATCTGCTAAATTACTAACTAATTTGAGTTACATGGATTCCAAGCAAATTATTCTCAAGATAATCAGTGGAATAATTATTACATATCGGGGCTAATGCCAGGTGTATCTTTTCCATACATGTAAAAGAGCTAAATATAGTTTAACTGTTTCACTACTCCAAGCCACAAGACAATAAATTCAATAGGCAATAACTCTGGATATGTGGAATATTTTGAAAACAATTTGACTGAAAGTTGTTGGTGGCTGTGTCGTCTGCAAAAGCTCAGCAGTCAGATGGTTAATTACTTGTCTTGACTGGTTATAGGTTAGCTGCTCAAAATTAATGTGAATGAAAAATTGTTTCTAGCTATAGAAAATGTATATTCAGATAACATTCATGAGAATTGACGGTTTTGTTCATCAAAAATTGTTCGCCTGTTGATTGCAATCTGTCATTTGTGTTTAGTATTTAGTGTTTTAAGTTCAAATTGTAGTATGAATATGTACGTGTATATTATGTTGTTTTTCAGCATCATTGCCGGAAATGTGGTTTAGCATTATGTAATAAATGCAGTGCTAAGAAATCTACTATTCCTATCATGGGGTATGAATATGAGGTTCGAGTCTGTGATGAATGCATAGGCCTGATTACTGACGATGAGTAAGTATAGGCTAAATACAGTCTTAACACTAACACTCATATCAGCTCAATACAGCTTCTGCAGTGGTCTTGAGAAATGTCCATTTGCAGACCAAGAGAAGATTATTTTAGAAAATTTAGGACTGAATTGATTGGCTCGTGACTGGCTCGATAACCGAGCCAGTCATACCAGCGATAAATTTTCAAAAATAGTCTTCTCTTGGTCTGCAAATGTGCATTTTCTATGAGAAAATCTTTTTGAACACATTCGAGGGTTAAGGGTTTAACTTATTGCATACAGTCATAGATCAACTTATAAGTTTCCTGATCAATCAGATATACGTTTTACAAGACTATTGTTACATGGAATTTGACCCTTGAGCCACATTATCACTGCAAATTTACTATGCTATGAGATGAAAGGTCTGAATGTATGTGTGTTTGCGTGCATGCATGTGTGTGGTGTGTGTGTGTGCGTGTGTGTGACTAAATGTACACATTTGCTTTGCCATGGTTAAATTTAATTCTGATTAATTGTAGCAATTATTAAAAATGCTCATGAGGATTATATATAAATTGAATTTAATCGACCTTTCAATTTTTAGCTATGCCCCGCCCATCACTAGCTAAGCTCCACCCACACCTAAGCTCCACCCACACCTCGCCGTGTTGGGATTGATCGATCCCCGAATTCCCTAGCTATCAATTTCCTGAAAACTGTACAGGAAAGCTGCTGAATATTTTGTAACTAATTTGACTGGGTGCTGTTGCTGCCTATGGCAGCAACAGCACCCAGTCAAATTAGTTTCAAAATACTCAACAGAATATTTATTAAATGGTAAAAGCAAACAATTTGTACAACAACGCATAAACCATCTTCAAATATGAGTTCGTGACATACTTATTGACGTCATTCATGATGTCATTCATTATGATGTCATTCTACACATCACACAGTTCATTATGATGTCATATGATGGGTGGTACTCTGGAAAGGTAAATTCACCATGGTGTCCCAACAGTACCAACCCGCATCAATCAGAATAACACACCGACTCACCTCCCCCCACCCACCCACACCTTTTACTGTCTTATAGCCTATGTATATTGTCAGCTAGGAATAAATGTGTTATTATTTTTAAGCCGCGCCCCTTTAGCGACATTTCACGATACCCGTCATTGTGTGGTAAACATCGACGTGGACCTTACCAAGAAGACGATGATCACTGTAGGAAAAGATAGAGTTATTAAAGTAAGTCTTTTGAACTCAGTTATAGATTTGTTGAAATTATTTTCTTTTCCATGAAATAATGGAGGAATCCAGTTTTAGGTATGCCCCGCCCATCTCTAGCTAAGCTCCACTCACACTTCATCTGTGTTGGGATCGATCGATCCCTGAACTCCCTGACTATCAATTTCCAGACAAGTATACAGGTAAGCTGTTGAGTATTTTGAAACTAATTTGACTGGATGCTGTTGCTGCCTATGTCAGTAACAACAGCCAGTCAAAGTAGTCTCAAAATACTCAACAGCATGTTTATTAAATAGTAAAGACAAATCGTAAAACCATATTTTGAAACTAATTTTACGGGGTGCTGTTGCTGCCTATGGCAAAATATTCAACAAAATCCTTATTAAGTAGTAAAGACATACAATTCGTACAACAGCGCTTAGTCCGTCATCAATTAAGCATTTGTGACGGACTTTTCTACTTCGAATAATACTTACCAGATGTACTATTATGATAATGTCTATTATCTAGTCTAGCTCAAAATAAACAATTAAAACTCCGCACTCTCCTGGTCCTGCCCATACTGTGTCCGGGAATTACCATAGCCCCAGGTACTGAGTCAATTCTCAATCACAGTCAGATTCGTCTATTTTGCTGACTTGGAAAGTCACTTTTTCTAAGCTCATTAAAATTCTCAATTTTGAACGGAATTCAGCGTAGTTGGAGTGTTCTGTTACTGGAATCATGGAAGGGAAAGGGAAATCATCTCAGGGGCAGGTTGTATCAATCTAGAATTTATGCTTTCGTGCCGTAATGAATGATTGAATTTTCCTTAAATTGGCACATTGTTTTCAAATGGTAGCCATTGTCGGAGTCATTCCAGTACCCTTAACTGTTTAAGCATTATGCGGGTACTCGGTTAATTTCTCTTGCGACTCAGTTCCTTCCAAGATGGACGCGCTCTTAGCCAAGATGGCGGCGCCCATGAGTTATGTTTGCCTTCGGCTTGGCATATCTGTGCACTCTAATTGTGCCGATCTTTAGTCTTCACTTCATTGATGAAGGTGTTTGTAGCGATCGGTATGTTTTTCTTGGTTATTTTAACGGTTGGTTAATTACCAAGCCGTGTTTATTAATTTTCACTCTAAAAATTTTCAAATATCTCCTGCCTTAAGTCTTGATTATCATTAATTTAAGAGAAAGTTAATGTTTCTAAGTAATTTTAATATTACAATCAAGTCATTGTGCGTTTGCTCGTCATCTATGTCATGTGCAGCATTTTAATTCTTGCTTTGTGTTCGCAGAGGGCTAAATGCCTGGATACTTTGTGTACCAAATCCAATCGGTTCATGAAACAGAGATCTGCTGGTCACCACTGCGTAGCTCGCGCGAAGTGCAAGGTGGGAAGTCCGTGCGATGTTTGTGTGAAGTGGTCGTCGGAGTTAGTGGCGGAGATCGACTGTGATTGGCGTGCGTGACTGGACAGAATCGCGAGGGACAAGGCGGCCAAGGCAGATCAGGTGTCCAACAGAGGCTTGGAGGAGCACCTGAATGAGAGGATGGACTCGGCTTTGGGTGTATGGGCGGCCCAGTTTAAAGCCATGTTTGAGTCCCTGCAATCCACGATCCCGTCGATGCAGGCTGGTGCAGGAGTACCTTTCGGTGGTCCGGTCAGTGATGCGGAGGGTGTTGCACCTGTACCTCCTGTTGCGTTGGCTCAAGAGCCGACGGCAGAGGAGGAAGAGCTTTTGCCGTCTAGGGTTGGCATCAGATCAGGAATCTGAGCACGATCCGGCAAAGGAGCGGATGTCAGAGCGAGCGGCTAGCGCTCTGTCCAGTGGCTCTTCGGCCATGCCTGCTCTGCCTTTTGATACGTTGACCTCTGACATGTTGGAGGTGGCGGCGTATCGTATGGTCCAGCCAGACTTTGCGCCTCCGAAGGCCCCGAAAAGGATTAGGCGTAGGGTCCGTTTTCCGGAGCCTATCATCAGTATGCCCGAGTCCCAAGGCTTTCCGTCGGGGAGAGAGAGGCACTGATGAGGCCATTGGCTGGCAAGGCTAAGGGGCGTTCTCATCCGTTAGTCTCCCAGACTAATAAAGATCCTTTCAATGAGTTGACCTTCATTGAGGATGCGGCGAGAGCTGCCATGGCGGCGGTTTCGCACGGCTGTACCGTCCAGACCTGCGCGGCTGAAAGTGGGGTAGTGCCAGAGGCTGCTCCCGGAATTATCCGGGACACCATGC
The DNA here is from genome assembly GCA_034401795.1 of Chaetoderma sp. LZ-2023a. Classification (NCBI taxonomy): domain Eukaryota; kingdom Metazoa; phylum Mollusca; class Caudofoveata; order Chaetodermatida; family Chaetodermatidae; genus Chaetoderma; species Chaetoderma sp. LZ-2023a. The sequence goes on from CM067368.1 coordinate 55,308,026, forward strand.
GCCTATCTCAGGATTGCCTGGCCAGGGTGATCACGAGATCATTGGCTGAGCGACGGAGAATGGTTCTCGATTTTGTAGAGACAGGACCTGAAATGAGGGCTGTGTTGGCTTCCATGCCATTCATAGGTCCAGGCTTGTTCGGCGGCTCGGCACAGCAAGCCTTATCCAGGGTGGCGTCAATGGTTGCGGAACAAGAAGTAGTCAGCAAGCCGTGGAAGTCGACGAAACGGACTCAGCCGCACCAGTCCTACAAGCAGCACCGACTGGAGCAGCAGAGGCAATGTCAAAGATCGCCCTTCCGTCTTTCTCGCCGTGATACCCAACGGGCATCCGGTTCGCAAGGTCCTGGTCATTCTTCCTTATACAAGTCCTCTAATAAGAGGGCTTATGAGGAGGATAGGAAGGGTGGCGGTTCGGGTTGTGCCAGCTACCGTAAGGATAGCCGTGGTGGTGGTTCCGGACCGTCGTTTGCCAAGAAACCATGGGGTGGCCATGGGGGACGGTCCTGATAGGTTTCCGGCGGGATCCGCTCCGGTATCACCGGGGAACGAGGGGAGTCGAGGATCTTCACCTAGGCGAATTAACGTCGTCTCGTGCAATATCGATCGCGAATTGTGTGCAGATTCCTTCTGTCGGATGCAGACTTCAACTGTTCTCAAACCAGTGGGAACAGGTCGTGCAAGATTGTTTGGTCTGTCAATGGGTAAGAAGCGGCTATGAACCGGACTGGCTCATCCATCAATCGTTAGTTCCGTTAACATCGACTCCAGTGTGGACTCCCGTTCCAAGGGAATCCGATCGTCTAGAGGCCTTTTGCTCAGAAATCGAAAGTCTTCAGCAGAAGAATGCGATTCACTTAGTCCGCAATCAGTCATCCCCGGGCTTCTCTTCGATGATGTTCCTCATTCCGAAACGCACCGGAGGGTGGAGGCCAATTCTCAATCTCAAACCGTTAAACAAGTGTATTCTGTCACCAAAGTTTCAGATGGAGACTGTAGCGGCAGTGACGTCAAGTTTGAGGAAGGGCATGTGGACAGTGTCGATAGATCTGAAGGATGCATATTTTCGTATTCCAATGTCAATTCCTTTTCAGAAATACCTTCGCTTTGCGTTCCAAGACAACGTTTGGGAATTCAATGCGCTTCCATTCGGCTTGACCACAGCTCCGAGGGTCTTCACCAAAGTGGTCCTTGCCATGACTTCTTATCTTCGCAGGAGAAACATAGCTGTTCATACTTACATAGACGACTGGCTGCTGAAGGCGGGGAATCCAGTCAATCTGCGCAACAATCTTCAGGTAGTCCTCGCCTTACTAAAGGATCTAGGATGGATTGTGAATCTAGAGAAATCAGAATTGACTCCATCCCAGGAGTTTGTTTATCTGGGAATCTTTTTCAATCTCAGGGACGGCGTAGCTTTTCCGGCGGAGAGCAGAGTCAAGAGCCTGATTGCAGTTTTTGAGTCAGTTTCGCTAGGAGCCTATCTGACGGCGTGCCAATTTCTCAGAATACTGAGTTTACTAGTGTCTCTGGAGAAAGTGGTTCCTTATGCGGCACTCAGGCGCAGGCCGATTCAGATGTATTTAATGTCGTTCTAGTCTCAGAAAACAGATCCGTTATCTCTGAGAATCCCAGTAAAAGAACCATTGATATTCCATCTTCAGTGGTGGTTATCAGAACAGAATCTCCTGCGAGGTGTTCCTCTACAACCTCCTCAACCACAGATGTCCATCTTTACAGATGCGCCGACGATGGGTTGGGGAGCGGTATTGGACAATCGATCAGTGTCAGGGAAATGGTGTCGGACCAATGCGCAGAAACATATCAATGTTCTCGAATTATTAGCGGTGGTATTAGCACTTCGAAAGTTTGAGAATTTAATCCAAGACAAGATTGTCCTAATAAGGACAGACAACTCAACAGTGGTGTCTTATTTCAACTGCCAAGGCGGCACGAGGTCACCAGAGTTGTGCATGATGATTTGGAACCTTCTGCTGTGGTGCCAAGAGAGGAATATTATTCTTCCGGCAGCACACATTCCAGGAAGACTGAACATCTTAGCAGATGCGGTCAGTCGAATGATGGTTTGTCGTCCGACGGAATGGCAGCTCAACCAATCGGTAGCGGAGGTTCTATTCAAACATTGGGCCAAACCAAATGTGGATCTATTTGCGATGAAACTAAACGCAAAGATGGTCACATACGTGTCACCGATCCCGGACCCGCTAGCCTTGGCAGTAGATGCACTGGCGATAAGTTGGAAAGGAATGTACGCATATGCGTATCCTCCAACGATTCTCATCCCGAAAGTTCTGGCAAAGATAAGAGAGGGAGTATGCCAGGTACTACTGATCGGCCCTCATTGGCCAGGCCGATCATGGTTTACTGATCTGCTGGACCTTCTGGTCTGCAATCCAATCCCTCTTCCAGAACGAAGGGATCTAATCACTCAGAACAAGGGTCTGTGTCTTCACGACAGGCCGGAAATGTTCAAATTGACTGCATGGATGTTGTCAAGCAGCGTGCAATTGAGGGTGGCTTTTCTGAGCATGCAGCAAAGTTTGTCGCATCAGCCAGAAGAGGGTCAACCACCAAAACATAATTATAGAATCAACAAATTTGCAGAATGGTGCCGGGGAAGAGATATTAATCCCTTATCTGCATCTGTTCAACACGTAGCAGATTTTATCTGTCATTTATACGAAATTGAAAAACTTGTACCTTCAACCCTAGCAGCATATAAGTCTGCATTAGGTTCAGTCATTCCCAGTCTGGCCATTGAAGGAGTGGAGAATGACACTTTGAATGAAGTTATTAATGGAATGAGCAATCTGCGTGTCTACCTATCCCAGCATGGAATCTATCTCTTGTTCTACAGGTTTTAGGGAATGCTTCCTTTGAACTGATTAGATCCATAGATATTAAACTGTTAACTATTAAATCGGTTTTCTTGGTTGCAGCAGCGTCGGTGAGAAGGAGAAGCGAGATTCATGCGCTATCTGCCGAGCAAGACCGTTTTGTCGTCACGGGTGAAGGTTTAAGACTACTTCCACGTCTTTGTTTCCTGGCAAAGAATCAGTCACTTAAATATCCAGGTCAACCGATCAATATGCCAAGTTTAGTTAGACATGACCCAAACTCTTCTGCTTGGTGTCCTGTCAGATGTCTGAAAATGGATAAGAAACGTACTGAGGAGTGGAGAGACGACCCGAAATCTGTGGTTATGTCTCAAAGCTCCTCATTTGCGCGCCTCGAAAGATAGTATTTCTTGGTGGATAGTTGATGCTATTCAGATGTCGCATAAAATTTCTACAGGACAGCAGATTGATCGTGCGAACGCCCATCAGGTTCGAGCATTAGCAGCATCATCGGCCCTTTTTAAGGGTGTCTCATTAGACGAGGTGATGTCTGTAGCACAATGGCATGCCGAGTCGTCATTTACTGATTTCTACCTTCGCGACATCTCCAGCGCACTTAATCCGGTAGCCGTCGCCAATTTGTCGAACCTTAGTTAAGCCACATCTGACCACTATTTCTCAAACATTGCACGTTACTTCCTCCTGCACTGAGCAAGAGCCATGCACATGACCAGTGAACGACCTTGGATTGGGCCGAGCTCCTGGGATGATCAAGAAAGAACAAGCACTCAAAATGGTGAGTTTACATTAATTAAGTGACTAATAATAATAATAATTTACTTACAGTCGAAATACCAGACTGCTTAGGTAAATAGTCTGGTGTAAGAGTATACTTATCCTCTCAAACAGACATTAGACTCATTCCAATTTGAAAACTTAATCGATATACTGTTATTTTTTCCAAATTAGAAGTTGTCGTAGCTTCTTTGCACTCTACTGGACTGCCCTAGCTGTGACTTGGGGCTGACACAGGTCTGGTGGGTGTTGCGTCCGCTTTTTTCGACAGCCCTCTGGATTTGTGCGGACAAAGGAGGGGTGGGGGGGGGGGGGTTTGAGCGCAGTCTAGACCATGGAAGTTTAGCACTATGAGTCAGATAGCAGAACCTAAGCGTATGCCAGGGTTCTAGTCTCTTCACAACCTTCTCTGTTGGATGGTTGATGAGTACTGGTTCGAGCCTGACCTCCTCCCACCGGTATTTCTTGGCTGTTGAAATCCGGAGTTTATCATAATAGTACATCTGGTAAGTATTATTCGAAGTAGAATAAAAAAAGCATCCGCTTTTGTTTCTACGAGAATTCTTAATACTTACGAGATGTACTATGGCCCTGCCTCAGCCGCCCTGCTGAGGTGAGGCTGAGCTGCTTTCGCTGTTTGTCAAGGCAAATATAAGACGAATCTGACTGATTGGGAATTGAACTCAGTACCTGGGGCTATGGTAATTCCCGGACATAGTATGGGCAGGACCAGGAGAGTGCAGAGTTTTAATTGTTTATTTTGAGCTAGACTAGATAATAGACATTATCATAATAGTACATCTGGTAAGTATTAAGAGCGGATGCTTTTTTGATGCTACGTCATTCATGACATCGTTGATTATGACGCCATCCTATGTAGTTGATTATGACACACATATGCATGCATACACACGCTTGCATGCACGCACACGCACACGCACATGCACACGCACACGCACACACACTAATTAACACGTTCTCTCTTATTTCAGATATGGGACATTAGCAGTGTACTACATTAGCACAGGGTGCTGTGACGATCTCTGTTGTACAGCATGAATTGTTACAGAATAAAACCAATAACCATATATGCACTGTAACCATGCACACCTTTATCTTTCAGCACATCTCCTCTGATATCATCTAGTTTGTATTGATGTGAATAAAGTCCTGTTATTTTGAAAACTTTTTGACTGCGCTTTACAGAACAATGATTTATTAATCAAATTGTTTTTGCGATTATTCGCAGGTCGCATATTTCCCTGTCTTATCCATTTATTCCAATTTTAAGACTATTACACATTAATAGTGTTGAATGTTTTGAAAATAGTTCGACTGGTAGCCTATGGTGGCAGCAGGTCCCCGTCAAATTGGTTCCAAAATATCTAACAGAATATTCCTAGCATCATAAATTATCTGTTATTTCTGGCCTCTGAGGGTGAAAGGGTTAACCATTTGAAACTAAATAGGGGAACAATTATGTTTAATTTAACCCTTTAAACTCCCAAATTTGTCCAAGAAAATTTCAATTTTCTCAAAGAAAATGTCCATTTGCAGACCACGAGGAGATTATTTTTGAAGATTTATCACTGGAATGACTGGCTCAATAACTGAGCCAGTCATTCCAGTGATAAATTTTCAAAAATCATTTTCTCTTGGTCTGCAAATTAACATTTCTCAAGACCACTATAGAAGTCATTTTTGGCCGATCTGAATGTTAAAGGGTTAACACTTTTAACCCTCACAGACTAGAGCCGATAAATTCTTTATGGTGTAGTAACTACTCCCAAATACTGCACTGAATTTCAATCAAATTATTTTTAATTCCCCATATAGCTCCCTTGAAACAAAATTATTTGATTTTCAGAGCGAATAAATACTCTAGAATAATATTGATATATAATTATGTACTTTTCTTCTAGTCATAATAATCTGCTGACTGACATTATCTAGACCAATTAAAATTGCCAACTGCTGTCTTGAATATGTAAATGGATCTTTCGTATGCTTTGCCAAAGCTTAAATATTGTGTTATGCAAATATGTAATGCATTTAACCCTATGTACCGTGATGAGTAGAAGTGGTTGGATTGGGTCTGGAAAGCAGAGATGAGTTGACCCGTGTATAAAACGTTGCATAATACTATTACTGTTGTCGTTCCCACCACTACAGTTCACTTCTAGAAATAACTCAAAATGTTTCCAAAACTAAATAAAACGTACTGTTGAATGTTTTGAACTTAATTTAATTAGAAGCCATTGCTGCCTAAGGCCTCTCTCTCTCTCTCTCTCTCTCTCTCTCTCTCTCTCTCTCTCTCTCTCTCTCTCTCTCTCTCTCTCTCTCTCTCTCTCTCTCTCTCTCTCTCTCTCTCTCTCTCTCTCTCTCTCTCTCTCTCTCATGTTTCTGATGTTGTTTTGGAAACATGTTCACTTATTTAGGATCTATGCTGTTATGACAGCGCTGTTGCTTATGACAGCACCAATGTTTCAACAACAACGTTCTTTTAAATCCTTTTTAAAAACAAGCACTGGTTGCTATCACGTTAAAGAGTTACTACCATGTTTCTGATATGTCCTCATGAACTGACTATTGTAATGTAATAATTGAACTAAATCCTTTAACCCTTACCACTCCGATGTCTATATTCTATCTTTTAATCTGGCACTAGCAAAGAAACTGGTGTACATTTTTCAACAATTTTGGTGGACGATATTGCTGTCTATGACAACAAAATCTAACAAATTTAGTTCATCTTTTAATTTAATCTGAAAAGTAAAAAATTTTGACATCAGAGTTGTAAAGGTTAAGTGTCGAGATTGGTCAGGCAAATCAAACCGTATGATTATTAAATGTCCATTTGCCGTACAAGAAATGACTAGCTTAAAAATTTACCACATGAATGACTGGCTTGGTTATCACGCAACCTATTCCAGTGATAAATTTTCAAAAATAGTCAGGACTTGGACTGCATATGGGCATTTCTTAAGACTATTGAAGCAGAGGTCAATTTTGGCCGTCTTGACCATTAAATGATTAGCAACAGGTTAATTTAACCCTTTAATTGTCAAGCCGGCCAAAACTGACCTCTGCTGTGGTCTTGAGGAATGTCCATTTGCAGGCCAAGAGAAGACCATTTTTGAGGATTTATCACTGGAATGAATGGCTCGATAACCCAGCCAGTCATTCCAGTGGTAAATTGACAAAATTACTCTTCTCCTGGCCTGCAAATAGACATTCAATAAACAAATATTTAAATTTTCTGGACCAAATTTGACCATTAAAGAATGGAAATAACAATGAAGATAACTTTTTCCTACAGAATACTCCATGTTAATTTTGTGCCTTTGTTTAGCTAAATGTCACCACTTATAGCATGTCACACTTATTAGATTATAATTACATTACCTTTGACTAAATCCAAAATGTGTTTAGTTTCTTTGGTTTAAAATAATTAAATTACAAACAAAGTTGTGGGTCTTTAGCTCTTTGGCCGTCAAAATCGGTCAGGGCACATACATTTTCTCAGAGAGATGTCCATTTGTAGATCAAGAGAAATTTTTTTCCGAATACCTAACAATGGAGCAACTGGTGCTGTTACCGGACCAGTCAACCCAGTGATAAATTTGCAACAAAAAAAATTGCAACAAAGGCCATTTTTGGCTGATTTTTGCCTTTAAATGTTATGGTGACATGAATCATAGGACTTCAGGTACAAGAGGTCTATGTAATTTAACAATTGTGATATCACGAATCATCTGTGAAATAGAAACATTATTCCAAAAGATATTAACCCTTTAACCCTCATATCAGCCAAAAACGGCTACAGTGGTCTTACAGAAATGTCCATTTACAGAACAAGAAAAGACTATTTTTGAAAACTTACAGCTGGAATGCCTAGCTCGATAACCAAGCCAGTCACTCCAGTGGTAAATTTTCAAAAATAGTCTTCTCTTGGTCAGCAAATGGATGTTTTCTATGAGAAATTTGAATTGTTTAAAACAAATTTGAGGGTTACGTGGGGGGGGGGGGTGGGGGGGGGGGTTGTTAAGTGAATTTGATAAATAGTGCCCTGTAAAATTTGTAATTTAACCTACATTAGTAGAATTTCTGTAAATAATTTTGACACAAATTTGCCTACATAGACTATAACGTCTATTAATGTATATATTATTTATGATTTTATTGTTCTGATTACATAGCTAGACGTCTTAGATTACCACCCAGTTTATATGCCCACCTTCACACTACTAGACTTGTGCGATTGCATAATTAAATCTAAAATCACGATTATGTTTTAAATCGTGAATTTATATGATTAAAAAATAATCGTAATAATTCTACAGCATAAAACATTTCAAAACCTATCTTTTAATTACTCTTTGATGCGATCGGTCACGAAAATTTACATTTGGCTCAGCCAAGGTATACCCATTTGTATTCTATGAGAAGACTGTTTTTGAAAATATTTTATTGGAATGACTGGCTTGAGTATCGTACCAGGCATTCCCGTGATACTTTCTCAAAAGTAGTCTTCTGACCTGCAAATGGACATTTCTAAACACCATTGCAGGTTTTGGCATTGATATGCCTTTGTTGTTATGTCTGTGTAATTTGTACCCAGGCTGATTATTCGAGTAATCACGCTTATTCTTAAATAATCGATCCTGATTACTGAAGACAATAATCGCACAAGCCTACTTCACACTAAGGCCTTTCCTATGGTAAAGTATGTGTTACTGCTTACAATTTAATGATCAACCCGACCATAAACAGCTTTTGTAGTGACCTTAACCCTTTAACACTCATATCAGCCAAAAACGGCTTCTGCAGTGGCTTTGGGAAATGTCCATTTGCAGACCAAAAGAAGTTTATTTTTTAAAATTTACCACTTGAATGCCTGGCTTGATAACCGAACCAGTCATTCCAGTGGTAAAATTAAAAAAATAGTCTTATCTTGGTCCGCAAATGAACATTGAGAAAATTTAACTTTTCTTGAACAGATTCGAGGGGTTAAAGGGTATGAATGGCTATTTGCCGGCCAAGTGAGAAATTTTTGAAAATTTAGCATTGGAATGACTGGCTCAGTTATCAAGCCACTTATTCCAGTCGTTATTTTTTTTTAATTGTCTTCTTTTAGTCTGCATGGGAATGACTGGCTCAATAACTGAGCCAGTCATTCCGGTGATAAAGATTAACAAATAATATGCGCAGCAATTGACATTGAGTTTTATACACTTCCCCAATCTTTAACTTTAAAGCGTGAAGCGACTCCTTATAAAAGATAAGTTTATAACTTTTTCTATTTCTGTGAAATTGTTTATGCAATTCATTTCAGTCATTTTTATTGTTCCCATATTTGTACAAAGTGTTATAGAGCTTGTTTGTGCTCTAATTTGTTTAACCCTTTAATGGTCAAATTTGGTCAAGACCATTGAAATATTTGTTTATTGAATGTCCATTTGCAAGCCAAGAGATGACTATTTTTGGAAATTTACCATTGGAATGACTGGCTCGGTTATCAAGCCAGTCATTCCAGTGGTAAATTTTCAAAAATAGTCTCTTGGGCAGCGAATGGACATTCCTCCAAGCCACTGCGGAAGCCGATTTTGGCCGGATTGACCATTAAAGGGTTAATATTAACTGTACTTATTTGCTTTTGCATTAAGGCACAATAGATTTGTTAACCCTTTGTACCATAGAGGCTGAATTAAAAAACAATTTACTAAGTATTAATTTGAATATTTTGAAACAAATTTCACTTCAAGAGTATACTTACCTCCCTAATACTTTTGATATTGCTAAATATTGGCTTTCACTCAATAAACACTCAGATTTAAAACAGTTAGGTGCCCCTACTGGGCAGGGAGTCAGAGCGTAGTCTGGCGGATGCCAGCCCCACCTCCGCGCATGCGCAGACTAGCACTTCCTCTTTGCTAGATTATTGGCAGAGAGATCACACATGTCTTTTTGTTCAAAAGCTTTTTCTTATTCTTAAACTGTTTAAGTGGTGTTATTTTGGAGTGTTAGTCACTTTTTTGGATGGCAGGAAGGAACACTTCGCCAAAGGAGGACTTAGGACCTTTAAATCAGGTGACTTCTAGTAAAATTAGCGAGTTTTCTTCCCGGTGTATTGTGTTTCCGGGACTCGCGTTTACCGTGATAAGCGCCTTGGTTAGTTGGTTTATGTCAACTCGGTGCTACCTAAGGCTAATTTCTCTTTCTGTTTATGTCCACAGGTCTGTATGACGCTAGGTGGTGACATCACAGCAGCAGAGAGTTAGTTTTCTCTCCACCATGGTTCCATTTCCTACTAATACTGTTAGGTTATCTAACCAAATGAAAAATTATGTCCAGTGAGTTGGAGGCCTAGTATAAAGGTCTTCTCACTTTGCCCTCTTGATCCAATTCCTTCCCCATGAGGTGGAGAGAGTTAAGAGGCGTGCAGATGGTGGAGTTCTCCGGTTCGTCACGTTGGATGGTTTGTCTATACAAGTGTCAGGTATCTAGTTATTGATAATGTGGTGATGTTAATTATAGTAAACAAGCAAAGGGAGATAATTAACATTTTTGCCAGAAAAGAGTTATCTATATGTATCTGATGGTTGTGTAGTCGACGTATCCATTCAGCATACAATTCATCCTTGCACTTGGATGTTTTGTTGGGATCGAATTTTTCCTGTCACGGGATTAATGACGTCATAATCAGCCTGGCTATGTATTTATCAGCAATTCAAGTCGCTATGCTGGTTTCTGATGTATATTGATCTTTATGATCGTTTTCCTTCTCTTTGAGTTGGTTTGAGTGTCTAAGCTTAACTAGTTTGCTCATACTCCTTGTCCTTTGCCCTGTTTCAGGGACCGGGTTGCGCGTCCTGTGGACGTTTTCTACATGAAAAGTTCTGGCCTCATCTGTGCTATCAATGTAGCCCTTGTGGTCCCTTGGTTAATTGTGACATATGTAAGCACTGGGGGGGGCGAGTTAATGTCCGAATTCTTGTGCTGCTTACAGGCGACGGACAAGGTGGTAGAGGAGGAGAAGAAGAAGAAGCGGAAACGAGAGGTTGTAAGTAGGAAGGGTAAGGGGAAGGTCTCGTCCGCGGTGGATATGGAGGCCTTCCGGACCGAGATGTTGGGAGAGATGAAGAGGACATTAAAGGATTTGGTTCCAGGGTTGCTTCGTGGCATGCTTCCTGGACCAAATCCTTTACTGTCCTCATCATCGGCTTCGGAGCAGGTAATCCCCGCCTCTGGATCGGTTTTCCTTAGACCGCTTCCGTTGTTCGACGATTCAGAGGTGGCCCCATTAGAGGGGGCGTTCCACGACCCTGGCAGCAGGCTTATTGCCGCGCCGAGAGGGGACCGTGGACGGTTGTCGCTGGAACCCGCGGGCTGCTTATCAGTCCAGGGGTATCCGCACGCCGCGGTGGCCAGTACCTCCTATGGCACCGTTCCTGGTCAGCCCGGGTTAGCTCTCTTTGCTGACCCGGGGTCTAATCTTTCTGACCAGGGTGATGAGGATTACCTGCTATGGTCGCCGTCTGACGACGTGGACATGGATGAAGACGTTTGTGCACCCCTCGCGGGGAATACAGGCGGCTTCTTCCACGGTTTTACTCACCCTGGAGTAAAGTCCGCGGCTCAGGTGGTGGCCCAGGGCGCTGCTGATGGCCAGCGGTACCGCATACCTCGGCTTGCCGAGGGTGTTGCTGGTGCTGGCCGGGCCCGTGGTGGGGCGGTATATACCCCGCGCTCTGCCACGGTGCCTGCTCCTGGTCAAACCAGTGATATTGTCATGCCGGTGCTATCAGGCCCGCATGTTTTCCCTGGCTTGCCAGGTGTATCAGCGTACCCGCCGTCAAGCTCTGCTGCTTGCGCTCAGGAGGAAGACGAAGGACCCCGTCTTGTAGAGCGCTCGCAGTTAGCCACGGAGGAGGATTGGTCTGACGCTTGCCAGTGGTTGGTGAGCGTTAGGCCTGATCTGCCCGTGGAGCAGTCGCCTAGCCAGCGTGACCACAGGCCGTGGTTAGCTGGGAAACCGACTGCTAACGCTATGCCTTCTCTGCCGCTGGCGGAGCATGTCGTTGACATGTTCAAGGCGGCGGAGTCGTCCATTAACTCGAGTGGACGTCTCGCGAAGGCCCCTCGCGAGGTGGCCAGGCGTTGTCGCATCGTGCCCCTGGATTACCAGCGGTACGGTGTGGTACCCAAGCCCAGCGTGGATGACCGCGCAGCTTTGGGTGAGGATGCGCGGCCAGGCTCCCGTTCTGACACGGGGGTCTTGTGTTCGAACGCGTTGCGTTCGGCGAATACCGCGTTGCGTGATGCGGAGGAGAGTGGGAGGGCTTCGATTGCCGCTCTGTCCCACGTCTCCCAGCTGTTACAGGGGGTAGTAACGGCATCCGCATCGCGCCAGCCAAGCCCGGTCACGGTCCAGCGAGCCATCCAGGATGGTATTAACCTGGCGCTGGACTGTATGACTCGGGCGGTGACCAGGAGTGTCCGGGCAAGACGCACGTTTGCCCTGGACAATCTGTGCCCGTCTCAGGACCTGTACAATAGGCTACTCCGTACGCCTATGACGGGTCCTGGTCTTTTTGGAGGTGAGGGATGTCGCCACCTCCAGGAGACGGTCACCCTGGTGAATAACCAGAGGGCGCTGCGCGAGCAGTTTGAGGTGCTGCGTCGTGCTAACGTTCGCGCCGCGGCCCCTGCGTATCATCCCCTGCAGGCTCGAGATGGTGCTGGCCAAGTCAGAGGCCAGCCACCGTCGCAGCGTCGGCCTCGGCCGCGTGCGATTCGGCCAGCAGCGAGGGGGGCGCAGGTTCCTCAGGCGCCGTCAGCCAGGCAGCCGCCCGCGCACCAAGGTGCGCGCGGGGCGGGGCGGGGCGTGCGAGGATCTGGGCGTGGTTATCGGTCCTGACAGGACGCTTACCGCGGTAAGAACCACTCCGGTGTGTATGGCGACGGAGACAGTGCCGCTCTTGCATGCCTTGTGTCCACCGCGGTCCCTAGGTGGACCGGTGGGAGGCCGGCTAGCCGACCACATGCAAGAGTGGGAACGGTTAACTCAGGACCGTTTAGTCTTGCGATGGCTTTCCGTCGGGTATCATCCAGAGTGGATGACAGGCCCGCCGTCGCGACTGTCTCTAGTGCCAGTCTGGACTCCCATTCCGAGAGATCCAGAGCAAAGGTTGTGTATCGAGGAGGAGATAAATTCCCTCGTACAAAAAGGAGCTATTCAGCCGGCACAAAGGTGTCCGGGCTTCTATTCAACCCTGTTCTTAGTAACAAAACGCACCGGAGGGTGGAGACCGATTCTCAACCTCAAGCCATTGAACAAGTTCATCGAGACGCCCAGTTTCAAGATGGAAACGGTGCGCTCGGTGTTGGCGGGGTTGGAGAGGGGGATGTGGACGGCGTCGATAGATTTGAAGGACGCTTATTTCCACATCCCCATCCACGGGAGTTTCTGTCGCTTCCTGAGATTTGCATTCCAGGGCAGACAGTGGGAATTCAGGGTGTTGCCCTTCGGAATTTCCACGGCTCCTCGGGTTTTCACCCGTGTGGTTCTTGCGATCACAGCATACCTCCGCAGGAGAAGCATAGCAGTCCACACGTACATAGACGACTGGCTGTTGAAAGCGCACACCCGGGAAAGTTTGTCGGCCAATCTGGAGATTGTTTTGAAAACTCTCACAGACTTAGGCTGGATGATCAATTTCCCAAAATCAGAGCTGACTCCATCCCAGAAGTTTGTTTACCTGGGGATGTTCTTCGATCTAGAGACAGGATATGTTTATCCTACTCAGGAGAGAGTTCAGAAACTCATCTCATTAATTCAGTCAGTGTGCGACAGTCGTCATGTCCTGGCACGGGTTTACTTGAGAATGCTGGGGTTGATGGTTTCATTGGAACCAGTCATTCCTCAGGCCGCCTTACGCAGGCGGCCGATCCAGTTATTTCTCATGACACAATGGACCCAGAGTACAGGTTCGCTGGACTCGAATGTGTCAGTGTTGGCGCCTCTCATTCACCACCTGCAATGGTGGTTGAATACAGAGAATCTCTTGCCGGGGGTTTTGCTAACCCCTCCCCACCCTCAGGTGACTGTGTATACAGATGCATCGATGGAGGGCTGGGGAGCTTGCCTGGAAGAGTCCACGATATCAGGGCTTTGGAATCTGGAACAGTCAAAGGAACATATAAATCTACTGGAGCTAAGAGCAGTAGTCCTGGGCCTGGAACATTTCTTACAGAAAGTTCAGGGCAAGATTGTTCTTATTCGTTCAGACAACTCAACAGTTGTGACTTACATAAACCGCCAGGGCGGAACGAAGTCGCCCAGTCTCTGTATGATGACATGGAAACTGCTTTGTTGGTGTCTGGATCACCAGATTACCTTGAAAGCAGTTCATATTCCGGGAAGGTTAAACCTGCTAGCAGACTCATTGAGCCGAAGGATGAGTGTTTTACCCACGGAATGGCAACTAAATCAATGTGTGGCGGATCGTCTGTTCGACCATTGGGGGAAACCCAACATCGATTTGTTCGCAACGAAGAAGAATGCGAAGATGACGATGTACGTCTCTCCGATTCCGGATCCAAGCGCTTTCGCAACAGATGCGTTAGCTATCAGCTGGGGGAGAATGTATGCATACGCATTCCCTCCAGCAATCCTGATTCCAAAAATTCTTCAGAAAATCAGACAAGAGGAATGCCAAGTGCTTCTGATCGCCCCGGATTGGCCAAGCCGATCATGGTATACGGATCTGCTGGACCTTCTGGTCTGCAATCCGGTTCCTCTGCCTCTGATGGACGATATTATCTTCCAGGGCAAGGCCCTTCACAACAATCCGTCAATGTTCAGATTGACTGCGTGGATGTTGTCAAGGAATCTAGAATTAAGGAGGGCTTTTCTGAGCAAGCAGCCATGTTTATGGCCAAAGCCAGGAGGGGGTCAACCTCCAGAGCATATAATTATAAAATCAACAGATTTGCAGAATGGTGCTCAAAAAGATGTATTGATCCAATGGATTCATCTATTCAAGTAGTAGCTGATTTCCTCTGTCACCTCTATGATGCCTATAGCCTCAAGCCTAACTCTATTGCTGGTTATAAATCAGCATTAATGTCTGTTATTCCTTGCTTGGCTAAGAGGGGAAGTGATGAAGTAAATACATTAAATGTATTAATTAAAGGCATGGGCAATCTAAGACCAAGGAATCCACCTGTGATTCCGTCTTGGAGTTTATCGCTAGTGCTTCAAGTACTAGGTGATAAGCCTTTTGAACCACTTAGTTCCATTTCTATGAAACTATTAACACTGAAGACTGTGTTTTTAATTGCTGCGGCCTCGGCTAGGCGTAGGAGTGAGATTCATGCCTTATCAGCCGAGGATGACCGTTTTGTGGTTTCAGGGGAAGGCCTTAAGCTGCTACCTAGGATTAATTTCTTGGCTAAATATCAGTCGTTGAAATATCCAGGTCAACCTATTATTTTGCCTGCTTTAACTAGATATGATCCTAATTCTAAAGCATGGTGTCCCGTCCGGGCGCTGCGCCGGTACAAACAACGTACGGCGGAGTGGCGCACCGACCAGTCAGCGTTATGGTTGTCATATATTGAACCCCATGGCAGGGCTTCTAAGGACACCATTTCCAGGTGGATTGTGGAATGCATTCAGTTTTGCCATAAATCCGCCACCGGGAAGCAGGTTGACGTGGCCAAGGCTCACAGTGTCCGCGGCGTAGTGACATCCACGGCCCTATTTAATGGGGTCCCTGTGGATGATATTATGTCGGTGGCTCAGTGGCACTGTGAGTCAAGTTTTACAGACCATTATCTCCGTGACACCTCTAATCCTCTCGCCTTGTCGATTTTGAAAAAATAACTCGGTTTATATTTTTTGAGGAGGTTTTTCCTCATTACTTATATATTTCACAATTAATTTATGGAAACACCCACTTTTTTGGGCCTGCATCAGTCTTTACCAATGGGAAGATGATGTCAGCAGCCATTTTCAACAAGGTCAGTCTTGTTCATGTGTTGTCCGTTGTTGATTGTATTGTCACGATTACCCGTTATTAATATGGTGATGGTTTGTGTATTTGTGTGGTTCATTGTTGAGAGTTACGAAAATGGAGTTTTTCGTCTCTGTCCTGTAGTACATGGCACTTGTACGTAGAGAGCGTATAGGACATTGAGGTCAGGCGACTCTTCCTCCCAGGAAGGAGGGGGGGGGAGCGCATGTGACATTCGGTCATCTCTCATACATCGGTAGTGTTATCCGATGGTTAGTCAAGACCTGACTGTTTTTTCTTACAGTTTCAGAAGTTTAAGTGCCTTAAACGCAGAAAAGCGTATAGGGATGAGCTGGTCTTTTGACCTCGCCTCCCTCCCGCCAGATTCACTTTCGAATTCTGGCAATATCAAAAGTATTAGGGAGGTAAGTATACTCTTGAAGTGAAATAAACGAAATCTAGGATTTCTTTTTTCACGAGAGAGTTGATACTTACCTCCCTAGATACGGACCCGGCCTCTCCACCCCACAGAGGCTCGGTCTTCAGGCTCTTAATAGTTGCATGTGTGTCAGCCAATAATCTAGTCAGAGGAAGTGCTAGTCTGCGCATGCGCGGAGGTGGGGCTGGCATTCGCCAGACTACGCTCTGACTCCCTGCCCAGTAGGGGCACCTAACTGTTTTAAATCTGAGTGTTTATTGAGTGAAAGCCAATATTTAGCAATATCAAAAGTATTAGGGAGGTAAGTATCAACTCTCTCGTGAAAAAAGAAATCCTAGATTTCGTTTATTTGACTGGGAACTGTTGCTAGGGCAGGAATAGGTTCCTGTCAAATTTGTTTCAAAACATTCAGCAGCTTACCTGTATGGTTACCTTGAAATTAAGATTCTGGGAATTCAGGGTGCAAAGGGTTAACACCATTGCTATACACCAATATAAAGACCAAGAGAAACTATTTTTGAAACATTGCCACTAATTACTGGCTCAATAACCGAACCATTTAATGTTCAAGATGACCAGAAAATGTCTTGGGCAGTGATCTTGAAGTAGAGATATCCATTTGTATGCTAAGAGAAAAGAAATTTTTGAAAATTTACAACAGTCATATTGCAGTTGTAAATTTTCAAAAAAATGTTTTGGCTTGTAAATGTGGATTTTCTTGATCAACATTGACCATTTAACCCTTTTACTGAAGAATTCTCATTTTCAATGTTATCATAGAGCAAAACTGTTGACTAGTTTGAAATTAATTTGACTGGAAGCCGTTGCTGCCTAAGTCAGCAACGGCTTCCAGTCAAATTAATTTCAAAATATTCAACAATAAGTTTTATATCGTAAAGAATATCGTTTTTCAGGAATTTATCAGTGAAAGGGTTAAGAATTAGTATTGTGATAAAACCAAAGAACAATGTGTAAGGCTTGTTAGGATATTTATGTAATAGTATTCACTAACTTGTAGCCATAATATATAGGTATTAGGTAATAATATATATATATATATATATATATATATATATATATATATATATATATATATATATATATAGCTTACATCCCTGATTGTGTACATAGCAATAATAATAATAATAATAATAATAATAATAATAATAATAATAATAATAATCGAGCTGATCCTTTGTGTTCCTTCATTTCTATTTTCATATTAATTAATCAAATTTTGTTCTTAACAGTTTCTTAATAACGCCCATGTATTTAGCTGTCAAAATATTGTTCAGCCTGGCTGATGATGATGTCCTTTCAACTATCATTCGAAAAAAACAAACTAATCTGTGGTTGTAATGCACTCTGGTTTAACCTCTAACCCTAGAATTTGTTCAAGAAATTTTAAATTTACTCATAAAAAATATTCATTTGCAGACCAAGAGAAGACTATTTTTGGAAATTTACCACTGGAATGACTGGCTCTGTTATCGAGCCAGTCATTCCAGTGGCAAATTTTCAAAAATAGTCTTCATCTGCAAATGGTCATTTCTCAAGACCACTGCAGAAGCCGTTTTTGGCTGATATGAGTGTTAAAGGGTTAAATAAATTGGAATTAAATTTCCAGGAACATCTTGCTGCCTTGGGTCTTGAGAAATGTCTGTTTACTGGCCACGAGAAAACTATTTTATTGAGAACTTACCAGTAGAATTGCTGAAGTGAATAGTCTTCTCGTGATATTCAAATGGACATTCACGTAACAGAATCTAGCTTATTGACCAATCATGAGTGATGCCCCTTTGACATTCATAGACCAGAAACGAGAAATTATTTATGAGGCTGGACCATAATGTTTTTTTTACGAAATCCCCATCCAAAACACAAGACCGAAGGTGGTGGTGGTGGTGGTGTGTGTGGGTGGGTGGGTGGGTGGGTGGGTGGGTGGGTGAGGGTGGAAATGCTGCAAATGGAATTTTCTCATGACAATTACAAGTTTTGAGTGGCTTGACCATTAACCCTTTCTACTTCGAATAATACTTACCAGATGTACTATTATGATAATGTCTATTATCTAGTCTAGCTCAAAATAAACGACTAAAACTCTGCACTCTCCTGGTCCTGCCCATACTGTGTCTGGGAATTACCATAGCCCCAGGTACCGAGTCAATTCCCGATCACAGTCAGATTCGTCTATTTTGCTGACTTGGAAAGTCACGTTTTCTAAGCTCGTTAAAATTCTAAATTTCGAACGGAATTCAGCGTAATTGGAGTGTTCTGTTACTAGCATCATGGAAGAGAAAGGGAAATCATCTCAGGGGCAGGTTGTATCAATCTAGAATTTATACTTTCGTGCCGTAATGAATGATTGAATTTTCCTTAAATTGGCACATTGTTTTAAAATGGTAGCCATTGTTGGAGTCGCTCCGGTACCCTTAACTGTTTAAGCATTATGCGGGTACTCGGTTAAATTCTCTTGCAACTCGGTTCCTTCCAAGATGGATGCGCTCTTAGCCAAGATGGCGGCGCCCATGAGTTATGTTTGCCTTCGGCTTGGCATATCTGTGCACTCTAATTGTGCCGATCTTTAGTCTTCTCTTCATTGATGAAGGTGTTTGTAGCGATCGGTACGTTTTTCTTGGTTATTTTAACGGTTAGTTAATTACCAAGCCGTGTTTATTAATTTCCACTCTAAAAATTTTTATAATATCCTACCTTAAGTCTTGATTATCATTAATTTAAGAGAAAGTTTATGTTTCTAAGTAATTTTAATATTACAATCAAGTCATTGTGTGTTTGCTCGTCATCTATGTCATGTGCAGCATTTTAATTCTTGCTTTGTGTTCTCAGAGGGCCAAAGGCCTGGATACTTTGTGTACCAAATGCAATCAGTTCATGAAACGGAGATTTGCTGGTCACCACTGCGTAGCTTGCGCGAAGTGCAAGGTGGGAAGTCCGTGTGATGTTTGTGTGAAGTGGTCATCGGAGTTAGTGGCGGAGTTCGACCGTGATCGGTGTGCGCGACTGGACAGAATCGTGAGGGACAAGGCGGCCAAGGCAGATCAGGCGTCCAACAGAGGCCTAGAGGAGCGCCTGAATGAGAGGATGGACTTGGCTTTGGGTGTATGGGAGGCCCAGTTTAAAGCCATGTTTGAGTCCCTGCAATCCACGATCCCGTCGATGCAGGCTGGTGCAGGACTACCTTTCGGTGGTCCGGTCAGTGCTGCGGAGGGTGTTGCACCTATACCTCCTGTTGATTCGAGCCAACGGCAGAGGAAGAAGAGCTTTTACTCATGGAGGATTCTGGCATGCCGGATCTTTCCGCGATGGCTGTACCTGGTACATACCAAAGTTCTCCTTCGGGTTATGTACGGGTTTGCCAGCCGGGTGCTGATGTTGACGTTCCGTCTGGCATCTTCCATCCAGATTTTGTTCAGCCGTGCTGCCGTTGAAGTCGTGTTTGACGGCATCCCGGCGCCGGTGGTTACGGGTTCTATCGGATTTCCGTTGGCCACCGTAAGTAATGCGGCTGTGATCCTGGCTCCCGTGCTGGAGCCGATGGATTTCAGTGAGTCCGTGTCCGGCGAATCGTTGGATACTGGAGCCGCGAGTGCATGGTCTGCGGGCGTTGTTTACACTAGTAAGCAAGTTCGCAGTCTTCAGCATGGATTGTTGGTGTCTGTCTCGTCCAAGGGTGAGAGAGAAGGTGAGAAAGAAGGTGAGAACGGCAGTCCCTTGTTGGATGAGTCGTCCTTCTCCACCGAGGTTGAATGGTTGCAGGTCCTTGAATGGATGTCCAGCCATCTAGGGTTGGCATCGGATCAGGGATCTCAGCGAGATCCGGCTATGGAGCGGATGTCAGAGCGAGCGGCTAGCGCTCTGTCCAGTGGCTCTTCGGCCATGCCTGCTCTGCCTTTGGATACGTTGACCTCTGACATGTTGGAGGTGGCGGCGTATCGTAAGGTCCAGCCGGACTTTACGCTTCCAAAGGCCCCGAAAGGGATTAGGAGTAGGGTCTGTTTCCCGGAGCAAGCCTATCATCAGTATACCCAAGTCCCACGGCTTTCCGTCGGGGAGAGAGGCACTGAATAGGCCATTGGCTGGCAAGGCTAAGGGGCGTTCTCGTCCGTTAGTTTCACAGACTAATAAAGATCCTTTCAATGAGTTGACCCTCATTGAGTATGCGGCGAGAGCTGCCATGGCGGTGCTTTCGCACGGCTGTACCGTCCTGCAGGGTATGCTGACCTGCGCGGCAGAAGGTGGGGTAGTGCCAGCGGCTGCTCCCTGAATTATCCGGGACACCATGCGCCTATCTCAGGATTGCCTGGCCAGGGTGATCACGAGATCCTTGGCTGAGCGACGGAGAATGGTTCTCGATTTTGTAGAACCAGGACCTGAAATGAGGGCTGCGTTGTCTTCCGCGCTATTCATAGGCCCAGTCTTGTTCGGCAGCTCGGCACGGCAAGCCTTATCCAAGGTCGCGTCAATGGTTGCGGAACAAGTAGTCGGCAAGTCGTGGAAGTCGACGAAAAGGACTCGGCCGGACCAGTCCTACAAGCAGCAACGACAGGAGCAGCAGAGGCAGCGCCAAAGATCGCCCTTCCATCCTTCTGGCCGTGATCGCAAGGTCCTGGTCATTCTTCCTCATACAAGTCCTCTAATAAGCGGCTGTATAAGGAGGATAGGAAGGGTGGCGGTTCTGGTCGCGGCGGCTACCGTAAGGATAGCCGTGGTGACGGTTCCAGACCGTCGTTTACCAAGAAACCACGGGGTGGCCATGGGGTAACGGTCCTGACGGGTTTCCGGCGGGATCCGCTCCGGTATCACCGGGAATGAGGGGCGTCGAGGATCTTCACCTAGACGAATTAACGTCGTCTCGTGCAATATCGATCGTGAATTGTGTGCGGATTCCTTCTGTCGGAGGCAGACTTCAACTGTTCTCAAACCAGTGGGAACAGGTCGTGCAAGATTGTTTGGTCTGTCAATGGTTAAGAAACGGCTACGAACCGGACTGGCTCATCCGGCAGTCGTTAGTTCCGTTAACATCGACTCCAGTGTGGACTCCCGTTCCAAGGGAATCCGATCGTCTAGAGGCCTTTTGCTCAGAAATTGAAAGTCTTCAGCAGAAGAATGGGATTCACTTAGTCCGCAATCAGTCATCCCCGGGCTTCTATTTGATGATGTTCCTCGTTCCGAAACGCACCGGAGGGTGGAGACAGATTCTCAATCTCAAACCATTAAACAAGTTTGTTCTGTCACCAAGGTTTCAGATGGAGACTGTAGCTGCAGTGATGTCAGGTTTGAGGAAGGGCATGTGGGCAGTGTCGATAGATCTGAAGGATGCATATTTTCATATTCCAATGTCAATTCCTTTTCCGAAATACCTTCGCTTTGCGTTCCAAGACAATGTTTGGGAATTCAATGTGCTTCCATTCGGCTTGACCACCACTCCGAGGGTCTTCACCAAAGTGGTCCTCACGATGACTTCTTGTCTTCGCAGGAGAAACATAGCTGTTCATACTTACATAGACGACTGGCTGCTGAAGGCGGGGAACCCAGTCAATCTGCACAACAATCTTCAGGTAGTCCTAGCCTTACTAAAGGATCTAGGATGGATTGTGAATCCAGAGAAATCAGAATTGACTCCATCCCAGGAGTTTGTTTATCTGGGAATATTTTCAATCTCAGGGACAGCGTAGCTTTTCCGGCGGAGTCAAGAGCCTGATTGCAGTTTTGGAGTCGGTTTCTCTAGGAGCCTATCTGACTGCGCGCCAATTTCTCAGAATACTGTTTGTACTACTGTCTCTGGAGAAAGTGGTTCCTTATGCGACACTCAGGCGCAGGCCGATTCAGATGTATTTAATGTCGTTCTGGTCTCAGAAAACGGATCCGTTATCTCTGAGAATTCCAGTAAAAGAACCATTGATATTCCATCTTCAGTGGTGGTTATCAGAACAGAATCTCCTGCGAGGTGTTCCTCTACAACCTCCTCAACCACAGATGTCCATCTTTACAGATGCGTCGACGATTGGTTGGGGAGCGGTATTGGACAATCGATCAGTGTCAGGGAAATGGGATCAGACCAATGCGCAGAAACATATCAATGTTCTCGAATTATTAGCGGTGGTATTAGCACTTCGAAAGTTCGAGAATTTAATCCAAGACAAGATTGTCCTAATAAGGACAGACAACTCAACAGTGTTGTCTTATTTGAACCGCCAAGGCGGGACGAGGTCACCAGAGTTGTGCATGATGATTTGGAACCTTCTGCTGTGGTGCCAAGAGAGGAATATTATTCTTCGAGCAGCACACATTCCGGGAAGACTGAACATCTTAGCAGATGCGCTCAGTCGAAGGATGGTTTGTCGTCCGACGGAATGGCAGCTCAACCAATCGGTAGCGGAGGTTCTATTCAAACATTGGGGCAAACCAAATGTGGAGCTATTCGCGATGAAACTAAATGCAAAGATGGTCACACGTGTCACCGATCCCGGACCGGCTGGCCTTGGCAGTAGACGCACTGGCGATAAGTTGGAAAGGAATGTACGCGTATGCATATCCTCCAACGATTCTCATCCCGAAAGTTCTGGCAACGATAACAGAGGGAGTATGCCAGGTACTACTGATCACCCCTCATTGGCCAGGCCGATCATGGTTTACGGATCTGCTGGACCTTCTGGTCTGCAATCCAATCCCTCTTCCAGACCGAAAGGATCTAATCACTCAGAACAAGGGTCATAAAGAATCAGTCACGTAAATATCCAGGTCAACCGACCAATTTGCCAAGTTTAGTTAGACATGACCCAAACTCTTCTGCTTGGTGTCCTGTCAGATGTCTGAAAATGTATAAGAAACGTACTGAGGAGTGGAGAGACGACCCGAAATCTCTGTGGTTATGTCTCAAAGCTCCTCATTTGCACGCCTCGAATGATACTATTTCTCATTGGATAGTTGATGCTATTCAGATGTTGCATAAAATTGCTACAGGAAAGCAGATTGATCGTGCGAACGCCCATCAGGTCCGAGCATTAGCAGCATCATCGGCCCTTTTTAAGGGAGTCTCATTAGAGGAGCTGATGTCTGTAGCACAATGGCATGCCGAATCGCCATTTACTGATTTCTACCTTCGCGACATCGCCAGTGCACTTAATCCGGTAGCCGTCGCCAATTTGTCGAACCTTAGTTAAGCCACATCCGACCACTATTTCTCAAACATCGCTCGTTACTTCCTCCTGCACTGAGCAAGAGCCATGCACATGACCAGTGAATGACCGTGGATTGGGCCGAGCTCCTGGGATGATCAAGAAAGAACAAGCACTCAAAATGGTGAGTTTACATTAATTAAGTGACTAATAATAATAATTTACTTACAGTCGAAATACCAGACTGCTTAGGTAAATAGTCTGGTGTAAGAGTATACTTATCCTCTCAAACAGACATTAGACTCATTCCAATTTGAAAACTTAATCAATATACTGTTATTTTTTCAAAATTAGAAGTTGTAGTAGCTTCTTTGCACTCTATTGTACTGACCTAGCTGAGACTTGGGGCTGACACGGGTCTGGTGGGTGTTGCATCCCCTTTTTCGACAGCCCTCTGGATTTTGTGCGGTCTAGACCATGGATGTTTAGCACTCTATTAGTCAGATAGCAGAACCTAAGCGTATGCCAGGGTTCTAGTCTCTTCACAACATTCTCTGTTGGATGGTTGATGAGTGCTGGTTCGAGCCTCACCTCCTCCCACCAGTATTTCTTGGCTGTTGAAATCCAGAGTTTATCATAATAGTACATCTGGTAAGTATTATTCGAAGTAGAATAAAAAAAGCATCCGCTTTTGTTTCTACGAGAATTCTTAATACGTACCAGATGTACTATGGCCCTGGCTCAGCTCCTTTCGCTGTTTGTCAAGGCAAATATAAGACGAATCTGACTGTGATTGGGAATTGACTCGGTACCTGGGGCTATGGTAATTCCCGGACACAGTATGGGCAGGACCAGGAGAGTGCAGAGTTTTAATTGTTTACTTTGAGCTAGACTAGATAATAGACATTATCATGATAATAGTACATCTGGTAAGTATTAAGAATTCTCGGAGAAACAAAAGCAGATGCTTTTTTGATTCACCAATGTATTCCATAGATCACATTTTCAAGGCAGCCATAGAGGAAAACTGTTGAATATTTTGAAATTAATTTGTCTTCCAGTCAAATTAATTTCAAAATATTCAACACAATAAGTCTTATATCGCAAAGAATATACTTTTTCAGGGATTTGTCGGTGAAAGAGTTAAAGAGTTAACAACGCTACAGAGAACAAAGGACATTACAGGAAATGGACCTTTCCATTTTTAGCTATGCCCCGCCCATCACTAGCTAAGCTCCACCCACACCTCGCCGTGTTGGTATTGATCGATCCTCAAATGCCCTAGCTATCAATTTCCTGAAAACTATACAGGGAAGCTGTTGAATATTTTGTAACTAATTTGACTGGGTGCTGTTGCTGCCTATGGCAGCAACAGCGCCCAGTCAAATTAGTTAGAAAATATTCAACAGCATATTTATTAAATAGTAAAAGCAAAAAATTTGTACAACAACGCAAAGACCGTCTTCAAATATGTGTTCGTGACGTACTTATCGACGTCATTCATTATGATGTCATTGTACACATCACACAGTTCATTATGATGTCATATGATGGGTGGGTTCTCTGGAAAGGTGAATTCTGAGCAATTCTGAGTGATAAAAAGGATTGGTTGACAAAAATTGTTAAATCGAAAGAACGCTGGAAATTATTCCTTAAAATTTCAGCATTATTTTTTTTCTAGATATAGAAACATTAAGTTAGGAGGGTTAAAAATGTAAGGAAAAATCTGTTGAATATTTTGAAACGAATTTAACTGGTAAGCATGAGAACACAGGTTCCAGTCAATTTAGTTAAAAATTATTCAATAGTCTTCCTGTTTAATTATCTTGAAATGGAGACTTAGACGTAACTCTTTCGCCGCCAGATCCCTGAAAAAGTATATTCTTTATGATATAAAACTTAATCTGTTGAAAATTTTGAGATTAATTTGTCGGAAAGCCGTTTCCAGTCAAATTAATTTTAAAATAGTCAACAGTTTTCATGTATAGTTGCCTTGAAAATGAGATATGGGTGCAATGGTTAAGACACAGAAAGGTTATCCTGGCAACTCACTTTCCATAAATCCCACTCGTGGTGACCAATACTCCTACTTAATGTGACCACTGTTATTGGATCACATGACAAATGATAATCAGTAATACTTTTGTGGTTTAATGGTCAAAACTGGTTCTATTATTGGTCTTGAGTAATGCCCATTTATAAGCCAGGCAATTAAAAAAAACCACCTTACCACTGCCATGCCTGGCTCGATAACTGAACCAGTCATTCTAGTTTTACATTTTCAAAAATCGACTTCTGTTGGCCTGCAAACGGACATTGCCCAAGCGAAAATTTTAATTTTCTTGGCAAATCTTGACAACTGAAGGATTAATTAGTATTTCACGACATCTTATCTGTCTTCTCGCTGAATTTCTGCAGACTACATTTTCCATGAGATTTAACTCTGGATATGCTGAATATTTTGAAAATAATTTTCAGTCAAATTGTTTTCAAAATATTCAACAGGTCCAGAGTTATTGCACATTTGCAATTATTGTTTGGTATCTTGCAGAGCAGCCATCCAGTTAAATTATACTTTTATTTACGTGTATTATTTATTTGTATATAAAGCAAAATAAGATAATTTGCCGTTAAAAGTGCCATTTGTAAAATTAATATATGTCCTTAAGGTCGTTATTATGTTATTAAATTTGTAATTATATTAAAATTATTGATGATGTTTGATCAGCAAATTATTTTAACAATGCATTTTATTTTATTTCGTTTTAATATAATTTTCAGAAATTATTTTTTTTCTCACATTTTCTTACCTATTCTTATTTCATACCATAGAGTTAATTACAGTTGATGGTGTGACATCGTAAATGCCCACTCTTTTACCATCTTTGACCCTTTGACTCTGTCCTCTGCCTCTTCTGCCCAGGGTTCAGAGCCCAATAATATAAATGTTATTTCACTATCCGTAATCATAGGAGTAACTCAAATAGAAAATTTTGTTGAATTTCATCAAAGTGCTTCAGAGGAAATGGCTTAATAGGCAGATGGACTGACAGACAGATGGCCAGAGACAATCGCAATATCCCGGAGTTTTTTTCAAAATCTGCATTATAAATATGTGTACACTGTGATCCTGGATGGAATTGATTGATATACAATGTTATTACTGATTCACACATTCTTAGCTCACCTGGCCCGACGAGAAGGACTGCCTAGATCTTTGCCTAATTAAATCATATTATATACATATTTATTTTTTCCAACACAATTTCCGGCACATACCCCTTTAGCACTCAAGTTTGCCATTTGCAGAGCAAGATATTATTGTTGAAAATTTACTACTGGAATGACTGGCTCTGTAACCGAGCCAGTCATTCTAGTACTGTATTTTAGAAAATAATCTTAGTTTAGAAATGGACATTTACTATGAGAAAATTGAAATTTTCTTGAATAAATTTGAAGAATAAAGGGTTGATTATAGTTGGATTAGAAGGAAGACATTGCTGCCTAAGACAGAAAATGTTGTCCAATCCAATGGACCTTTCCATTTTTAGCTATGCCCCACCCATCACTAGCTAAGCTCCACCCACACCTCGCCGTGTTGGGATTGATCGATCCCAGAAATCCCTAGCTATCAATTTCTTGAAAACTATACAGAGAAGCTGTTGAATATTTTGTAACTAATTAGACTGGGTGCTGTTGCTGCCATAGGCAGCAACAGCGCCCAGTCAAATTAGTTTCAAAATATTCAACAGCATATTTATTAAAAAGTAAAAGCAAACAATTTGTACAACAGCCCATAGACCGTCATCAAATATGCGTTCGTGACGTACTTATCGACGTCATTCATTATGATGTCATTGTACACGCCACGCAGTTCATTATGACGTCATATGATGGCTGGGTACTCTGGAAAGGTGAATTGGATTGGACAACATTTTCTGTCTTAGGCAGCAATGTCTTCCTTCTAATCCAACTATAATCAACCCTTTATTTTTCAAATTTATTCAAGAAAATTTCAATTTTCTCATAGTAAATGTCCATTTCTAAACTAAGATTAATTTTTTAGTCTGGAAAGGTGAATTATGTTAAAAAAATTCAACAGAATATTTCTTACGCGTACATGATGTTCAAAACTGTGCTAACTAACATGTTTCCCATTTGTTTTGAAAACGAGTTAACTTATAAGCTTTACAGATTTTCTAAACATGTTAATCTTACACGTTTTCTGAACAATATGGTCACAAACTTAAAAATTTAAACTCGTATAAAAAATATCTTAGTTTAACCTTTTTACTGACAAATCTCGGAAAAAGTATATTATTTACAAAATAAAATTATTCTTGTAACAACTTCCAGTCAAATTAATTTCAAAATATACACGCTTTCTTGTATGGTTGATTTGAAAATAAGGTATGGGTAATTTACCAGTGAAAGGGGCTAATCGATAATTACCCTCACTCCATAAAGGGAAGGGAGTAGCGCAGTTATGTGCATTCGGATGTCTTCTGATCTGTTTTGATCTATTTTCCAACAAGAATAGTTGTTCTGGTTAAAGCGGATAACCAGATCTTGGTCTTAAGCCAGATTAAAATAAGTGAATCTGGATGCATCATATTCAAGATCTCAGAAACTAGCAGTTCAAGTTTGGGAAAGCTGTAGAACAAGAAAGACTGTTACTATATAGTA
>CM067368.1:55336461-55383961 GCA_034401795.1 Chaetoderma sp. LZ-2023a
GAACAAGCACTCAAAATGGTGAGTTTACATTAATTAAGTGACTAATAATAATAATTTACTTACAGTCGAAATACCAGACTGCTTAGGTAAATAGTCTGGTGTAAGAGTATACTTATCCTCTCAAACAGACATTAGACTCATTCCAATTTGAAAACTTAATCAATATACTGTTATTTTTTCAAAATTAGAAGTTGTAGTAGCTTCTTTGCACTCTATTGTACTGACCTAGCTGAGACTTGGGGCTGACACGGGTCTGGTGGGTGTTGCATCCCCTTTTTCGACAGCCCTCTGGATTTTGTGCGGTCTAGACCATGGATGTTTAGCACTCTATTAGTCAGATAGCAGAACCTAAGCGTATGCCAGGGTTCTAGTCTCTTCACAACATTCTCTGTTGGATGGTTGATGAGTGCTGGTTCGAGCCTCACCTCCTCCCACCAGTATTTCTTGGCTGTTGAAATCCAGAGTTTATCATAATAGTACATCTGGTAAGTATTATTCGAAGTAGAATAAAAAAAGCATCCGCTTTTGTTTCTACGAGAATTCTTAATACGTACCAGATGTACTATGGCCCTGGCTCAGCTCCTTTCGCTGTTTGTCAAGGCAAATATAAGACGAATCTGACTGTGATTGGGAATTGACTCGGTACCTGGGGCTATGGTAATTCCCGGACACAGTATGGGCAGGACCAGGAGAGTGCAGAGTTTTAATTGTTTACTTTGAGCTAGACTAGATAATAGACATTATCATGATAATAGTACATCTGGTAAGTATTAAGAATTCTCGGAGAAACAAAAGCAGATGCTTTTTTGATTCACCAATGTATTCCATAGATCACATTTTCAAGGCAGCCATAGAGGAAAACTGTTGAATATTTTGAAATTAATTTGTCTTCCAGTCAAATTAATTTCAAAATATTCAACACAATAAGTCTTATATCGCAAAGAATATACTTTTTCAGGGATTTGTCGGTGAAAGAGTTAAAGAGTTAACAACGCTACAGAGAACAAAGGACATTACAGGAAATGGACCTTTCCATTTTTAGCTATGCCCCGCCCATCACTAGCTAAGCTCCACCCACACCTCGCCGTGTTGGTATTGATCGATCCTCAAATGCCCTAGCTATCAATTTCCTGAAAACTATACAGGGAAGCTGTTGAATATTTTGTAACTAATTTGACTGGGTGCTGTTGCTGCCTATGGCAGCAACAGCGCCCAGTCAAATTAGTTAGAAAATATTCAACAGCATATTTATTAAATAGTAAAAGCAAAAAATTTGTACAACAACGCAAAGACCGTCTTCAAATATGTGTTCGTGACGTACTTATCGACGTCATTCATTATGATGTCATTGTACACATCACACAGTTCATTATGATGTCATATGATGGGTGGGTTCTCTGGAAAGGTGAATTCTGAGCAATTCTGAGTGATAAAAAGGATTGGTTGACAAAAATTGTTAAATCGAAAGAACGCTGGAAATTATTCCTTAAAATTTCAGCATTATTTTTTTTCTAGATATAGAAACATTAAGTTAGGAGGGTTAAAAATGTAAGGAAAAATCTGTTGAATATTTTGAAACGAATTTAACTGGTAAGCATGAGAACACAGGTTCCAGTCAATTTAGTTAAAAATTATTCAATAGTCTTCCTGTTTAATTATCTTGAAATGGAGACTTAGACGTAACTCTTTCGCCGCCAGATCCCTGAAAAAGTATATTCTTTATGATATAAAACTTAATCTGTTGAAAATTTTGAGATTAATTTGTCGGAAAGCCGTTTCCAGTCAAATTAATTTTAAAATAGTCAACAGTTTTCATGTATAGTTGCCTTGAAAATGAGATATGGGTGCAATGGTTAAGACACAGAAAGGTTATCCTGGCAACTCACTTTCCATAAATCCCACTCGTGGTGACCAATACTCCTACTTAATGTGACCACTGTTATTGGATCACATGACAAATGATAATCAGTAATACTTTTGTGGTTTAATGGTCAAAACTGGTTCTATTATTGGTCTTGAGTAATGCCCATTTATAAGCCAGGCAATTAAAAAAAACCACCTTACCACTGCCATGCCTGGCTCGATAACTGAACCAGTCATTCTAGTTTTACATTTTCAAAAATCGACTTCTGTTGGCCTGCAAACGGACATTGCCCAAGCGAAAATTTTAATTTTCTTGGCAAATCTTGACAACTGAAGGATTAATTAGTATTTCACGACATCTTATCTGTCTTCTCGCTGAATTTCTGCAGACTACATTTTCCATGAGATTTAACTCTGGATATGCTGAATATTTTGAAAATAATTTTCAGTCAAATTGTTTTCAAAATATTCAACAGGTCCAGAGTTATTGCACATTTGCAATTATTGTTTGGTATCTTGCAGAGCAGCCATCCAGTTAAATTATACTTTTATTTACGTGTATTATTTATTTGTATATAAAGCAAAATAAGATAATTTGCCGTTAAAAGTGCCATTTGTAAAATTAATATATGTCCTTAAGGTCGTTATTATGTTATTAAATTTGTAATTATATTAAAATTATTGATGATGTTTGATCAGCAAATTATTTTAACAATGCATTTTATTTTATTTCGTTTTAATATAATTTTCAGAAATTATTTTTTTTCTCACATTTTCTTACCTATTCTTATTTCATACCATAGAGTTAATTACAGTTGATGGTGTGACATCGTAAATGCCCACTCTTTTACCATCTTTGACCCTTTGACTCTGTCCTCTGCCTCTTCTGCCCAGGGTTCAGAGCCCAATAATATAAATGTTATTTCACTATCCGTAATCATAGGAGTAACTCAAATAGAAAATTTTGTTGAATTTCATCAAAGTGCTTCAGAGGAAATGGCTTAATAGGCAGATGGACTGACAGACAGATGGCCAGAGACAATCGCAATATCCCGGAGTTTTTTTCAAAATCTGCATTATAAATATGTGTACACTGTGATCCTGGATGGAATTGATTGATATACAATGTTATTACTGATTCACACATTCTTAGCTCACCTGGCCCGACGAGAAGGACTGCCTAGATCTTTGCCTAATTAAATCATATTATATACATATTTATTTTTTCCAACACAATTTCCGGCACATACCCCTTTAGCACTCAAGTTTGCCATTTGCAGAGCAAGATATTATTGTTGAAAATTTACTACTGGAATGACTGGCTCTGTAACCGAGCCAGTCATTCTAGTACTGTATTTTAGAAAATAATCTTAGTTTAGAAATGGACATTTACTATGAGAAAATTGAAATTTTCTTGAATAAATTTGAAGAATAAAGGGTTGATTATAGTTGGATTAGAAGGAAGACATTGCTGCCTAAGACAGAAAATGTTGTCCAATCCAATGGACCTTTCCATTTTTAGCTATGCCCCACCCATCACTAGCTAAGCTCCACCCACACCTCGCCGTGTTGGGATTGATCGATCCCAGAAATCCCTAGCTATCAATTTCTTGAAAACTATACAGAGAAGCTGTTGAATATTTTGTAACTAATTAGACTGGGTGCTGTTGCTGCCATAGGCAGCAACAGCGCCCAGTCAAATTAGTTTCAAAATATTCAACAGCATATTTATTAAAAAGTAAAAGCAAACAATTTGTACAACAGCCCATAGACCGTCATCAAATATGCGTTCGTGACGTACTTATCGACGTCATTCATTATGATGTCATTGTACACGCCACGCAGTTCATTATGACGTCATATGATGGCTGGGTACTCTGGAAAGGTGAATTGGATTGGACAACATTTTCTGTCTTAGGCAGCAATGTCTTCCTTCTAATCCAACTATAATCAACCCTTTATTTTTCAAATTTATTCAAGAAAATTTCAATTTTCTCATAGTAAATGTCCATTTCTAAACTAAGATTAATTTTTTAGTCTGGAAAGGTGAATTATGTTAAAAAAATTCAACAGAATATTTCTTACGCGTACATGATGTTCAAAACTGTGCTAACTAACATGTTTCCCATTTGTTTTGAAAACGAGTTAACTTATAAGCTTTACAGATTTTCTAAACATGTTAATCTTACACGTTTTCTGAACAATATGGTCACAAACTTAAAAATTTAAACTCGTATAAAAAATATCTTAGTTTAACCTTTTTACTGACAAATCTCGGAAAAAGTATATTATTTACAAAATAAAATTATTCTTGTAACAACTTCCAGTCAAATTAATTTCAAAATATACACGCTTTCTTGTATGGTTGATTTGAAAATAAGGTATGGGTAATTTACCAGTGAAAGGGGCTAATCGATAATTACCCTCACTCCATAAAGGGAAGGGAGTAGCGCAGTTATGTGCATTCGGATGTCTTCTGATCTGTTTTGATCTATTTTCCAACAAGAATAGTTGTTCTGGTTAAAGCGGATAACCAGATCTTGGTCTTAAGCCAGATTAAAATAAGTGAATCTGGATGCATCATATTCAAGATCTCAGAAACTAGCAGTTCAAGTTTGGGAAAGCTGTAGAACAAGAAAGACTGTTACTATATAGTAAGATTCATCAACTTCGTCGACCTTGATTCGGAAAAAAAAATCCGAAATTCAAAAAAAGAAATTGTGACTCAAATGTGAAGGCAAGCGTCTGCAATCTCTGATTGTTCTTGTTATAAATATTTAAAAAATTATTTTATTGAGATTCTATGCTTTAATGACAAAGATGAATTCATGAGAGCAGGTTTCATAATTAGCACCTTCAAGGCCATATTACTAGAAATTAACATATAATTGGTTTAATACTGATCTGAGTGTTGCACTGGTGTGACCTTTAGTGCCATATAGATGAGCTTCTCTCTTGCCACGTCTCTTCAATGACTGCCTGTTTGTAACCATTGTTAATCCTTTAATGACCAAGCCGGCCAAAACAGAAGACTATTTTTGAAAATTTATCACTGGAATGCCTGGCTCAATAACTGAGCCAGTCATTCCAGTGGTAAATTTTCAAAAATAGTCCTCTTGGCCTGCAAATGGACATTCATTGAGCAAATATTCTGACTTTTCAAAACAAATTTGACTATTAGAGGGTTGATATGTATGTTTGTGAAGAGCATCCATTGAAAAGTCTGCATCTGCTTCATAGATTTAAGCCTTCATTTCTGGACGGATCTGATGTGTCACTCAAGTATTTGACATCATAATCAAAAATGTCACATGCAGGCTGATGTCACAATCAAAATGCTTAATGAATGATGTATATAAAGCTCTGTCATCAACATTGAATAGTCTGTCAAGTGTACAAATTGTATGTCTACTATTTAGTCTACGGTCTGTTGAATATTTTGAGACTGATTTGACTGGTTACTGTTGCAGAGGCGAGGCTTAGATGGAAATGGGTGGGGCATAGCTAGAAATGGGTGGGGCATAACTAGAAATGGGTGGGGAATAGCTAGAAATGGGTGGGGCATAGCTAGAAATGGGTGGGACATAGCTAGAAATGGGTGGGGCATAGCTAGAAGTGGGTGGGGCATAGCTAGAAATGGGTCCCTCAATAGACCTTTTCATTTTATCCATCCAACATGATGTCATAATTAACTACGTGACATGTAGAATGACATCATAATGAATGATGACATTATGACGTCATGAATGACATAGATAAGTATGTCATGAACCCATATTTGAAGACGGACTATGCGTTGTTGTACGAATTGTATGTCTTTACTATTTAATAAATATACTGTTGGATATTTTGAAACTAATTTGACTGGGCGCTGTATGGCAGCAACAGCACCCAGTCAAATTTGTTTCAAAATATTTAACAGCTTATATGTATAGTTTTCTGGAAATTGATAGTCAGGGAGTTCAGGGATCGATCAATCCAAACTAGTGGTGATTTTCCGGAAAATCTACCAACGTATTTTTCTGGAAAATTTTCCGGTCACCTAAGGATGCAATTGCAAATTTGTATTCCCCTATTGCATTAATACCGATGTTTTTGCTACTAATATAAGTTAATAGATTTAGATTTGTGTCATCTATTGCCATGGCTGAAATGGCTTGCATCAGGTTACACTATCACTATAGCTCAGAAATAACAAATTTCCAAACAATGCTGTTAAATATCTTGAACCCAATTTGCTTGAAAAAAGCTATTGCTGCTATGGCCAGTAATGGCTTGGTAGCAATGGCTTCCTAGCAAATTGTGTTCAAAATATTCAACAGGAAAGTTTTTGCATATCATTCAAAATTGAAGAAAATGTTAATTCCGTGTACTGTTACCTTATTTCTGGGTTCAAGTGAACACCAGCTACATGGACTCATGGATGATGCAATATTGCACACACACACACTATATATATATATATATATATATATATATATATATATATATATATATATATATATATATATCTCGGAAAGTTTTCTTGGAAAAATAACATCCCCAACTATGAGCTAGGTGTGGGTGGAGTTTAGCTAGATGTGGGCGGGGCTTAGCAACAACTGGAAAGGTTCATTGCACGTTATTGGTGGCGTGTACCCTCTTATTGTTATACTGCCAGGGGTCGAAATTACCACATTGGCTAGGCCTAGTAATATTTGTGATTGACCAGTCTGGTGGCATATTTAAAGCATCTACCATTTAAGCCTCAAATTTGTTGAAGAAAATTTCGATTTTCTCGTAGAAAATGACCATTTGCAGACCAAGAGAAGTCTCTTTGAAAATTTAACATGGGAATGACTTGCTCGGGTAAATTTTCAAAAGTAGTCTTCTCTTGGTTTGCAACTGGACATTTCCCAAGACCACTGCAGAAGCCATTTTTGTCTAATATGAGTGTTAAAGACTTTCAAAAAAATATACAAGTAGGCTTTTAAATTTTAACAGCGGCCAGTCATGTTAGTTTCAAAATATTCAACAGTATGTTTACTAAATAGCAAATACATACAATAATTCTTACAATGCATCAGACTTACTAAGTGATGTAGGATGAAGTCAGAATCATGACATCATGTATAATTCAAAATAGTCCGTCTGAAACCCTCATGTGTAAACAGCGCGTCAAAGCGCTCAATATGCTACCCATATTAATTAACCACTTAATGGTCAAGATCATGTCAAAGAAAACCCTAATTTTTGCACTTAACTTTCCTGCAAACGGACATTCCTCATGGCCACTACAGGTGCTGTTTTTGGCGGGCCTGATGATTCATGCATTAATAGTCAAGAAAATCGAAAATTAACCGTAACCGAGCCAGTCATTCCAGTGGTAAATTTTCAAAAATAGAACACTTGGCCTACAAATGGATGTTTCTCAACGCACATCATAGGACTTTTGGCGAGTTTGACAATTAAAAACGTTAACTTGAGACAAGAGCAGTTAAATAATCCAGTAGGGTCAATAGAATGTAGTTATCACTAGTCCTGCGTGCTAGTGTGTCATCCTGGTTAACTTCAACCCCTGACTGAATGCACTGTAAATTATAATGTATTCAAGGTAAATATAATTATTCCATCAAAGATCAAGATCAACTATGAAGTGTTTCGGCAAAGATCACATGCCATATAGTCGTTCATATACATCTCAGAAATAACTTAACAGATTTTAAAATATTTTGAATGTATTTGGATTGCAAGTTATTGGTTTGGTTGGCGTCGAGTCCCTGATTCCAGGTCCTATTCACACCATATTTAGGCTGATTTGATTTCGGTCTGTTATTGGTAACTTCCCCAGTTTTTACACCGGTGCCCATTTATACTCCTGTGTGGAGAGAGTCAATGAGGAGTGAGGGAGATTGACTATGTTTCCAGCGATCGCCAGATGGCCGATTTCAAAATATTCGACAGAATATTCCTGACATTAGAAATATTTTACCGTATCTGGGTTTTTTTATGGTTACAGGGTTAAGTCCATTCCATTTCATATGGTAACTGGTGTTAGTTTAGAAAAAAATGATGTAAACTGTAACAGATCAATTTCTAGCTCTTCCTCGCCCATTTCTAGCCAAGCCCTGCCCATGGTTTTCACGTGTTGGGATTGATTTATATACTTTGAATGCTGAATTATCAGAATCCCATTTTCAAGGTAATTATTCGGGTAACCTGTTGAATATTTTGAAACTAACTTGACTGTCACAAACAACATCCAGTCAAATTAGTTTCAAAATATTCAACAGAAGGTTTATTAAATGTTAAGTTCATCAAAGACACACAATTCGTACAACCGACAGATTTTCAAGTGTTTATGTTAGAGCTAGATGTGTCAGTCATACATTGTGATTGCGTCGTCAGCTTACCTGTGACATAATTGATTATGACGACATATACAGATCGGATCCATCAATCTTTTGACGTCGGTGTGATAAAGTTACAATCTAGATAATTTAGTGATTGTTATATAATTGTTAGCTCACCTGGCCTGAAAGGCCAAGTGAGCTTTTGTCGTGGCGACCGTCCGTCGTCTGCCCATCCATCAACTTTTCCTTTAAACGATTTCAATTATATTTGGCAGGATGCATCCTTAGGGCATAGGAATCCAAGTTTTTTCAAATGAAGCCGATCAGCCAATTGAGCCAGTGGCCATCTTGGATTTTGGCCAAAATATAGCATGTTTGGCAGCCATATTGGATTTTTTTATTTGATGGATTTTGAGGCCGAAATTGGTTTTATATAGGTTTTTTGGTATTCTGATCTCAAATTTGCAATTTTCGAACCTGTTGGAT
Source organism: Chaetoderma sp. LZ-2023a (assembly GCA_034401795.1). Classification (NCBI taxonomy): domain Eukaryota; kingdom Metazoa; phylum Mollusca; class Caudofoveata; order Chaetodermatida; family Chaetodermatidae; genus Chaetoderma; species Chaetoderma sp. LZ-2023a. The sequence continues at coordinate 55,345,143 of CM067368.1, forward strand.
AAACGGTTTGTCTGCCATCTTGGATCATTTTCCCGCCGAAAGCTCCCATACTAAAGCAGTGGGAAATTTAAAATATCTTCTCGAGAACTACTGGGCCGATTTTAATTATATTTGGCATGAATCATCCTTAGGGCATAGAAATCCAAGTTTGTTCAAATGAACCAGATCGACCAATTTGGCCGGTGACCATCTTGGATTTCGGCCGATTTTTAGAAATGTCTTTAAAAATCTTCTCCTCCCAAACCACTTGAGGGGTCGATTCAAAACTAACGAAATATGATCTAGGGTAAGCGCTAAACTAACGAAATATGATCTAGGGTAAGCGCTGAATCAAGTTTGTTCAAGCGAACTTGATTGGCCAAATGGTTCAGCGGCCATCTTGGATGACTTAGTTTTCACAAAAACGACTTCTTCCCCAGAACCACTGAAGCGATCAGGCCGAAATTTGTGATATATAATTAGCAACTAAGGGCAATTAATGTTTGTTCAAGAGTTGATTTGTCAAAAAACATGGCTGTGGTGGACCAATCAAAATATAGTGTTTGGCAGCCATATTGGATTTTTTTATTTGATGGATTTTGAGGCCGAAATTCGTTTTATATAGGTTTTTGGGTATTCTGATCTCAAATTAGCAATTTTCGAAACTGTCGGATAAACGGTTTGGCAGCCATCTTGGATCATTTTCCCGCCCAAAAGCTCCCATACTAAAGCAATGGGAAATTTAAAATGTCTTCTTCTCGAGAACTACTTGGCTGATTTGAATTATATTTGGCAGGAAGCATCCTTATGGCATAGAGATTTCATTTTGTTCAAACGAAGCCGATCGGCCGATTTCGGCCATTTTTTTAGAAATGTCTAAAAATCTTGTTCTCCGAAACGCCTTAGGGAATCGATTCAAAACTTAAGAAACCTCATCTAGGCAAAGAGGTAAACCAAGTTTGTTCAAGAGGACTTGATTGACCAAATGGTTCGGGTGCCATCTTGGATGACCTAGTTTTCCCGAAAACGACTTCTCCAGAACCGCTGAATGGATCAAGCCAAAATTTGGGAGATATGATTAGGGACTAAGGGCCATTAAGGTTTGTTCAAGGGAAGTTGCTCCGTCAAAAAACATGGCCGCCATGGGCCAATCAAAATGTAGCATGTTTGGCGGACATATTGGATTTTTTTTTATTTGATGGATTTTGAGGCCAAAATTGGTTCTATATATGTTTTTAGGTATTCTGAGGTCAAATTTGCAATTTTCGAAACTGTCGGATAAACAGTTTGGCGGCCATCTTGGAAATTTTCTCGTCAAAAGCTCCCATGCTAAAGCAATGGGAAATTTAAAATGTCTTCTCGAGAACTGCCAGGCTGATTTCAATTATATTTGGCAGGAAGCTTCCTTAGGGCATAAGGATCCAAGTTTGTTCAAATGAACCCGATCGGCCAATTTGCCGAGCAGCTATTTTGGACTTGATTGACCAAATGGTTCGGCGACCATCTTGGATGACATGGTTTTCATGAAAATAACTCCTCCAGAACCGCTGAAGGGATCAGGCCGAAATTTGGGCCATTAAAATTTGTTCAAGGAAGGTTGATCCATCAAAAAAATATGGACGCCGTGGGCCAATCAAAATGTAGTGTGTTTGGCGGCCATATTTCACTTGCAAATATGTCCACAAACTTGACAAAAATTGATGGCGCTCCAGGTGAGCGACACAGGCCCCTTGGGCCTCTTGTTATGTTTTGTAGTTAATGAATATAATCATAATAATGATAATGCTTTGTGATTGGAAACAGCTTCCAATTAGTTTGCTTAATAAAGACATATATGTAATTGGCGTAACAAATAGATTATCTCCACATTACATATGTATATACATATGCAAATGTATAGTAATTAATTCAAAATATTTTCTTATGTATGTTGTAGAAGTATTCTATTTATTAGAATTCAAAGTGAAGTGTTGATAATTATGTACGAGTGATTAACCCCTACATCTCTAAGTTTCATAAATGGATTATTCTTGTAATAGAATTATGCCAAAAGTCGTATGTGGGGTTGAAAGGTTTACACACATTTGAATAACAATGCTTTATTATTTGCGTGATCAAACACAATGTATTAATATGTAAAAAGATATACCATTGTGAACAACAATTTGTTATTATTTAATTAATTATGATATTTCTGTTTCATTACCAAATAAATGATAAATTGTAAACTATCACATAATATAACCAGATATTGCCATATTAGCCACAGCGTTGTGTTCAGATGTACCCAAATGATCACCCCTCCCTCCCTTCCTCAGCTGAGATATGTATTTTTGAAAATAAAATTGCTACTATTTATGCAGTAGGGTCTTCTCGCAAGTTAGTCACCCAAGCTTGCTAGGCTAGTGCACTGAAACTTGGGGAGGGGGTGGGTAATTTTTAATCTCAAAGACCAATCAAAATGAGCATGCATTAGTTATTTGATTTTGTATTGGAAACTGACAATAAGCTATTGGGTTATTTTGAATCAGATTTTGGCACTTTGAATTTAATTAGTCGATTAATTAGGCAGCACTATTTTTTCCCTCAAAACTTATTCTACAAAACCACTGAGTTGATTAGTCTGAAACTTTAGAAAGCTTTTTTCATGAGGCATATATGCACGAACTTTGTTCAAGAGAAGCTGATTGTTCAGTTGGTTTGGCCGACTTAGTTTTTGCAAATACATGTTGCTCTCTGACACCACTGAATGTATTGAGATCAAATGTGGGAAATATTAGTCAGGATGTAAGGGCATTCAGGTTTGTTCTAGTTAAGTTAATTAGCAAAACATGGCAGCCATTACCCAATCAAAATTGATCATTATTGATCCGGTCAAATGAGTCTTAACATAGCCAAAGGCTTACCTGGAAGTAACGAGTTATTCTAATAATACCTTCAGATTGTCAAATAACATAGAGAATTAACTGAAAGTTTTAGGGAAGAGAGTGGAAAACAAAGCACAATCATTGCTATTGATATGGTAAGTAGTCAGACACATTTCGCATGGTGTCGGTGCTGGGTGATGTAAAAGAAACCACACAACATATTTCTACAAAGTTTTCGACAAATCTTATTAACGAATTTCGACGAATATGTTCGTTTGACAGAGAACACGCCAAGAACCCATCACTGCTCAAATCGGCAGGTGGATGGGAACATGGTGGGGATGGGGAAGCTGTATCGGGAACGCTCTCGGAAAGCCACTGGAGAAAATCATAAGGCATAAGAGGATGAGTAGAAAACGATATCTGAAAAGATGTGTGTGAGTTGAAGAAAGAAACACAACCCGTTTCCGGTGCTGATGATGCACGGAGTAAATTATAGTAACGATATACTACTTTAAATCAAGTCAAGCAATGATGCCTGTCTGTGGAATGCAAAATTAAATGTTTGGTTTCCATCACTCAGCATGCACTAGTTAATGCAGCAAGTAACGGAGCTTCCCAGTTTTAGCTATGCCCCGCCCACCTCTAGCTAATCTGCAACCACACCTCGCTTGTGTTGGGATCGACCGATCCCTGACTATCAATTTCCAGAAAACTATACAGAAAGGCTGGTAAATATTTAGGCGGCAACAGCGCCCAGTCAAATTAGTGTCAAAATATTCAACAGAATCTTTATTAAATAGTAGACATACAATTCGTACAACGCATAGTCCGTCTTCAATTATGCGTTCGTGACGTACTTATCTACGTCATTTATGATGTCATTGATTATGATGTCATTCTAAACATCACGTAGTTAATTATGACGTCATATGATGGATGGATAGAGCAGAAATGTCTATTACAGAATGCTGGATAAAAATAAGGCCAATATTAACAACAGAATGCTCGTTGAAGTTGAATTAGGCATATGTATTCCTAATTCAATTAAACAACTAAAATTCTTATTAATTTAATAATGTTAATAAAATCCTCTTATGCCAAACTTTATTTCGTTTCATTACATTTAGTTACACATAATTTAAGCCTCTAACGACTGTATACAATTTTAACAATTTTATTTTCAAGCGTTCTGGTGTGAATATAGGCCGTAATTCGACACAATGGCTTATCATCTATTCATAGAATTACATCTAAGTTTCTATGAGTCTGCATATAGGTAGCTGTCAGTCACTTAATTAATGTCCTATAATTAATTAAAATTGTTTTTAAAAAATTTAAACATTTTATTGTACGGATAATACAGTGTGTACTGATAATACAATGGGATTGGTTACAAGTTCTGTCAACATATTGGAGTCCACCCCCTACATAATATTTAAAAAAAAAAAGCAATTGTAGTAACAGAATAATATCCAAGAATGAAGCAAATGATCGATCCCTGAATCTTAATTTCCAGAAAACAACGGGTAAGCTGTTGGTTCTTTTGAAACTAATTTGAAGCGCCCAGTCAAATTAGTTTCAAAATACTCACCATGCTTATTAAATAGTAAATACATACAATTCGTACAACAACGATTAGTCCGTCATCAATTAATCGTTCGTGACGAACTTATCGTATTTCGTAGTTTCTTTATTACACTCAGGCCGTGACAACGACATATGAGGATTATTTGCAATAATTCCTGATTTTCACGATCAGAGTAATCTGATCAAATTTGTCAAATTCGATAAAATCTGACCGTGTAAACTTAAAATATGAAGACTGATGTCTGAAGTAGAATCTGATGGTTCTTCAGATTTGTGGATTTCAATACAATCTGACCGCGTAAACCAACAATCTGAAGTCTGAAGGCGAATCTGATGGTTCTTCAGCTTTTCCCATAAGAGTTGTTAATCAGTATTTTCATCAGATTTGTCTGACAGATTAATCTGATCGTCTAAACGCTCTACAGATTCCGCTACGGCGTCAGATTTTTTCATCAGATTTGGCTGACAGATTAATCTGATCATGTAAACGCATGTCAGATTCGCGCTACGACATCAGATTTGTCATGACTTAAGTCATTCATTGATTATGATGTCATCCTACACGTCACATAGTTGATTATAACGTCATATGATTGACGGTAAAGGTCTTATTTTCATGGCGTTTGTTTGCTCTGCTATCTGCAATTGTTCAATGCCTAAAGGTAATATATTCTAATTTGCCTTACAGCCGTGGACTAGAAAATCAAGCAAAAACTAGGTATATATTTTGAGCTATCTCATTTCATTTTCACACAATCGCTTTAACCGTTTAATAGTCATTCCGGCCAAAATCGGCCTCTACTATGGTCTTATGGAATGTCCATTTACAGGTCAAGAAAATACAATTTTCGAAAATTTACCACTGGAATGACTGGCTCGATAACCGAGCCAGTCATTCCAGTGATGAAATTTAAAAAATTGTATTCTCTTGGCCTGTAACAAATCTGACCATTAAAGAGTTAATCTGGCGTTTTCTAATGATGAATGAAGAAAAATTTATGGCGTGCGGTTATTATCATCCAAGACCAACCTCTTCAAACATACTTCTTGGATTTTCTTCCTGCAAAGAAAAAACAGCAAGAACCATTAGCCATTGCAAACCATCGCCCGCCCTCTCGTTTTTGTCTCGCCTGCGAAGCAGAAAGCGAGACAATTGTATCACTTCCGACGACGGCGTCAAAAATGTTTAGTTTTTGCCTTTAACAAAACTTCTCAGCTTATATTTCACGATCAGCTAATCCTATTGCAACTAAACTTGACTACACGGTTGCCGAATCTATTAGAAAGCATGGTGGTGATAATGAAGTTACAAGGTCAAAGGTCACGGTCACCCTGACCCTGATACAAAACTTTTAACGGTAAGTTTGCATTTAACGAAACTTCTCGCCATATATTTCAGGATTGGTTTATCCTATTGGAACTAAATTTGGATACATGGTGACCTATAATGTAAGGAAGCACTCCAAAGCAGCATGCTATGCTGGCATTGAGGTCACAAGGTCAAGGACACTGTGACCTCTACCTTTTGTATATTTTAAATGGGGAGGATGGGGTTGTTGTTTAACCAATCTTATCAGCTTATATTTCGTGATTACTTTAGCCTAATGGAGCACAAGTTGGATACATTATTATTTATACCATGCGGAGGCAGGCTGATGACAAGAAGGTCACCAAGTCAAATGCCAAGGTCATTCTGACCTCTACAAATCTTTGTTATTTTTTACGTTACGTTTTTAGCTCACCTGGCCCGAGGGGGCCAAGTGTGCTTATGCCATGACATCCATCAGTCCGTCCATCTGTCGTCTGCCCGTCCTTCAGTCATCTGTCCATCTGTCAAATCGCATCTCATTTATGGTTTGACCGATTTCAACCAAATTTGGCTGGAATGATCCTATGGTGGTAGGCTCCAAAACTCCTATACAGAATTTTGATTGGTCAATTTTCGATTTTCCGGGAATTATTTAAAATGTTACTCCTCCAATATAAATAGCTCGACTTCAGTGAAACTTTGGTGAACTAATTCCATGCTGGTCGGTTTCAACATTTTGAATGAGACTTCTGATTTGTCAATATTTCCGGCGGCCATCTTGGAATTTCTAAAAACCTCTGGAAATTGGTTAAAAACCTACTCCTCTGATTTCAAGCAGACTCGGTTGGATGGACCTATAGGTGCATGCTTCAGAACTCGTATACAGAATTTTGATTAATCTATTTTTTCGGTGGCCATCTTGAAATTTCTGTGAAAGGGGTGGGGGGAGGGGGGAATCATTTAAAACACTAGGCCTACTCATTAACTGATAGGGCAATTTTAACCAGACTTGGCTGGAAGGATACTAGGCTGGTAGGTTTATGAACATGTGTACCGAATTTTGATTGTTCAATTTCTTCGGCGGCCATCTTGAATTTTCCAAAAATGGCTGCAAATCATTTAAAGCGCTACTCCTCATTAACCAATTTCAACCAAACTTGGCAGGAAGGTCCCACTTCAGAACATGTATACAGAATTTTGGCCGATTGACTTTTTGGGGTGGCCATCTTCTTTTCCCGAAGAATGGGATTTCATTTAAAACGCTACTCCTTATTAACTGCTTTGGGTAATTCCAACCACGTTTGGTTGGAAGGATCCTATAGTGGTAGCCTCTAGAAATTCTATTCAGAATTCTGATAGGTCCCCTGTTTTGGCAGCCATCTTTGATTGTCCGAAAATGTAATAAATGTCCCGATTTCATCAAAACTTTGGTGAAACGATCCTATGATGGTAAGCTTCAACATATCAAACGACGAGAATCTTGATTGGTCAATTTTTTTTTAGTGGCCATCGTAAAAAATTTTCATCACGTATATTTAAATGCAAATGGTTCAAACGCTAATGGTCCAGGTGAACATTACAGGCCCTTGTGTCTCTGATTAAGATTTCAGATTCTTTATTTACTCCCAGATCACGAAACAGTGACAAATGGGGTATAAATATATATAGTTTCTGTGCCAGGCAGGTTAAATATCTTACATTATTATTATTATTATTATTATTATTATTATTATTATTATTATTATTATATATATATATATATATATATATATATATATATATATATATATATATATATATATATATATATATCCATACATACACGCACGCATGCACTGTGCACTGCGTGTGTGCGCGCACGCACGCACGCGCGTGCGTGCGTGCGCGCGCATATATACACATATACATACATATACACACATATATGTATATAATAAATACATAGAGATACATAGATGCATAACATTGTTCAAATATAATCACAGGCTTTCGTAACGTATTGCTATCATCAACTTGAGCGATAATAGACGCTGATGTTGTTGACCGGGAATCTTTGTTTGTTTGCCGCTGCCGTTGTTGTTGTTGTCGTTATCGTTCTTCTTCTTCTTCTTCTTCTTCTTCTTCTTCTTCTTCTTCTTTGTGTTGTCGTTCTTGTTGCTGTTGTTGTTGTTATTGTCCTTGTTGTTGTTGGTATTGTCATTGTCATTGGTGTTAATTGTCTTTGTTGTTATTGTCGTTGCCGTTGTTTTTGTTGTTGTTATTATTATTATTATTATTATTATTATTATTATTGTTGTTGTTGTTGTTGTTGTTGGTAATTGTCATTGTCATCGGTGTTAATTGCCATTGTTGTCAGTCGTCGTCGTCCTCGTATTTACTAATTTTCACTAAAATTTACGTTGTTCTGCTGTTTTGTCGGATGGTAGGGTGGCTGTGTGTTGAGGGCTATGAGCTATGTGCGCTGAAATTCAGAGGTTATAATTCGGATAAAAGCGCAAAGTTTAATTAGGAGTTTGGAGTTTTTGTTTGAAAACAGTTTGCCAAATTTAAAATAGTTTGGTCGGCTGCAATAATATCTGGGGAGGTGTTCTGTTCTTACTTTCTGGAAATAAGGGCAAACTAAGATGTAATGGAACTCGTGGCCGATGCCATTCTTATCACACAATGGGCATATCCTTTCTTCTCCGGGTCGCCTCTCCCATCGCCCTTTTTCGATAGGTAAATAACGATTACTAGTCCTAAATTTAGACAAAGTGATGCGATGTCTATCCACAAGTTTAAGAATATATGGTTCAATTTCAAAATTGTCTTCAAACGATTTGTAATTTTTCTCCGTTCCACGATTCCCCTTAATTGACGCATCCAGTTTTGCATGTATTGGTCAGTTAAGTTTTGTTTTAATTGCCGTTTGACTACATTCCCGCTGTTTACTGCTTGTGTGTCCCATATGTATTCCATCCCGCTTTCTTCAATTATTTCTTTAATTTTAATTAACCATTTATATTGGGTGGAACGGGAAACATAGTTGTATGTTTATTGATAAATTTGGCTTGATATTTTAGACTGTTTACCGGTGATAAGTCTTAACCAGAAATTTATCATACGTTGTTTTATAGATATTATATTATTAGTGGTAGTTCATCAGTTTCGCCATATAGCATGCACTTTGGTGCACTTGGCCTAAGCTTTAGTAACTGTCTCAAAAATAATATTTTCACCGTTTCCAGTATATTACAATTTTCTAGTCCTGTAATTTCAGCGCCATATACTAGTATTGGTTGGATTAGTTGGTTAAATAGTAGCTTTAGATGGCAATCTATTGGCAAATCTAGTTTTCGTGCACGACGATTTAACGCGTAGGCGGCTTTATTGGCTTGCTCAGCAATATGTTTTCCTACGGTAATAAGTCGACAGTTGAACATGAAATACACACCTTGTTCAAGAAATCACGGCAGGTGGTGGTGACATACAACCGTGGTGGTGGTGTTGATTACAGCCGGATTTTGTCTGAACGCAATCCCGCTCATGCGGACGGATGTATTTCCGAAACTGAATTCGCACAGGCTAACTGAAGTTATTGAGGGGAAACTAAATGTGGACACACGGACTACATTTCCATTCGCACGGTCTGTACACTATCTGGCGAACGTTTTATGGAAGGCCATCACCGCCAAAAATACAAAACTCAAACGGAACAGGTTAATTCCAAATGAACCAGAAAGAAATGCCAAACAATCCAGGCAACGCCGTCAAACAGAACAGACTAATGCCAAACAGAACAGAATAATGTGTCAAACAGAACATGCTATCGTCAAACAGAACAGACTTTTGTTAAACAGAACAGGCTATTATCAAACTGAACAGACTAATATGTCAAACAGAACAGGCTATTGGCAAACAGAATATATTACTGTCAAACAGAACAGACAACTACGACCAACAGAACAGACAACTTCAACAAACAGAACAGACAACTACGACAAAGAGAACAGCCAACTACGACAAACAGAACAGACAACTACGACAAACAGATCAGACAACTACAACAAACAGAACAGACACCAATGATAAATAAAACAGACAACTACAGCAAACAGAACATACATCAATGACAAACATACCATACATCAATGACAAACAGAACAGACATCAATGGCAAACAGAACAGACATCAATGACAAACAGAACAGACATCAATGGCAAACAGAACAGACATCAATGACAAACAGAACAGACATCAATGGCAAACAGAACAAACAACTACGCCAAATGACGGCTAAAGTCGAATAAGCTATTTAGTCAAACAAACAGAGGGCACCACTCGTCTCTATCCAAGGGAAGATAACTCTTCACTATCGAGCGTTACAACGCCGTTACAATTATGGCGACAAATACTTATACGAACTTATACGAATCCTCTACTGACAGCAGGCGTCAACAAGCCTCTAACGTCAGGAATGGGCTGCATATATTTATGGTTCATTTTAATGTTATTAAGTTGTTATTAACAATTATACATTGGCTATGTTATAATGATTCTGGTGTACAAATATTACAGATGGGTTCACAGTCGTAGTTATAGCGCAATGGATGACTTTCACATAGCTTGTCTAGTCTAGCTTTGAAAGAATTCACTGAGGGGGGCGCTGATAACGGATTCGGGTAGTTTATTCCATTGATCAGTACAGCGCAACGGGAAAGAAAACTCGTATATTGAGTCTTGGTCTTATTTTCTTAATTTTTAGGCTGTGACCTCGAGTTATGCTATTTGTGTCTTGTCGCTCAATAAGGTCTGCAGTAACTTGGTCATATTTATTGCTGAGAATTTTATATAACTCGATCATGTCGCCACGCAATCTTCTAAATACTAATGTTGGTAACTTTAACTTTTGGAGGCGTACGTGATATGGTAGATTACGCATACCAGGAACAAGTTTGGTTGCCCGTCTTTGGACATTTTCGATTGCATTTATGTGCTTTTTCAGATATGGAGCCCAAACCACATTAGCGTATTCAATATGTGGCCTAACAAGAGATTTGTAGAGATGTTTAAAGTTTTCTTTATCTAGATAGTCAAATGTTCTAATCAGTCCCATTATCTGGTTAGATTTGCTTATTTTTCCATTTATATGTTCATCGAAGCATAGTTTATCGTCTATTATGACACCTATATCTTTTTCACTAGATGAATGGGCTAGAGTATGGTTATTAAATTCCATTGTATAAGTGTGTAGAGATGTTTTTTTTGTTGATATTCGCATACTTTTGCATTTATCTGGGTGGAACCTCAATAATGAATTATCAGTCCATGAACACATAGAGTTAATATCATTTTGCAGGGTGTCACAATCTTTTGGGTTAAAGATTGATCGAAAGAGTTTAGTGTCATCTGCAAATAAAAAGATCTCAGACCCACTACTGATTACATCGGGAAGATCATTAATGTAAATTATAAACAGTAATGGCCCTAAAACTGAGCCCTGTGGTATACCGCTTGTTACGTCTGTTGGTTTAGATATGATTCCATTTATAACTACTTGTTGCTGCCTTCCGGTTAGGAAGGATTGGATCCAGTTTAACAAATTACCTTCTGTGCCATATGCAGTTAGTTTTTTAATTAGACGTTTATGTGGAACCTTATCAAATGCTTTCATGAAGTCGCAGTAAATCACGTCAATCATGCCCCCCTTGTCCAGAGTCAGTAGCCATTTTTCAAGAACAGTCAAAAGTTGGAGAACTGTTGATCGGCCGCTTATAAAACCATACTGTTTTTCTGATAGCATATTATTAATCCTAAGATGTTCCATAATCGTGTCTTTAATAACAGATTCCATTATTTTACAAACAACAGATGTTAAGCTAATTGGACGGTAATTGTCTGGTTTGGTTTTATCTCCTTTTTTGAAAATTGGTGTGATGTTTGCATTTAACCAGCATTGTGGTAATGTTCCCAGGCTTAGTGATTTATTAAAAAGAATTGATAGTGGCAGGCTTAGTTCGTAGCTTAGTTCATAAAGGAATCTTGGATGGAGTTTATCAGACCCATTGGCACATGAGCTCTACAAGGAATAGTTGGGGAATCATCGTCAGGTTCTGTTGTGAATACTGATCTGAAGTAGCTGGCTAGGGTGTCTGCCTTCTCTTCATCATTTTTTGTAAATGACACTTCCATATCATGCTCAGTGGCACTAGGTATTTGCAGATCTGGAATACCTGATCTGACTTTAGTCTTGGATTGCACATAATTCCAAAACTTTTTGGGGTTATTTTTGGCTGATATAGAAATATTTTTCTCATATTGTTTCTGTGCTTTTCTTGTTTCTCTTCGAACCTGGTTTCTTGTTTTACAATATTCATCATATATATTACGGTTACCGCCTGTATCAATATATTTTTTCCATAGTCGCTTCTTCCTGTTTATTTTGGTTCTTGTAGTTTGGTCAAGAGGATATTTGTGCCTTTTGTTTTTTATTGTTCTTTTAGGAATAAATTTATTTTCAGCTTCTTGACACATTCCAAATATGGTCTGCCACATATCATTAATATCGTTTATTTCTTTTAGGCGCGTGTTCCAGTCTATATTTAAGAAATTAATTATAGCTTTATAATCTGCTTTATCATAACAGACCCTTGTTTTACTTGTAGTAGTAAATTCGCCATTTAAGCGAATCTCCATCTGTATAGTGGAATGGTCACTTTTTCTAAGTGGCGCATTTGTATGAATATTATCCACCAGGTCAGGGTAATTAGTAAATACTAAATCCAATATTGTTGGCTTGTCGGACCCACGCCCTCTAGTAGGCATTGAAATTAGCTGTTGTAAGAAGCAGTCTCTTACAGATTCAATAAACTTAAACGTAAAGTCTAGGCTAGAGCTAGAGGTGTTGTATGTGTTTGTAAGCCAATTAATATGTGGCATATTAAAGTCTCCTAGAATAAGCGAGTGCAGGTTAGTGGTGTGTATTTCCTTTAAAATATGACAGAGTTCATTATTGTTTTGGTTATTAGAGTTTGGGCTTCTATAAAACACTCCCAAACGCAGTGTTTCATGTTTACATCGTATGTCGCAGAGGATGTATTCTTCGAACATACTTTGGTTAATGCTTAGTAGTTTATAAGATAAAGTGTTTTTTATGTATAGTAAGATACCTCTTCCTATTGTAGTAGTAATATTTTTATCTTCAATGCTGTAGCCATCTAGATTGTAGTCTGCTATACTAGGTTGAGTTCTGTAGTTTTTTGGCTTGGCTTCAACTATAGCTATGATATCTGGTGGGTCATCTTGTATTATGTGCAGAAGTTCGGTTTTCTTCTCACGTGTAAAGACGTCAGCATTTGTATAGAGGATCGTAATCTCATTAATTGATTTTGTACATTTCGTATTTACATTATTTGGTTTATTTCCTCTAATTTTGGAGCCGACCAGAGATTGTGTCAGACTTTGGCCATGTTTATTATTTACACATTCGTCTGAAAGTAAAGTGAAACAATTTCTAGTGGATATAGGGAAACAACGTTCCTTAAGGACACAGTCATCGGGTACATTACCCGTATTGAACACAAATACACTCAATGACACAGTACAATTGTTAATCCATGCTGTGTCTCTGCTAAATAGATCAATTGCCAGCGATGGGGTTTGGAACTGTGTCTGTTACAAGCCACAACAGCGTAGCAACGCATGTGACAGTGGCGACAGTCGATGCCGATCCGACGCCGATTATTCAGAAGATTAAGTTCAAATGTAATACACGCGGCGAGTACCGTATTATTGTTATTCGTTGCATCAGCCTACTTGATGACCTCGGGACGTTTTAGGTCATCTGTTGCCTTCCAACCCTAAAACGCAACACAATTTCACAGCAACCATACAAGACACTTTTCATAGCCGTCGGTTAGTAGGTGGTGGGGGGGGGGGGGAGGGTGTTGAGGGTTAGGCGATGTTTCATCGAGTGTGAAGTAAAATGCGGTCAGACCTCTCTATAGCGACCACCTGTTTTGAGTTGGGGGGTGGGTGGGTGGGTTGGCGTCAAAGGATTGTGGCTCTTTAAGATGGAAGGCATAGCGCTAAAAAAAACTACCATCTTTTGATCCCTAAAGCTATTTAGCAAGGAACTTGTTTTAATAAATTCCCTTTGGCCGTTTTTATGGCCTACATGTATATTGTGGACGTTATATATATGCAGGTTTAGGTGTACAATAATAAGACAGGATTTTAACGTTTGTACACATGATCATCCACAGTATGGCGGGGTGGGGCTGAGGTGCGTACTAGTTTTGTTGATAAGTGGTTGATAATCTGGGTCATGTTTATAAACGGAATTAGCAAAACATTAGCCCACAAATAAAGCTTTATATTAGATAATAAAGCCGTATTTAGATTTGTGGGGACCATGGACAAAGAATTAGTAGGGGTGGGGGAGCTGGGACTGGGGTCGTCCCTCAGAAAATCTTTGAAATGAAATCCAAATGCACTGAGACGGAGAATGCAGTTCTGGTGTGAAATATGGAGCTTCCGTTTGCTGTAAAATTATTTTATTTTGTGAATTTTTAGCTCGACTTTACGAGCTCAACTTTTCTTTATATATCTCATGTTTGATTAATTATACTGAACCCAAACTTGGGCACACGCTTCCTTATAATGACACGCCACCACACAATGATCTTGAGGTCAGAAGGTTAAAGGTCAATGTCACTGATCTTGGGAGAAATCTGGGTTTTTTTCAACTTTAACATTTTTCCGTTTAGCTCAACCTTTCTATTTATAGGTCCCTATCTCATATTTGGTTACTCATACTGGACCCAAACTGAGACATCTGCCTCCTTATAATACGGCATCACACAATGATGTTGGGGACAAAGGGTTAAAAGTCATGGTCACTGATACGAATGTCGACCATCTGTCATTCGTCGTCCGTCCGTCTACTTTTGTTTACAAATGCTACTCCTCATTAACCGGGCTTTAGAATGTGTATACAGAATTTAGATTGTTCAATTTTTGTGCTGAAAATCTTAGATTTTATGTCAAAGCGCTATTCATCATTAATAGTTTGACAGATTTGAACCCTAGTTGGCTGGACATACCCTATCGTGTAGGCTCAGAAAATCTGTATTGTAACAGGTGGATTTTTTGTGAAAATCTAATTTTTTTTAAAAATGTACCGGAAATTGTAAAAATGCATCTCCATAACTGCTTAGTCGATTCTATCCAAATTTGGCTGGAAGCATTCTATAGCGGTAGGCTCTAGAAGAAATATTCATAATCTTGGTTGGTCGATTTTTTGGGTGGGCATTTGGATTTTTTTTTAATTTTCAAGAACCATTGAAAACGCCTTGATTGATTGAGTGGCCCGATTTCAACGAAACTTGGGTGGAATGATCTTATCAACATATCAAACGAGAATTTTGATTGTTCAATTTTTTTGGTGGGCATCTTTGATTTTTCGAAAATCATCCATCATGTCTACCCGTATTTAGCCTAAATGCAAATGGTTCAAATGCCCATGTGAGCATTAGATACCCCTGTCCTCCGGTTGATAAGGGTATTGATAAGCCTTCTATATTTATTTTATGTTTGAAGTCAAGATTCGTGGTTCATTGCAAGCTTTATAGTTCATTGCAAAATCGTAAAGTCCAGCTTCATGGTTGCATTGCAACCACATTACTGGTTATAATTAGCATTGTTGCCTAAACGGGGTTAACGTCAGTAGTCCGACAGCTCAGTAGTCCGACAGCCTAGTAATCCGACAACCCAGTAGTCCGATAGCCCAACAGTCCGACAGCCTAGTAGTCCGACAACCAATAGAAATTTAATAGTCGATAAAGTGGTTCAACTGATCCGGACTAGGCCTATTACTGTGACAGGGTATGCAATGCAGTGCATAATAATGGTGCGTGTTCATGCGCACACACTGGCAAATGTATACGTACGCACGCACGCACTCACTAACGCCCGCACACGAAATATGTATGGCTAATGTTATTGTACGTTATGTTATACTAAAGCATAGGCGGACTGACCAAAGAAATAATAGGTTTCTTCCAAATCTCATAGTCAACATACGGAGATGAAGTTTCCTTAATATACTCAAAGAAAATAAGTTATGGAAGATGGACGGTTCAACGTATTGAAAAATGATTAAAAAAAACCAAGACATCAGTATTACACTGACGGGATATTGGCTAAAATCTTGCCATCGTGTGCTTCGAAATTCAAATCTGGCTTTGTATCAAGATCACAATGACTTTGACCTCAAAAGTCTGAATGACTGTGATGTTCCTGCGGGTTGAGGTAACTATATGACGATGCTTAGTTCCAATACTTTTGCCAATTCTGAAACAAAGGCCAGATGCGCTGCTGATTCCTTACACAAAAATAGAAAAAAAGAGAAAAAAAGCAGAGCCAAGCTGTTAAAGTCTGAAATTTATATAAATAGTACAATGTCCGTGACCTCTGACCTCAATAGCATTCCACTTGGCATAGGTAACCATGTTCCCAAGTTAAATTCAAGTAGAGTGAACCAATCCGGAAATATAAGATAATATGTTGAGCTAAAGCAAAAACCTGAACATAAAAAAATTGAGTTTTATACCAATGTCACAGTGACCGTGAACTTTGACCTCATTGTGCTCTATACACCTGATATAAGGAAGCATGTGTCCAAGTTTAGTCCCACTCGGGTGAACCGATCTGGAGATATACACTTAATCGAGATTAGACTCTGACAAACAGACAGACAGACGGCATAATGGGACCCGTCGATATATTGGCAAAACTTCTAATTTTTGCCAATAATAAATGACTTCTAACAAGATGGCCAAGGGGCCTATATCGACATTTCAAACTAGAAAAGACAGGTTCTACAAAACACTCTAGAATTCTAAGTGATTCAACAGTTATGGCCAGGAATAAAAATTTAGCCTACGGTAATTTTCAAAGTACATATTGTGCCTATTATACTCCAATTTTAGGAGTAATATTTAAGCAATTTCCAGGACATATTTGGAAATCCAAGATGGTAGCGAAATAAATTGAGCAATCCAATTTCTCTTTAGGGGTGTTGATTGAAATATCCCACACTATGATCGTTACACACAAGTCTCATTGAAATTAGGGGATAGATAAAGGAGGCGTAGTATTTTATTTTATTTAAAGGATTTCCTGAAAACCTTTGGGAAAATCCAAAAAACATCGATCAATCACAATTATTAATATAGATCCTACCGCAATAAGATCCTTCCGCCAAAATTTGATTAAAATTTGTGGAGTGTTTTAGGAGGCGATATGTTTTTAAGGATTTCCTGTTATAGAGCATACCGCAATGCGAACTCGCGATTTAGGAGGTACGTTTTAAGAGCTCCGGGAAATTGTCGGAAAATCAAACATGACCACCAAAAAAATTGATCAATCAAAATTCACGTTTGATATGTTAAAGCCTACCGACGGATTGACGAAGAACGTTAGATGGGCGGTCGCCATGCCATAATCTTTCAGGTCAGCTGAGCTAATAATATGCTCCTAGAAAAGCTTAGAACAAACACGTTGGGAAATGTTTTAAGTTATGCCCATAAGCTAGTTAATAGCCGATATAATGAGTATCTACTAAGTTACAGGCTTTCAAATGCAAAAGCGGTATTGATGCGACATATGCAGCCTTGGTAAAATGTCACACATTTGACAAGTCGACCAACCGACAGACAGACAGACTGACTGACTGACAGGTAGATGTATACCTGCTGCGGAATCGCAATTAAAAATTGTCCGATGACTACTACTACTACTACTACTGCTACTACTACTACTACTACTACTACTACTATTACTACCACTACTACTACTACTACTACTACTACTTGCTGTTGCTGCTGCTGATACTCCTGCAGGCGGTGACGCTAACGGTGTTAGCGGTATTTCTCTTGGTGGTGGTGGTGGCTGTGTGTGTTGGTGGTGGTGGCGGTTGTTGTTGTTATTGTTGTTTTTGGTGGTGGTGGTGGTGGTGGTGGCGGCGGCGGCAGTCGTGGTGGTGGCGGTGGTGATGGCGGCGGTGGTGGTGGTTGTATTGTTCGCGGTAGTGGTGAGGGTAGTTGTGATTGTGGTGGTAGTGGTGGTGGTAGTGGCGGAAATGATGGCGAGATGATGACGATGATGGCGTTGTGGATGATGATGATGGAGAGGTGGAAGAAGAGGGTGATGAAGAGGAGGAGAATGGTGGTGGTGGTGGCAGTCCTGGCGCTGGTAGTGATGATAATGATAATGATGACGATGATGATGATGACGATTTTTAGCTCGCCTGGCCTGAAAAGCCAAGTGAGCTTATGTCGTGTCGAACGTCCGTCGTGTGTCCGTCGTCCGTCCATCAACTTTTCCTTTAAACGACTTCTCAAGAAACGATGGACCAATTTCAATTATATTTGGCAGGAAGCATCCTTAGGGCATAGAGATCCAAGTTTGTTCAAATGAAGCCGATCGGCCAGTTAGGTCGGCGACCATCTTGGATTTTGGCCGATTTTTAGAAACGTCTAAAAATCTTCTCCGAAACCGCGTGAGGAATTGAAGGAACCCTCATGAAATATGATCTAGGGCACGAGGTCAACCAAGTTTGTTCAAGGGAACTTAATTGGTCAAATGGTTCGACGGCCACTTTGGGTGACCTAGTTTTAGTGAAAATAACTTATTCTCCAGAGCCGCTGAAGGAATCAGGCTGAAATTTGGCAGATATTATTAGGGCCTAAGGGCCAGTAAAGTGTGTTCAAGAGAAGTTGATCGGTAAAAAAAACATGGCCGCCGTGGGCTAATAAAAATATAGGATGTTTGGCGGCCATATTGGATTTTTTTATTTGATGGATTTTGAGGCCGAAATTGGTTTTATATAGGTGTTTGGGTATTCTGATCTCAAATTTGCAATTTTCGAAACTGTCGGATGAATGGTTTGGCGGCCATCCTGGATCATTTTCCCGTGAAAAGCTCCCATACTAAAGCAATGGGAAATTTCAAATATCTACTCGCGAACTACTGGGCCGATTTAAATTATAATTGGCATGAAGCATCCTTAAGGCATAGAGATTCAAGTTTGTTTAAACGAATCCGATCAGCCAATTTGGCCGGCGACCATCTTGGATTTCGGCGAATTTTTAGAAATGTCTTTAAAAATCTTCTTCTCCCAAACCGTTTGAGAGATCGATTCAGAACTCACGAAATATGATCTAGGCCAAGAGCTTAACCAAGTTTGTTCAAGCGAACTTGAATGACAAGATGGTTCAGCGGCCATTTTGGATGACCTAGTTTTCGCAAAAACGACTTCTTCCCCAGAACCGCTGAAGCGATCAGGCCGAAATTTGTGATATATAATTAGCGACTAAGGATCATTAACATTTGTTCAAGAGAAGTTGACTCGTCAAAAAACATGGCCGCGGTGGACCAATCAGAAGATAGTGTGTTTGGCAGCCATATTGGATTTTTTTATTTGATGGATTTTGAGGCCGAAATTCGGTTTATGTAGGTTTTTGGGTATTCTGATCTCAAATTTGCAATTTTCGAAACTGTTGAATAAACGGTTTGGCAGCCATCTTAGATAATTTTCCCGCCAAAAGCTCCCATACTAAAGCAATGGGAAATTTAAAATGTCTTCTCGAGAACTACTGGGCCGATTTGAATTATATTTGGCAGGAAGCATCCCTATGGCATAGAGATCTCATTTTGTTCAAACGAAGCTGATCGTCCAATTTGGCCGGTGGCCACCTTGGATTTCGGCCGATTTTTAGAAATGTCTAAAAATCTTCTTCAAAACCGTTTGAGGGATCAATTCAAACCTCATGTAATATGATCTAGGGCAAGAGCTCACTCAAATTTGTTCAACGGAACTTGATTGACCAAATGGTTCAGCGGCCATCTTGGATGCCCTTGTTTTCGCAAAAACAATTTCTTCCCCAGAAATTTGTGATATATGATTAGGGACTAAGGGCCATTAAAATTTGTTCAAGAGAAGTTGATCCATCAAAAAAGCTGGTCACTATGGGCCTATCAATATATAGCGTGTTTGGCGGCCATATTGGATTTTTTTTATTTGATTGATTTTGAGGCCGAAATTGGTTTTGTCTATCTTTGTGCGTATTGTGATTTCAAAATTGTCGTTTTCGACTGTCGGATAAACGGTTTAGCGACCATCTTGGATCATTTACCCGCCAAAATCTCCCATACTCAAGCAATGGGAAATTTAAAATGTATTTTCGTGACATCTTGGATTTTGGTCGATTTTTAGAAATGTCTTTAAAGATCTGACATCTAGTCAGAAACATGGCAGAATGGACCAATCAAAATGTAGCGTGTTTGGCGGCCATATTGGACTTGCAAAAATGTCCACAAACTCGTTTAAAAGACTACTCCTAAACCACCCACCAACAATTTTAACAAAAATGCACAGTGCCCCAGGTGAGCAAGACAGGCCCCTTGGGCCTCTTGTTTATGTTATAATTGGGAGGGTGCAATGATAATGGCGGAAAATTATTCAATTTAGGATGTCGTTTCCCGTTTTCGAAATCTTAAAATAATCTTTATATTTAGTTCTCCATAACCGACCATCTGACACCTGCATCTTTAATTGTTTGAAATGATCCACACAAAATATTAGTTGTCTCTATTTCTGCCCAAGCATGATAACCACACCACTCCTTGGCGCGTGCCTGCGTGCACGCTCGTGCGCACGCGCATGTGTGTGTGTGTGTGTAGGTGCGCATGCGTGTGTGTGTGTGTGTCCGCATCTGTATAAAAAAACTGCTGGTCTGGTTCGGCTCATCTTTAACTCGAGGAAGGACATTGCCGTGCAGGAGGATTCCCAGACTTTGACCGTGATCCTGATAAAAAGCCCGGAGCCATATCAGATCAAATTCTGGATAGATACATATCTTGAAAATTACTGATACGATTCTACTCAAATTTTAACGCAACAAAGTGTGAGACCATACACTAGGATTCCACAACTTTTGGCGTGTTCTATAAAAATCAGAGAAATCTAACAAAAATCTGGATAATTCAAAAACACTTCTTACAATCTAACCACAAATTGGGGGGGGGGGGGTGGGGTGGAGGGAGGGGGCGAGGGTCTGAAATCTCTGATTGCTCTTGCTGTAAGCTGTAGTCCGCCCTTGCGCCAACCCAAATCCTCCATCCATCTATCCATCCATTTATCCATCCCGATAAAAACAGATTCATGATCGGATCAAATGCTGGATCTATTGCTGTCATTGTTGTTTGCATGCCCTTCACTCATTTGTATAGTGTCCAAGACTGCTTTGTTTGATAAAGGCTGCAGTAATATATAGGTCTATAATATAAAACATTTAGGTATTTCCGATGACGACGTGCCATTCTTACCCTACTTCAACATCTGCACGGTTTTAAGACAATTGCACCATCTGATAAAATTACTATTGTCGGGACTACTGGGTTGTCGGACTACTGGATTTGTAAATTTTCTGTTTGTCGGCCTGTTGGGCTGTCTGACTACTGGGTATAATTATTGGACTATTGGGATGTCGGACTAGTGAGCTATTGGACTAGTGAGTAAATTTGTCAAACTATTGGACTGTCGGACTAATCGGTTTCGAACTAGTGTGTAAAATTGTCGGACTATTGTGTTTTCGGACTACTGGGCTGTTGGACTAGTGGGGCGTCCCAGCCGAAACAACACCAAACAGCTATAAAACAATTTTGGCAGAAACCTCCATGATACAGTTGGTTGGGTCTGGTGTGGGCAGGGGAACAATGCCAACATGGCCGTGAATAGTCACGGCAGCGGTTAAATTCTTTTATTCAGTTTGTTTGATATATAATCTAATCTACCAACCAATTTTCTTGGTCCATTTGCCTATGGAGGGCTCTTGAGACGACCAACAAAACTGCTCAAAAGATGGCTGGCACAGATGAGAAGAGAATTGGAGACCATTGAAATACCAGCAGATTTGCAGCCAGCATTTCACATCTGCATGCTTTGAAGGCGGAGCTAGGGAATGTAGAAGACTGACTTGTGATGCAGTTCTGACTCTGTTTGACTTTCCAGCTCATCTTAAACAGCTTTGCCCCCTTAATAATTCAATGAATATATACAACTTGTATTATTTCGCAACGTTTTGTTGATACTTTTTGTCTCACCTTTGAAGCAGAAGCGAAGCATAGGTATCAATTTTCCTATTTCCGTTAAGCTTCACGTTTAGGACTTTGGTTTGGCTTTTATTTCGGGATTGGTTAAGCTTACATCGGAACTAGCAATGCATACATGCATGTGTGTACTGTCAGGAATCACTGTGAGAGTTAAGTAGTTCGGCCTAGGCCACTGTGACCTTGATACAAAACCTGGGTCTTTAGTCGTTACGTTTTTTCCATTTAACATTAACCCTTTAACACTCAAGCCAAAACTACCATTTGCACACGAAAACAAGGCTATTTTTTATATTGAAAGTTTGTCACACAGGCCTGGTTGGCTCGATAACATCTAACCAGACATTCCATTTATAAATTTTCAAAAAATAGTGATTAATCTCTTGGTCTGCATATGGACGTTTTCTATGACAATATTGACAATTTGATGATATTAAATTTGCATATATGGTTGCCTATGATGCTAGTCCATCCCATTTATGGCAATTTTAGCATGAATGAGAAAGCACGGGAAATCCAGATTGCGGTTTAAGACCCCTAAATTACGGATGTGGTCACTGAAACCTAAAAAATTTAGATGCCATGAGAAACACTGACCCTTACCTCGAGTTCTGTGTGTGCACTCGCTACTAAACTTAATGTTATCTTTAAGGAGATGATTAATTTAATGGTCAAGTGCTTGCTGAACTCGATACGGATATTAGCATTCGAGCATCTTTTATATATATGCTTATTATAGTGTCATCAACATGGCATATTGCAACCAGAATAAGTCCTCTATTTATTATAACAAATGAATTTGATGTGAGCTGTGGTGTTTATAAACTGTAAGGACAGACATGACATTTAATTCCAAGGAACACATGTTAACTCTTTTTCAGGCTTTCATGATTTTCAGCTGTCTTTGAGGCTTAGCATTAAATTTGATAGGTTACTAGGTGCTGAGCAGGTATAGTGATCAGTAAATTCTACAAGCCCTAGTGACTACAAGCCATGCTTGAACTTTAGCAATTCTACTCTAAGATTATTCAGTCTGCTTTTATATTATAACTGGATAAATTGTGAATTTTAGGACAGTGCTGCTGAAAACTGTTTCTGCTATGTAGCAGCACTGTTTTAAAAAACATTCCATTTTCCTATCATATTCAACATTAAAAAAACATTCAAAAACTTGATCTGGGGAAAGAGTTGAAGCGAGTTTATTCAAAAGAAGCTGATTAGTTGGATTGCTTGGTGGCCATTCTGGATGGCTGAGTTTTTGCAAAAATTATTTCTACAAAACCGCTGAACTGATCTGGCCAAAATCTGGGAAATGTAATTTAAGGGTTAACATGACTACGGGTTTGGTGACCATCTTGAATTCTTTCCCGCCAAAATTCCGATAGGAAAACAATTGAAAACTTTAAATGTCTTCTCAGGAATGACCCGATTGATTTCAACAAAGATATGTCAGGACGCATCAAACTCTACATAACATTAAGCACAGGTAGCTTATTCTTTCTTACGCATTAATAGGTAAGTACTAATCTTCCTGACACGTTGAATGACAGGGTTTATATAAAATCCAAGTTTTTGCATAAATTATATTCCGCTTTGACGTGTATGTGTTAGTATGGGATTGTTGCCTTAAATGTCTAATTTACATGTAATGTGCATATTCACACCAGAATGCTTGAAAATAAAATTGTTGAGAAAAATTAAATTGTATACTTTTAGAAGCTCAAATTATGTGACTAGATGTAATGGAACAATATAAATCTTAGCCATCGCATCATGATGATTTCATTCCGTATATAGATAAATATTTTTAGTCGTGAATTTGAATTAGCGACTATTGTCTGTAATTAAATTTCACAACTAAAAAAATTATATTAAGTTCTCTGAAATTAAATCATGTGTTAAGATTTATTTCAATACATTATATCTATGTACACAATTTAAGTATTTTTGAAACTTTACCACTGGAATGACTTGCTCGATAACACGATAACCGAGCCTGCCATTACAGTTGTAAAATCTCAAAAATATTCTGTTGGTCTGCAACTGGACTGAAATCTGAAGACTGAACTGGACTCATATCTTGTAGCACGTGCATTACATCTACTAGGTGCTTGATAGTCGCAGCTCGTCTCTCCAAAGGGGCATTGGTTGTAGTAGTTCAAGTCCACAGGGTATCAGAAAACAACGCATGTTACACAAGACATTCTCTCATGTCTCTTTCTCATCTCTCCTCTCTAGTTGTAATGCAAAATGAAAATGACAGCCACGCCACAATGTACACATCAATTTTTCAATTGATACATTTTGTACAAATAAATGAGCCATACCGAGGGATGAAATGCTAAATTAGTTATGGAAAAAGTCTGGAATTTCTGCAGAAGGCATATAATATGAACATCATTCTCGTGAGGAAAGCAGTTATATTTAAATGTTGTGTTTTACTGATGTCTCATTATGCTATGATGAGTAAGTAAGTAGACTTTGGCATTGTGTGAATGAATTGTCTGTTATATTTCAGGTGTTACATGAGAGAAAATTACCAGCAGTGAGAGAACTCTTGCATGTTTCCAGCACATCAAAGGCTGAAGATCCACCAAGTGAAACCAGGATGTTTCTATTGACCATAATTATTTTAGTGATTTAAGTCCCCGTAAGTTAAAGCGCAAATAACGACATTCTCGATGAAAATGAAAAATCCTTAAGGCACTATCAAAATACATTAGCGACATCCAGAAAGCGAATTAAGAGGCAAAAAACACTATTAATATTATGAAGGAGGTTTTCACAGAACTTAGAGAAAAATCTTCTAAATGAAAATGGATTGGTAGTTTTAGAAAAATATTTTTCTAGTGTAAGCCTTGATTTGTTTAAGAAACAGCGTCTGGCTGACAAAGGTCACTATAGCGAAACACTGAAATCATTTGCCTTAACGTTGAACTTTTATTCACCCAAAGCATACAGCTATGTACGTGATGCATTGAAATTCTACCTTCCACACCCAAGCACTCTTAGAACATGGTATTGGACGGTTGACGGTTCACCAGGTTTTACAGAGGAGGCATTCAATGCAATTAAACATCAGGCTAGTTCTGCAAGTGTGCCACTTTCGTGTGCCCTCATCTTTGATGAAATGGCACTTAAGCAAGTGGTAGAGTGGGATGGGTAAAACTTTGTTGGTTATTTTGATCTTGGTATTGGTGCCGTCGTAGATTCAGTTCCTGTGGCCAAAGAGGCGCTTGTATTTATGGTTGTAGCTATAAATAGCTCCTGGACAATTCCAATCGCATATTTCCTTATTGATGGTATGTGTGCCATTGATAAGGCTAATCTTGTCAAACAGGTGATCTTGAAAGTTCATGATTGCGGGGCTTCTATTATATCTTTGACTTTTGATGGATCAATTGTTAACATATCCATGGCCAATCACCTAGGTGCAGTGCTGGGACCAGATATTACTACCATCCAGCCCTATTTTGCCAATCCGGTCGATCCCACCACAAAGGTATTTGTATTTCTAGATCCGTGCCACATGATTAAGCTTATCAGAAATTCATTTGCCCATAATGGTATTTTAGTAAACATGGATGGTAAGCAAGTTCAGAGGTCTTACATTAAGAAATTGTATGATCTGCAAACAAGTGAAGGGTTCCGGCTGGCAAACCGATTGCGAAGGAATCACATCGAATGGTATCAGCAAAAGATGAAAGTGAAGGTTGCAGTGAATCTAAAAGTCCGTTCTGGGTATCCTTTCTCCACAATTCCCTTCAGTACCTCTGTTGTCTTCAACTAAATGGGGGTACCAATGATTACTGAATGAAATCGTACACCAAAAATTGGGTTTGTAGCAGCATGTATGGCCCTTCCTGTTATGCTTGATGGTTTTTCAGTTTGATACGTGGTAGACGTGGTTGGAACAACAACCCATCATCTCAGCAGTTTCGTGCAGCCTATCAGCGTACGTAGCAATTTTACCCCGCAGGATGATATAGGTATATTATTAGTTACACCAGTGTTTTGACGCGGGTACAGGCTGTTACCACACGCGCAAACAAATATAATTGTTTGCGCGTGAGGTAACACAGCCTTTACCTGCGTCAAAACACTGGTGTAACGAATCTATTACCCCTCAGACGTCGAAGATATAGATTTGATCATAACGTGACAATATAATTAGATAAGCACTTCTTGAATTAGACATCTCTAGGCTAGTTCTGCAAGAGTAAAATTGACACGTTTTTCCTTGGCTGTACGGCAAACACGCCGTCTATGGTTGTGGTCGCACTAGAGAGTTTGCGATCGATAATTAACTCACCGTTTTTATGGCTATAATTAATATGTCGAGTAATGCATTCGCTATTCTAATACAAGTATTTTGCGGGATATAAAACCTTGCTGCAATAACAGCTCCCGTCAAATTAGTTTCAAAATATGCAACAACGTTCACGTATAGTTGTCTTGAAATTGAGTCACTTGAAATCTTGAAATTCAACAATTCTGAAGCGGATGCGTATCCGCCATTTTAGCAACATGCATATTATTATAAAGAGCTTTCTGGTTAGCTGCGCAGTAAAACGAAAACATGTTTTTCACGCGGTGTATACCGTGTGGTATTGCCCTCGCGTGAGGGAAA
The DNA here is from genome assembly GCA_034401795.1 of Chaetoderma sp. LZ-2023a. Lineage (NCBI taxonomy): Eukaryota > Metazoa > Mollusca > Caudofoveata > Chaetodermatida > Chaetodermatidae > Chaetoderma > Chaetoderma sp. LZ-2023a. The sequence goes on from CM067368.1 coordinate 55,371,671, forward strand.
TACAAGATCATCCATCCCTGATCTTAACCAATTAAATAACAGCATTTGGTCATGTGAAATTACTCAGGGGTAATAATAGTTGGTACACCTCTCCAGCAGCAAGCGGAATTAGAAACGTACAATGACACACAGTGCTCTTTAAATCGTAGGTTTGGAGTTTTGCCTCCAGGTAATGACAATACAGCTGATGTAGATGTTGTATCAAATGAGCGTGATTATTCCCAGCTTGTTATAGTTTTGCAGTGTTGCAGTCTGTCTGAATATTGTTGTGTATATTGCAGAATTTAGTGTTCGAAAATTGTTGAGGAGCCTTACTTGTAGCACATGTTCAGCAGCCTTAACAGCTGCAGCTGATGCAGATAACCTTTCTGAATTTTTGGTTTGAAAAACAATGGTGAATTAACAGTGCCATCACCGGACATTGTTAAAATTTGCAACAGAACTGAAAAGTGCATATAAGAGGGTTCATTGTCAATGGTAGGCCGGATAGCTCACGAAATCTGTTACTACAAGTACAATGCAAGGTATTGTCATGTCTTCCATTGGGACAGTTATTTCCCTCCCTTAGTGAGCATATATATGATTCTGAGTTTCCTGAAAGTCATGTAATGTCGCTAATTAAATTAATCATAAAGGAATACACTATAGTGAAGCACTTTCATGTTGGCCGGCTATGCACAGAAGGTATCAACGGTCGTAATGTCAGAAGGAAATTGACCAAATCAATTCTGTTTCAAGGTCAGTAATATGGCATGATAATGATGTACGATCACCTTTGGCCATTTAGTGGTCAACTGGGCCACCGACAGGCTCTGCAGTGGTCTTGGACAATGTCCATTCGCAGGTCAAGAGGACATTAAAAAAAAATTTAACACTCGGAGGACTGGCTCGGTAACAGAATCAGTCATTCCAGTTCTAAATTTTCAAAAATAGTCTTGTCCGGCGAATGGACACTGATTCAGCAAAACTTGCTTTTTTACCATTTAATGGTCAAAATGATTATTGGTTTTCATTGCTCTTAGAACTTATAAATCTTCCACATGTGAAACTGTTTTGCATTTTGAATTGTTTATGCTAAAATATGTTGCTGTTCTCGATAGCAACAGCTTTCTGTTACCTCTGTAAGATATCTCCCAATGTGAAAATAAATCAACTTGATTGTGGAGTAATTATCACTTTCAAGCTGGGGTGATTCAATTTCAAATCCTGCCGATAAGCTGCGGAATATTTTGAAACTGTTTTGCCCAAAACATATCTTTCAGTTCTGTGTAGATCTATCTTACCGTTAATTGAATTTACTTTGTATAATGTCTGTATAATACTTGTAGATTATTCCACAATAGTGCTGAAATTATTGCCAAATTAAGGACACCCGCAATGATAATGATATAGCGACAGAATGATATAATTGATAATGCAATTATTTATATTATATTGCTATAATCTATGATGGCTCAATTCTACAAAATGACAATGATATAAAGATAATATGTTTGTAATAAGAATAATATTGGTGTTAAAATGAAATAAGTTGTATAATGTTAAAGTTATAATAATCATAATAACATATTTTTATAATGCCATAATGTTGACAGTGATATGATGGTAATACTGATGCTGATGACGATAATAATCAAAATGATAATAATAATAATCAAGGTAACCAGTGCTGGTGACGGTACTAGCGAGTGTAATAATGATGATAATATTTGTAATAATATATATGTACATAGTTATTTGTAAATATTGTACATTTGTGTAAAATGTGACCTGGATTTGTAAATAAATTGAATTTGTTACCATTTCCCTGTAAGGGGAAGAGGGTACTTTTGTCCGCACACGTCTGTATCTAAAAAAACTGCCGTACACGATGATTTCCAGAATTCGGCCGTGATCCGGTTAAAAGAATCTGGAACGGATCGGATCTAATTATGGATCTATGAATATCTCAGAAACTACTGGTCCAGTATGGCTCACGTTTCAACACAAGAAAGCATGTGACCATACACTAGGATTCCACAACTTTCGGCACAATCCGAAAAAATACAGAAAATCTCATAACATCCTGATAATCAGAAAACTTTGTGCATGGTGAGAAAATCGAGTGGGCAAAAGGGTCTGCAACCTCTGATTGTAATTGTACAAATGGTATGATTATAATGATATGATGATATAACAATAGAGTGACAATGATGATAAAGATCTATGCTTCATAATTCAATTTCAAAACAAGCATACAGGTAGGCTGTTGGATATTTTGAAATCAATCTGACTTGAAGCCGCCATAGACAACGGCAGTTAATGCCTTGATGGTAAAGATTTGTCCAAAAAGATTTTATTAAAGTTTTGCTTAAGTAGTGATTGCCTATTCGTTGGCTATTTTTTTTACTTTTACCATGGGAACGACTGGCTTTGTAATCGAGCCAGTCATTGCAGTGATAAAATTTCAAATATATTTGTTTCTTGTCCTTCAAATCGACATTCCTCTAGACCACTGTAGACCGATTTTTGTCTGGCATGGCGATTAAAGGGTTAAAATAATATTTGTTATCATTATCCTGTAGTATGTCAATATCTCTATTTCACAATGAAGCTACTGTGTATTTTTGTAAATATGCATCTAATTTATCATGTTATTATTTCTAATAAATCTAGATTAATTTATCTGATTCATTTGTTTGTTACTAAGATATATTTACCCATTTCACACCAAGATTAAGTATCATTTTTATATCCCGCCAAGTATTTTGTGATGGCGCCGTCCGGGCGGGTGGCAGAGTGGTTTCTGGATGATAACTCTGGTTACTATTTATCGGATCGCTTTGAAACTCTTCATAGGCTGTATTTCTTGGAGAGAATTCCGAGAGCTGTATGTAATCAGAGATGGATTATTGCAAGGGTCTGTGGGGCTGCAACACTAAGGCCCGCTTAAGGGACCCAAAATTATCAAGCAAAATAATGTTTATAATATTTAGCCCTTTGCACGTGTAATCCCAGTATCTCAATTTCATGGCATGAGGTAAGCTGCTGAATATGTTATTTTAATATTAGGCAGCAACAACTTCCAGTCAAATTAGTTTCAAAATATTTGTTACGTTGTAAAGCATTTATTATAGTTGATCTGTCAGGGTGAATTAATAATTTTGGCTTATCCATTATCAATGGCCAATGGGTACACATTCATTTAGTCGTGTTACTATATAGGCTTAACCCAGCTCTGGGTATAACAGTAAATAATTTTATAACCACAAAAAAACTTTGCAAACAGCATATACAGTATAATACAGAACCGATCAGAAATAGAAATCTTCGATCCAAGTACTACGTAGTCTACGCAAGTTACGCAACTGCAACAATAAAAACTTAAAATGTGTTAAATAACAATCAAAATATACTTACCTGCTATCAGCCTATCCTGCTCTGAATAAAAGCTTATTCTGAGGGATGATGATGCCTCATAACAATTTTGCCACGTCAGCGTTAAGCGTTTTGCTCATTACATAATAGAAATTACATCCGGTAATACTGAACAGCATTTCGCGGAAACTGGAAAGCATTAAACTCTAAATAAATAGTAGCTTAGAAATTGTATTGTAATATGAGTGTGGCCATTTGTGGGTGGCGGGGTGGGTGGTAGACTAATGAACCTAATTTTTAGGAAGAGCTTATTTCTGGTTATTTTTAATTTTCCATGAGCTTTAGTAATATGTAACTTATAATCTTATTTCAACATTTTATTTTTACTAGCATTGGGAGCCCCTGACCACAGGCCCACGGCTGTTGTGACATTTGGCCAGGTCAGCCCGCCAAGGTGCCCAGCCCGGCCCCCAGGGCCTCAAGAAATAATACCTACATTTTTTTAGGTGTCATGTTCGGGGGCCGTGGGCAAATCGGGGGCCCAGGGCACATGCCCCGTGTGCCCTGCCTATATAGATCGGCCCTGCGAAGGAACTTGCCGTGCATGAGGATTTCCAGGCATGTGTAGCCGAGTAAAAAATGGGTCCAGATCGGATCAAAATCGGAATCTATGGATATCTTGTAAACTGCTGGTCCAATTTGATTCACAGTTTGACACTTAGGATTCTACAACTTTTGGCATGGTCTGAAAAAATAAAAAATCAAAAAAAATCTGGAAAATCTGAAAACTTTATGTGAGAAAAAATGGGAGGGCGAGGGTCTGCAATCTGATTTCTCTCGTTTATCAGGTTATTATTTTAAATAAATCTCTAAATTTTTCTGATCTATTTGTTTGTTCCTAAGATATATTTACCCATAGCAGCCATGCATACCAAGATTAAGCACCATTTTACCACTTTATTATGCTAAATATTTTGAAATTAAAATGATGAAAACAAAACGTTCCATAGTTATTGGGGAAAATTAGAATTTTCACCAATACAGTGATTGCCTTGGTTAATCTGTATGTTTGGCTGTCGGCTTCCAGCCTTGGTTAAGTTCTTGGTAATGGTTTAAGCTATGCATATATTGTCTTATATCAGTTAATCCTATTGAAACTAAATTCGAACACATGGTTACCTTATTGAAACTAAATCTGGACACATGGTTACCCAAAGGTAGTGCAATGAAAGTGAGGTCACAGGGTCAATGTCATCGTGACCTTGAGCAATATTCAAGTTTTTCAAGTTAGGTTTTCCGTTAATTTTTCTGTAAATTAACTACTTTGCGTCTGTCTTTACCTCAGGATTTCTTCACCCTATTGCAATCAAATTTGGACACATGTTAATACTTATATCAAGAGAATGCATAATATCTTGGTTTGGCAAGTATGATGATGTATCCAGTCCTCAATCATGCTGTCTTTAACCATAGCTTTATTCATGAATACTCATTATTCCCTTCCAAGACCCCCTGAAAGCTTGAGAATTTTACTGATCAGCTTAGCCTGGACGCAGAAGACCGGGCAGCCATTTCTCACATTTGCCCATGAATGTTGCTTTCTAGAGGGGGTTGGTGGTGGTGGATGGAATGGACATGGTAAGGGGCGTGGCCACAATAGGAATAGGGCCTAATATATTTATCACAATTGTTGGGGTGACTGTTCCGCCGATTATATATAAAAAATATCAGAAGTCATTTTGAAAACAATTTGACTAAAAGTTACTTTTTAGCAAACGTTATAATACTCGTTAACATTTCAAAGTGGCTAAATATAGAACTGGTAGAATATTTTTGAAAACGTTGACTCTCTCAGACATCTAAAGTTTCCAATCTCAGTTTTAAAGTAAGCTGATTTCTCTCTACCATTTAACACATGTTTACTTATGTTGATAATATGCCTATATAATGGGAGGTACGGTAAATACGAAGATTGTTAACCATTTTGAAAATGATTTCGCTGATTCAGGTACACATATCACTGACAATCGGGGATTATTTAAAACATACGTCCATCTAAATAATTTAAATTATGTTCCAATTTTAATTTTTTAAACTCGTAATTAGTTGTTACTCAACAGTGGTTTATTTGTTGACTACTTAGACACGGTATAGAGCAACAACAGTACTGAATATTGCTGACTATTTTGAAAGGAATTTCTTTGAAATGAGGGGTCTACTTGACAAAATTTACTGTTAAGATGCCTGAAAATCGGGGATTATTTAAAAAAAGACCCTTCTATATATGTTCCAAATTTTATTTTAAAATCTCAAGTGATTTTGACACAACAGTGGTTTTAGACACGGCATATAGCAATATATTAACTGACTATTTTGAAAGGGATTTCGTTGAAATACTTAACCGATATGTCTGAAATTCGGGGATTATTTAAAACATGCAGCCTTCTATATATGTTCCAAATTTTATTTTAAAATCTCGAGTAGTTTTTACGCAACAAGGGTTTGTTTGTATACATAGAGCCTCTAGTCCCTCTTTTGCCATACTAACAGCAAAACCGGCCTGGCTGAGCGCTAGACGTCGAGTGTAATAGCGGAGTATAGGGCGCGCTTTCTCTAGTCAATCCTCTATGGGGTACCAAGTGAGACTGAATAGTTATCTTCTCTTGGATAGAGACGAGAGTGGCGCCCTCTGTTTGTTTGACTAAATAGCTTATTCGACTTTAGCCTATTTCATTTGGCGTCGTTGTCTGTTTTGTTTGTCATTGACGTCTGTTCTGTTTGCCATTGATGTCTGTTCTGTTTTTCATTATTGTCCGTTATGTTTGTCGTAGTTGTCAGTTCTGTTTGTCGTAGTTGTCTGTTGTGTTTGTCGTAGTTGTCTTTTCTGTTTATCGTAATAGTCTGTTCTGTTTGTCATTGATGTCTGTTCTGTTTGTCGTAGTTGTCTGTTCTGTTTGTCATTGATGTCTGTTCTGTTTGTCGTAGTTGTCTGTTCTGTTGGTCGTAGTTGTCTGTTCTGTTTGACAATAATCTATTCTGTTTGCCAATAGCCTGTTCTGTTTGATATTAGTCTCTTCTGTTTGACACATAAGTCTGTTCTGTTTGATAATAGCCTGTTCTGTTTAACAATAGTCTGTTCTGTTTGACAATAGCCTGTTCTGTTTGACACATTAGTCTGTTCTGTTTGGCATTAGTCTGTTCTGTTTGACGGCGTTTCCTGGATTGTTTGGTATTTCGTTCTGGTCCATTTGGTATTAGCCTGTTCCATTTGCGTTTTGTATTGTAGATCAACGTGTAGTCTACGGGTTACCCATCGTGCTAACATACACCCACTCACATCTCTCCGCTGTATGCACTCGATACGGGAGCAGAGCGGGAGGGCGAGACCGTGCTATAGGACGATGCAGGTGTGCATTGTCCTATTTCTATTGCCATGTGGGGGTTATTCTTCTACTCGTTAGAACCATATAAGTGAGGTTTACCACCTCGAAACACGTCAATTCATTTCTATATCCCCCATATCTAAACCAAAGTCACCGCGTTGACTACTCATATATATATATTGACTACTCATATATTGCTAAGTCCACAGTGTAGGCATATGTGTTACCATACCTCTTGCATTCTATCCTGCGCCTCGATGGCTCTAACAACGGTTCTTTTGCTCGATTCCACAAGTTCGCCACTTATAAGTAGTTCGTCCATGATATAATGTGCCTTCTCGAAATTGAAGATGAGGTCGATCTCTGCAACCTACAGTAGAGAAATTAACTGTTTAGCTGCTGCGCGATCTAGATAATAATTTCAATGAGCAATAACTCTGGACATGTTGAATATTTTGACGATAATTTTACTGAAAGTTGTTGGTTAGCCACCAACAACTTTTAGTCAAATTATTTTCAAAATATTCTGTATATTCAGAGTTAAACCCCATGGAAAATGTAGTCTGAAGAAATGCAACTGGAAGAGTTAAAACATTTTCATTTCGTTCTAAACATTGAAGCCTATGACAGACTGTCCAACATGTATGATTCGACAAAGTCGGACGATGTTTGATCGTGTGTCATAGCTTTCGACAAGTCGAATCATACACGCGAAAAAGTCAGACGATGTTCAACTTTCGTCCAACAGCGTCCAACATGTTGTATGAAACAGCTAATCATATACCGGAATTTAAATCACGTGATCTTGTTGGTGTCACAGGTTCGTGTTTGGTAAATTCATCCAACAATGTTCGACGCTGTATGATCGTGTATGATGAACATGTATGACATACAAATGTATTACCATACATGTATAATCATACATGTTGGATTGTCTGTCACTGGCTTAAGAGTTAGTTTTACGAGAGTTACATTATGAATGAATTTCTCTAACAATTTCGAGGCCATTTGAATGAAAGTTCCAGCAACGTCTTGAATCCAGCCAGTCCCTTAATTACTCCGGCCACGCCCGGTAATGGAGAGACGGTATTGCATTCGGGGTTTTGGAGTACTTCATTAAGCTTCAGCGTGTGTGTGTGTGCGCGTCTGTGTTAAAGAAACTACGCCACTCAATCAATATTTAAAAAAATTCTGACTAGTTCTTAATTACCAGAATTGGAATGAAATTAATAAATTTCATTCAATTCAAACAATCAATTATAAAGTCGATCGATCGGCCAGTGGATTGATCGATCGGTCAGTGGGTCGATCGATCGATTGATCAGTCAGTAGGTCGATCAGTCAGTGGGTTGATTGATCGATCAATCAGTGGGTCTATAGATCGATCGGTTAGCGGGTCGATCGATCGGTCAATCAGTGGGTCGATCTATCGGACGGTTGGTCGGTCAGCAAGTTGATCCGTCGATGATTGATTGTATGATCAATTTGACTTTGACTTTATAATTGATTGCTTATCAATCAATCACTTACGCTAATGAAGTACTTGTCCAATAGTTCTACGTATCTGTGTATGATTTCTAATGTTATTAGCTCATTATCACCAAGCTCTATGGCACAACAGAAAAACAAACTCGCATATCTGAAACGTAATAAACAAGCAATGCATCACACGAAATACATCCCTACCCTACCACCCACCCAGCCTCCAAATAATCATCCTTGATATATTAACACAACACAAACGTGACCTCTGAATGGAGGAATCAGGTTTTTCAGTCAGTCAAATGACTTCATAATCAACTACGTTTACTTGTAGGCTGACTTCATAATCAATTACGTCATGAATGGCACGACATAGTCCGTCATAAACGCTTAATTGTACAAATTGTAAGTCTTTACCATTTAATAAATATTCTGTTGAATATTTTGAAACAAATTTGACTGGGCGCTGTTGCTGCCATTGGCAGCAACAGCACATAGTCAAATTAGTTTCAAAATCTTCAACAGCTTACCTGCATAGTTTTCTGGAAATTGAGATTCACAGCGCAGGGATCGAGCGATACCAACACTGGCAAACCGTGGGTGGAGTTTAGCTAGAGATGGGCGGGGCATAGCTAAAACTGGATTCTTCCAATAGTAGTAATAACATATGTTACAAATTTTAGAAACTTATTTCTAACCCATTTAGACTGATAGAAGCTATCTAACAAAAACCACCGGGTTAATGAATTTTGTATTCGAGACTATGACTCCAAGATATTTAGACGAATAGTGAATAAAATACAAACTTCCCTGAGGGTTATTGGGCCGGTAATGGGCCAATATTTAGTAGGGCCTATGGCCTAGTATTAAGCTCTGGCATAGTCCAAATTTGTTTCGAAATTACTGGGCAGTCACGGACACGCGCAATCAGGGTTAGTTTCAGTTTTCTTTTTTCCATGGCATATGAGGGAAATTCTTTTAAATTAATACATTATGGCGGTAGTTGGTGTAGAGATATAAAATATACATACATACAATATACAATATTAAAATACAGTCTAGTCTGTAGTAGTAGTAGTAGTAGTAGTAGTAGTAGTAGCGGCAGCGGTAGCGGTAGCGGTAGCGGTAGTAGCAGTAGTAGCAGTAGTACTAGCAGCAGTAGTAGTAGCAGCAATAGTAGTAGTAGCAGCAGCAGCACCAGCAACCGCCGCCGCCGCAGCAGCAGCCGCCACCACCCCTTTATGTGAATTAGCAGTAGTCGTTGCTATGGCTGTTGTTATTGTTAGCTCCTTCAAGTACATGAAATAACATGTCCAATCCAAACACGGTCATAGTTTCTATATATGGTAGACATGCCTAGAAATCTTTAGCATGTTTAGATCTACGAATTGTAGTGTATGGTATTTTTCACCCCATAGGTAATATATATTAGATATAAGATTAGGCATTTAGATACTTGTATAGCTTACTAATTTAATTGTCAATATATATATATATATATATATATATATATATATATATATATATATATATATATATATATATATATATATATATATATATATATATATATATATATATATATATATATATATCTCGTTCTATGTCATATCGCTCACAATTAAACAGAAAGTGATTCTCGTCCTCAACTTCATTACATCTGGGACACAGCCAACCGCTCATTTCTATCTATGCCAATCCATCTGTGCGTTTCTATGGCGAGTCGGTGGTTGAGTGTTCAAAAATGCAGAAGCGTTAATGCTTCCCGGTATGGCAGACATTTTAAATTGTTTTGGAAATGGAATTCTGTTTTTATTTCGCTATAGAAGTTTAATCGTGTTGATTGGTTCATTTCTCTCGTCCACTCCTCGATGAATTTTCGTTCTAATGATCGCTTCGTTAGCTGGACTAGTTGCTTGGCGTGTGTGTTCTCTTCTGTAAATAGGTTTTGTTGATCAACGCCTTCTAAAATAATTTTAATCGTTTCAATCCATTTAATTTGCATGTTGTGCCTAGTTGCAAAGTCTTTACATAAGAAGTAGAGCATAGACGATAGTTTACCATACGCACCATTTACTCGACCCGCCCAAAATAGTATCATGTTACGTTTTATTGTGATGTGAAGTGGAAGTTTCCCAAGTTCGGCGTATATCATGGCATTAGGTGTACTTTTCTTCAAACGAAGTGTATGTTTAAAAAACTACTTGTGCAGTGTTCTCAAAACCCCAGATTTCGGATCCATAAAGTAATATAGGTGTAATCATTGTATCAAATAATGTTGTTTGTAAATCATGGGTATGTCATGTTGGTTTATTTTACCTATCAATGAGTGTATAGCTGCGTTCGTTCCTTGTTTACAGTTTCTTATTTTACAGTTTGCGAATGTTCCATTTGATTTTAATAAAATGCCTAGATATGGATATTCATCAACTATTTCAAGTTCGCGCCCACCTATATTAAAACTTAGAGAACTATTTAATTTACGCTTAGAAAAAAATCATAGTTTTTGCAGTGTTAATTTGTAATCGGCAGTCTATGCAATATTGGTGAAATGCGTTTAACGCATTCTGCATGTCTCGTGGTGAATCAGCCATTATGACCGTATCATCAGCGTACAATAGTATTATAAGACGGAGGTACGGGGTTAAGATTTCTTCAGCCAGTTCATTAAGAGAATTAAGACCAGTTATGGATTGTTCATATAGCTACTCTTCTAGATCGGTGAGAAAAATAGAAAATAGAAAGGGGGATAGGTTCTCACCTTGTCGTACACCTATGTTACTCGTTATGAATTCCGAGTTGGTTTGGTTATGGCTGGCATAAGATTTTATACCTTTATACATATTGTATACAATTTTGTAACATTTCCCAGTTATTTTTTGTTTTAATAGTTTTTTCCAGAGAGCCGCCCCCATACCTTATCGAAAGCGTGTTTCAAGTCCATGAACGTGCAGTATCCGTTTTCTTCTGAGCAGGGCAGTTCTTTAATTAGATATATACAAATAGTGTTGTCAAGAGTGGACCGACCTATTTTTCCTGAATCCAGTTTGTGCCTCTGATATTATTTCGTGTTTTTCTGCGTAATATTTTCAATCTTTCTTTTAAAATAGCTGTGAACAGTTTGCCTAAACAGCTTAACAGGGTGGCGATAGTTCGACGGATCAGATGGGTCGCCCTTCTGTTTGTATATAGGTATGATTTTTCCAATAAGCCATTCATCCGTAACACTTCCACTATCGAAAATCAGATTGAATAAGCATTCATAGATTGGTAGCGTAGTATCAGATGTTGACTTTATATACTCGTTATAGATTTGATCAGACCCCGCTGCTTTTCCGTTCACTAATTTATTTATTTTCTTTAGGATTTCTTCACGCGTTAGGGGGCCATCAAGTTCTCCACAGTCTGGTATATCAAATGTTTGATTATCTGTTGGGTATTCATTATCTTCATTCTCGTTTTTATTTTTGAAATGCTGGAATAATGTTTGGAGATCTATTTTCCCATTTTGTTGGTTTCCATTTGAATTCTCTTTAAACAGTTTCCAAAAAGCTTTAGTATCCCACCTTTGTATTTTCCTGAAGTTTTCATGAACCTGATGACGTACTGTCTGAGCGTGCCTCTTAATTGTACTTTTGTATATTGCACTCGCCCTTTTTAAATGTTGTTTGTTGTCTTCTGATTTGTTTTTACTATAGGTCTTTCTCGCTGTATGATATTCCTTGCGTCTCTGGGCACACTCTTTTCCGAACCATGGTTTGTTATTTTCCTTCTTTTACCAAGATACTTATTTTTTCGGCCAAAAGTTTGCTCTGCGGTTTCAGTAAATAGTTTTGCAATCCTGTTTGCCACCGTATTTATATTTTGTTGTGTAGGGTTAGTTTGAGTGTCTACCAATAAGTCTTTGATTTCTTGCAGTTTCTTGGATTCAAGGTTGGATCGAAAGTTTTCTTTTTTTGTTTCCTGCCATCTACGCAGCTTACTTTCAACATGAGGTCTATCGTTGTCAACATTATTATTATTATTATTATTATTATTATTATTATTATTATTATTATTATTTCCTTCT